>OY757314.1:75747039-76329539 GCA_963583905.1 Stenurella melanura
TTTAAATCAAAACGAAGCGTTTTGTTGTAGAATGTGATTTCTATACTTAACGCGGCCAGGCTCGCAATTATTTGCAGTTTGGTTTATTATCCTTATGAAAATAAGGATTCACAGAGGTGATTGACAGAAATATTTTATTTTAATATATTCTGCCCTCTGGAAGCACGCTGTTTACTATTACGTGCCCCATGTCGGGATATTATTGTTTTGATTTGAACAGGCAGCTGTCGCTAGATGGAGCCTCCCCCATTTCGTCGTTTTACAACGTCGATCTGGCCACTTGGTTAACCAGGCTCTTGTACTAGTCGTCTCGGGCTCGCCTTGCACTGATGAGCACCAGGAAGTGCGAAACTGCAGTATGCAAGTTAGTCTGAGACGGCTGGTACGAGAGTTTCCTTTAATTAGGAATAATTCTTTCGGCTGGTGCTTGTTTAAATCAAAACGAAGCGTTTTGTTGTAGAATGTGATTTCTATACTTAACGCGGCCAGGCTCGCAATTATTTACAGTTTGGTTTATTATCCTTATGAAAATAAGGATTCACAGAGGTGATTGACAGAAATATTTTATTTTAATATATTCTGCCCTCTGGAAGCACGCTGTTTACTATTACGTGCCCCATGTCGGGATATTATTGTTTTGATTTGAACAGGCAGCTGTCGCTAGATGGAGCCTCCCCCATTTCGTCGTTTTACAACGTCGATCTGGCCACTTGGTTAACCAGGCTCTTGTACTAGTCGTCTCGGGCTCGCCTTGCACTGATGAGCACCAGGAAGTGCGAAACTGCAGTATGCAAGTTAGTCTGAGACGGCTGGTACGAGAGTTTCCTTTAATTAGGAATAATTCTTTCGGCTGGTGCTTGTTTAAATCAAAACGAAGCGTTTTGTTGTAGAATGTGATTTCTATACTTAACGCGGCCAGGCTCGCAATTATTTGCAGTTTGGTTTATTATCCTTATGAAAATAAGGATTCACAGAGGTGATTGACAGAAATATTTTATTTTAATATATGCTGCCCTCTGGAAGCACGCTGTTTACTATTACGTGCCCCATGTCGGGATATTATTGTTTTGATTTGAACAGGCAGCTGTCGCTAGATGGAGCCTCCCCCATTTCGTCGTTTTACAACGTCGATCTGGCCACTTGGTTAACCAGGCTCTTGTACTAGTCGTCTCGGGCTCGCCTTGCACTGATGAGCACCAGGAAGTGCGAAACTGCAGTATGCAAGTTAGTCTGAGACGGCTGGTACGAGAGTTTCCTTTAATTAGGAATAATTCTTTCGGCTGGTGCTTGTTTAAATCAAAACGAAGCGTTTTGTTGTAGAATGTGATTTCTATACTTAACGCGGCCAGGCTCGCAATTATTTGCAGTTTGGTTTATTATCCTTATGAAAATAAGGATTCACAGAGGTGATTGACAGAAATATTTTATTTTAATATATTCTGCCCTCTGGAAGCACGCTGTTTACTATTACGTGTCCCATGTCGGGATATTATTGTTTTGATTTGAACAGGCAGCTGTCGCTAGATGGAGCCTCCCCCATTTCGTCGTTTTACAACGTCGATCTGGCCACTTGGTTAACCAGGCTCTTGTACTAGTCGTCTCGGGCTCGCCTTGCACTGATGAGCACCAGGAAGTGCGAAACTGCAGTATGCAAGTTAGTCTGAGACGGCTGGTACGAGAGTTTCCTTTAATTAGGAATAATTCTTTCGGCTGGTGCTTGTTTAAATCAAAACGAAGCGTTTTGTTGTAGAATGTGATTTCTATACTTAACGCGGCCAGGCTCGCAATTATTTGCAGTTTGGTTTATTATCCTTATGAAAATAAGGATTCACAGAGGTGATTGACAGAAATATTTTATTTTAATATATTCTGCCCTCTGGAAGCACGCTGTTTACTATTACGTGCCCCATGTCGGGATATTATTGTTTTGATTTGAACAGGCAGCTGTCGCTAGATGGAGCCTCCCCCATTTCGTCGTTTTACAACGTCGATCTGGCCACTTGGTTAACCAGGCTCTTGTACTAGTCGTCTCGGGCTCGCCTTGCACTGATGAGCACCAGGAAGTGCGAAACTGCAGTATGCAAGTTAGTCTGAGACGGCTGGTACGAGAGTTTCCTTTAATTAGGAATAATTCTTTCGGCTGGTGCTTGTTTAAATCAAAACGAAGCGTTTTGTTGTAGAATGTGATTTCTATACTTAACGCGGCCAGGCTCGCAATTATTTGCAGTTTGGTTTATTATCCTTATGAAAATAAGGATTCACAGAGGTGATTGACAGAAATATTTTATTTTAATATATTCTGCCCTCTGGAAGCACGCTGTTTACTATTACGTGCCCCATGTCGGGATATTATTGTTTTGATTTGAACAGGCAGCTGTCGCTAGATGGAGCCTCCCCCATTTCGTCGTTTTACAACGTCGATCTGGCCACTTGGTTAACCAGGCTCTTGTACTAGTCGTCTCGGGCTCGCCTTGCACTGATGAGCACCAGGAAGTGCGAAACTGCAGTATGCAAGTTAGTCTGAGACGGCTGGTACGAGAGTTTCCTTTAATTAGGAATAATTCTTTCGGCTGGTGCTTGTTTAAATCAAAACGAAGCGTTTTGTTGTAGAATGTGATTTCTATACTTAACGCGGCCAGGCTCGCAATTATTTGCAGTTTGGTTTATTATCCTTATGAAAATAAGGATTCACAGAGGTGATTGACAGAAATATTTTATTTTAATATATTCTGCCCTCTGGAAGCACGCTGTTTACTATTACGTGCCCCATGTCGGGATATTATTGTTTTGATTTGAACAGGCAGCTGTCGCTAGATGGAGCCTCCCCCATTTCGTCGTTTTACAACGTCGATCTGGCCACTTGGTTAACCAGGCTCTTGTACTAGTCGTCTCGGGCTCGCCTTGCACTGATGAGCACCAGGAAGTGCGAAACTGCAGTATGCAAGTTAGTCTGAGACGGCTGGTACGAGAGTTTCCTTTAATTAGGAATAATTCTTTCGGCTGGTGCTTGTTTAAATCAAAACGAAGCGTTTTGTTGTAGAATGTGATTTCTATACTTAACGCGGCCAGGCTCGCAATTATTTGCAGTTTGGTTTATTATCCTTATGAAAATAAGGATTCACAGAGGTGATTGACAGAAATATTTTATTTTAATATATTCTGCCCTCTGGAAGCACGCTGTTTACTATTACGTGCCCCATGTCGGGATATTATTGTTTTGATTTGAACAGGCAGCTGTCGCTAGATGGAGCCTCCCCCATTTCGTCGTTTTACAACGTCGATCTGGCCACTTGGTTAACCAGGCTCTTGTACTAGTCGTCTCGGGCTCGCCTTGCACTGATGAGCACCAGGAAGTGCGAAACTGCAGTATGCAAGTTAGTCTGAGACGGCTGGTACGAGAGTTTCCTTTAATTAGGAATAATTCTTTCGGCTGGTGCTTGTTTAAATCAAAACGAAGCGTTTTGTTGTAGAATGTGATTTCTATACTTAACGCGGCCAGGCTCGCAATTATTTGCAGTTTGGTTTATTATCCTTATGAAAATAAGGATTCACAGAGGTGATTGACAGAAATATTTTATTTTAATATATTCTGCCCTCTGGAAGCACGCTGTTTACTATTACGTGCCCCATGTCGGGATATTATTGTTTTGATTTGAACAGGCAGCTGTCGCTAGATGGAGCCTCCCCCATTTCGTCGTTTTACAACGTCGATCTGGCCACTTGGTTAACCAGGCTCTTGTACTAGTCGTCTCGGGCTCGCCTTGCACTGATGAGCACCAGGAAGTGCGAAACTGCAGTATGCAAGTTAGTCTGAGACGGCTGGTACGAGAGTTTCCTTTAATTAGGAATAATTCTTTCGGCTGGTGCTTGTTTAAATCAAAACGAAGCGTTTTGTTGTAGAATGTGATTTCTATACTTAACGCGGCCAGGCTCGCAATTATTTGCAGTTTGGTTTATTATCCTTATGAAAATAAGGATTCACAGAGGTGATTGACAGAAATATTTTATTTTAATATATTCTGCCCTCTGGAAGCACGCTGTTTACTATTACGTGCCCCATGTCGGGATATTATTGTTTTGATTTGAACAGGCAGCTGTCGCTAGATGGAGCCTCCCCCATTTCGTCGTTTTACAACGTCGATCTGGCCACTTGGTTAACCAGGCTCTTGTACTAGTCGTCTCGGGCTCGCCTTGCACTGATGAGCACCAGGAAGTGCGAAACTGCAGTATGCAAGTTAGTCTGAGACGGCTGGTACGAGAGTTTCCTTTAATTAGGAATAATTCTTTCGGCTGGTGCTTGTTTAAATCAAAACGAAGCGTTTTGTTGTAGAATGTGATTTCTATACTTAACGCGGCCAGGCTCGCAATTATTTGCAGTTTGGTTTATTATCCTTATGAAAATAAGGATTCACAGAGGTGATTGACAGAAATATTTTATTTTAATATATTCTGCCCTCTGGAAGCACGCTGTTTACTATTACGTGCCCCATGTCGGGATATTATTGTTTTGATTTGAACAGGCAGCTGTCGCTAGATGGAGCCTCCCCCATTTCGTCGTTTTACAACGTCGATCTGGCCACTTGGTTAACCAGGCTCTTGTACTAGTCGTCTCGGGCTCGCCTTGCACTGATGAGCACCAGGAAGTGCGAAACTGCAGTATGCAAGTTAGTCTGAGACGGCTGGTACGAGAGTTTCCTTTAATTAGGAATAATTCTTTCGGCTGGTGCTTGTTTAAATCAAAACGAAGCGTTTTGTTGTAGAATGTGATTTCTATACTTAACGCGGCCAGGCTCGCAATTATTTGCAGTTTGGTTTATTATCCTTATGAAAATAAGGATTCACAGAGGTGATTGACAGAAATATTTTATTTTAATATATTCTGCCCTCTGGAAGCACGCTGTTTACTATATATATATATATATATATATATATATATATATATGTTGTTTCTTAGGTTTTCACGGGTAAATAATGAAGTGTTGACGTGCTTCCGGGTATTTTCCCGTGTAGTTGGTATGCTCCTGTTGGAACCATGGTTGTCTGAACGACGTTTCGGCGGAATCTCATCTGCCATCTTCAGGTTCTAGCTGAAAGCTGCCTGTTGCTGCTGCTGCCGCTACTGCTGCTGTTGCTGCTGCTGCTGCTACTGCTGCTCCTCGTTGCTCGAACTGAACAGATCCCACTACGTACCTGGAGAAGACCACTAAAGCCAAAATCAAAGCTAGCCCCATAGACGATGAGGTAAAAAATCAGATTATACCGAGAGAGAAGTCCTCAAGATGTCCCAAACTATATGGCCTACCAAAGATTCATAAGGAAGGAGCCCCACTAAGACCTATTGTTAGCTCAGTAGGATCACCTGTGCAAGAATTAGCGAGATATCTAGCTAGGCAGTTGCAGCCACTCGCCGAAAAGGCTACATCCTATGTGAAAAACGCACAACATTTCATCGAGTTACTAAACAACGAGACTGTCCAACCAGAACATCTTCTAGTGAGCTTCGATGTTGTGTCACTGTTCACAAATGTACCAGTAGACGAATCACTCGAATTGATCAAGCGAAAGTACAATCCAGAGGAGCATATTCTTAGTCTAACTACACACTGCTTAAATAACACTTACTTCACATACAATAACCAGCGCTACAAACAGACGGAAGGAGCACCGATGGGTTCGCCTTTGTCTTCAGTCATCGCTAATCTTTTCATGGAGGACTTAGAAACGCGGGCCATACAAACTGCACCACTCAAACCAAAACTTTGGTTAAGATACGTCGACGACACATTCGTAATATGGACTCATGGAAGAGAACATCTAAATAGTTTCCTAGTCCACCTGAACAACATTCACGACAAAATCAAATTCACGATGGAGGTAGAAGCAGAAGGCCAGCTCCCATTCCTAGATGTATTAGTGAAGAAGAAACAAGACGGAACACTAGGTCACACAGTATACAGAAAACCCACTCACACAGACAGATATCTAAATGCAGCATCACATCACCATCCAGCGCAACTGAATTCAGTAGTGAAGACCTTAGTGACACGCTCCCAAAGGCTAGCAGACAGCGACCATATCAACGAAGAGATGTCATCACTTCAGAAAGCACTTATGAGAAATGGATTTCCAAGGTATACAATACAGAAGTCGCAAGAACCATCCAAACCACGAACCCAGGAAGAATCCGAGAAACTAGTGGCAAAAGCATATCTACCTTACGTAAAAGGGACAACGGACAAAATCAGCAAACTTCTACGTAGACACAACATAGGGACAATATTCAAAACAGACCGAAAAATCAGCGCAGTTCTCCGTAACCCGATATCAAAAATTGCCCTAGAAAACCAAGGAGTGTATGAAATTCCGTGCCAAGATTGCAATAAATCTTACATAGGACAGACCAACAGACGTATAAGTGTAAGAAGAGAAGAACATAGGAATGCAGTGCAAAAAGAGGAGAAAACATCGTCCCTAGCACAGCACGCAAAAACTACTGGACACAAAATAGACTTCGACAACACCAGGTCAGTAGCCAACATCGAGCATTGGAGATCAAGGATTACTAGGGAGGCAATTGAAATTGAAAAGAGACCGCAAAATCTTAACAAGAGAGACGACACCCAGAGATTACCCACCGCATGGAAGCCCGCACTGTCAGGAAGATATATAACGGAAAACACACGACGTCCCAAGGTAAACGAACCGATCGCAATGAGGCACCGTCGAATATCGACAATTCACGAGGAGACATCACAGCCGGCCACAAGGGGACCCATCACGAGGAGCCGGAGCCAAGCACTGACTAACCTAAGTGAAGCACGACAAGCGCTAGCGACGACTGGATACGAGGATACACGACATTCAACGAGAAGTCACGTGAAACGTGACGTTTCAGTGAGGCCTCTTGTCGGGTTAGCTGAGGCGCCCGCTACGCCTCCAACAGAGAGAAGAGGGCCAGTAACACGCAGCCAAGTGCGCAGGTGCGTCCCACCCCACAACGTATATAAGGAGCCGCACAACAGAGAGAACGTCAGTTCAGTTCGAGCAACGAGGAGCAGCAGTAGCAGCAGCAGCAGCAGCAGCAACAGCAGCAGCAGCGGCAGCAGCAGCAACAGGCAGCTTTCAGCTAGAACCTGAAGATGGCAGATGAGATTCCGCCGAAACGTCGTTCAGACAACCATGGTTCCAACAGGAGCATACCAACTACACGGGAAAATACCCGGAAGCACGTCAACACTTCATTATTTACCCGTGAAAACCTAAGAAACAACATAATATGTCTCTACGGGGAGAAGACATTCCACCAGACTAGAACCTTTGAGAAATTGAGGTCGAAAAGAGGGAAACTTCTTTGCAACCTTACATTCCTTCAACGCTGCAGAGATGAAAACATCGTTCCAAAATGCATGCAGCTGACGTTCCATAAAAATGACCAACACACCAAAAAGATCCTCAGAAAAACCAGCTTCGCACTACTTAGAGAATCCATTCACGATACACGACGAACATTAGACAAGATCAATAAACAGTTACTAGATCTACACTTACAACTAAGCAACACCATTCATCCCACATTATGGATTGCTATTGATCAACTTGCGGAGTTTCGAGCAGATAATGATGTCACCTTCTGTACAGAGAAACAGAAGAGGAAATTTGACCGTCTTCAACTCCAACAGAAGCCAAGTAGGAAAGCCAAACCACTAGAACCGGCAAGTGTAGTCCATAACCTGTCCAACTACCCACTTGATGAGGCTTCCCTAAATGTCCTAGCCAAAGGATTTAATTTCGCCATCGCACCAGCTAGTATTCCAGTAGAAGATATAATTTGTGGAGTAGAGTCAGCAATTTCCCAAATGGATAACAACATAGCTGAAACTATACGCCAAGACGCATCGCGTATACTAAGAACAGCAAAGGCACCAAAGAGAAACATACCGCAGGAAGAATTGAAGGCACTGAAGACGTTAAGACAAAACCGGGACATTATAATCATACCAGCTGACAAAGGCAATGCTACGGTAGTGATGAATAGTGAAGACTACCACAGCAAAATAGAGGCGCTATTGGAAGACACTGCGTATGAAGCAATCACAACAGATCCCACTACGTACCTGGAGAAGACCACTAAAGCCAAAATCAAAGCTAGCCCCATAGACGATGAGGTAAAAAATCAGATTATACCGAGAGAGAAGTCCTCAAGATGTCCCAAACTATATGGCCTACCAAAGATTCATAAGGAAGGAGCCCCACTAAGACCTATTGTTAGCTCAGTAGGATCACCTGTGCAAGAATTAGCGAGATATCTAGCTAGGCAGTTGCAGCCACTCGCCGAAAAGGCTACATCCTATGTGAAAAACGCACAACATTTCATCGAGTTACTAAACAACGAGACTGTCCAACCAGAACATCTTCTAGTGAGCTTTGATGTTGTGTCACTGTTCACAAATGTACCAGTAGACGAATCACTCGAATTGATCAAGCGAAAGTACAATCCAGAGGAGCATATTCTTAGTCTAACTACACACTGCTTAAATAACACTTACTCCACATACAATGACCAGCGCTACAAACAGACGGAAGGAGCACCGATGGGTTCGCCTTTGTCTCCAGTCATCGCTAATCTTTTCATGGAGGACTTAGAAACGCGGGCCATACAAACTGCACCACTCAAACCAAAACTTTGGTTAAGATACGTCGACGACACATTCGTAATATGGACTCATGGAAGAGAACATCTAAATAGTTTCCTAGTCCACCTGAACAACATTCACGACAAAATCAAATTCACGATGGAGGTAGAAGCAGAAGGCCAGCTCCCATTCCTAGATGTATTAGTGAAGAAGAAACAAGACGGAACACTAGGTCACACAGTATACAGAAAACCCACTCACACAGACAGATATCTAAATGCAGCATCACATCACCATCCAGCGCAACTGAATTCAGTAGTGAAGACCTTAGTGACACGCTCCCAAAGGCTAGCAGACAGCGACCATATCAACGAAGAGATGTCATCACTTCAGAAAGCACTTATGAGAAATGGATTTCCAAGGTATACAATACAGAAGTCGCAAGAACCATCCAAACCACGAACCCAGGAAGAATCCGAGAAACTAGTGGCAAAAGCATATCTACCTTACGTAAAAGGGACAACGGACAAAATCAGCAAACTTCTACGTAGACACAACATAGGGACAATATTCAAAACAGATCGAAAAATCAGCGCAGTTCTCCGTAACCCGATATCAAAAATTGCCCTAGAAAACCAAGGAGTGTATGAAATTCCGTGCCAAGATTGCAATAAATCTTACATAGGACAGACCAACAGACGTATAAGTGTAAGAAGAGAAGAACATAGGAATGCAGTGCAAAAAGAGGAGAAAACATCGTCCCTAGCACAGCACGCAAAAACTACTGGACACAAAATAGACTTCGACAACACCAGGTCAGTAGCCAACATCGAGCATTGGAGATCAAGGATTACTAGGGAGGCAATTGAAATTGAAAAGAGACCGCAAAATCTTAACAAGAGAGACGACACCCAGAGATTACCCACCGCATGGAAGCCCGCACTGTCAGGAAGATATATAACGGAAAACACACGACGTCCCAAGGTAAACGAACCGATCGCAATGAGGCACCGTCGAATATCAACAATTCACGAGGAGACATCACAGCCGGCCACAAGGGGACCCATCATGAGGAGCCGGAGCCAAGCACTGACTAACCTAAGTGAAGCACGACAAGCGCTAGCGACGACTGGATACGAGGATACACGACCTTCAACGAGAAGTCACGTGAAACGTGACGTTTCAGTGAGGCCTCTTGTCGGGTTAGCTCAGGCGCCCGCTACGCCTCCAACCGAGAGAAGAGGGCCAGTAACACGCAGCCAAGTGCGCAGGTGCGTCCCACCCCACAACGTATATAAGGAGCCGCACAACAGAGAGAACGTCAGTTCAGTTCGAGCAACGAGGAGCAGCAGTAGCAGCAGCAGCAGCAGCAGCAACAGCAGCAGCAGCGGCAGCAGCAGCATCAGCAACAGGCAGCTTTCAGCTAGAACCTGAAGATGGCAGATGAGATTCCGCCGAAACGTCGTTCAGACAACCATGGTTCCAACAGGAGCATACCAACTACACGGGAAAATACCCGGAAGCACGTCAACACTTCATATATATATATATATATATATATATATATATATATATATATATATATATATATATATATATATATATATATATATATATATATATATATAGATATAACGAAGGATTTGAAGACCGAAAATATACTAAACGCAGGTTTTGAAGACCAGAGTCGCAGATTTCAGGACCAGCCGATGGTTTTCATAGTAATCGGTCCTCAAAACCAAAAGTGGAGGGGGGTAGGGGAATATCATTAACAAACAATCGGTCCTCAAAACCGCACGACAGTACGTTTTGCGAATCGTTTGCCAGTTGACACATCCTCGATGTTACATATTATGCCCCGGTCGTCCAACAACCATAGTAGGAGAAATGCGTGATCAGAAGGAACCGCGTCCTATTGGTTGCCGATAATCACAATCTCGTATATAAACTGGTATCTTTTACTCGATTTTTCTGGAACTATAGAGACACGCAGGCATTATTGGCAGCCTCCTTAACATCGCTACTCTCACTGTTGGTGTACATTTCAAGATAGTACCTAACTGGTAAAAAACTATAACTTATTATTATGATATGAGGACACCCAATTTTAATAACTTATATTTTCACCTTGTTCATATAAATAGGGTCCTTTGCAACTAAGGTTTATAAATAAGTAGGTTGCCTGGTAACTTCTGACCAATGAGCGGGTAAGAACTAAAGCGTTGCCTTGTCACCGAGATGTATCCATTTAAATTTCTCGGTCAACATTATTTACTTATGATCGTTTCTCCACGTTTATCCATTAATTTTTTAAATAAATTATTAAATTTGGTAATGCTATGAATAATGTATATAAGTTAGACAATAGACTGCATTTTATTGAGATTATTTTGTTAACATCTAGAAAGGGAAAATAAACAGACATTTTTCATTTTTTAGCAATTAATTAATTTACAAATTTTATCACTTCGTTTGCATATTTTTTGCAAGTTATTTTTCGAGTCATAAATTTTTTTTTTTTAAATCTGAAAGATCTAAATCACACTATAAACATCAAACACAAAGATCAGACACTGATTATTTTCTTTATCACTCATATATTACAAAGTGGCAATCGTCCGGTTTGAAAACCGTTGCTAATGTTTACCAGGCAACCTACTTATCTATAAACCTTGCTTAGTAAAAGACCGTCAGATAGTGACGGATTTAGGTGCCCCATTTTCCCATACAAGCCTCGAAGAGGGTTGAAAAGTACATCGATGTTGAGTAGAATGAAGGGAAATTTACGATTGGCCCTGGCAATAACGTGGAAAAATCGATTTTCCTTAACAAAAAATAGAATGTTCTCCATTTTTTTACGCAAACCGTGTTCACTAAATGATTAATTAATAGGACCTGGCTTCAGAAAATCAAAGGCTTGAGTGTTGCAGGTGGCTAAAGGGTTGAGATAAGGGCGTAATCTTGTAAGGATAAATCGAGATTTTGACCGAAAGTATGAAAACGTTCATCGTCACTAGCCCAGAAAACATATTGGCTTGAGTGGGGCGAATGGATAAGTACATTTTTGGGTCGGAAAATTTAACGGGAATTTTTTTTTCGGAAAAATCGATTTTTCCATATGTTGTCCCCATTGGGCACTCATAAATTTTCCTTCATTCTACTCAACATCGATGTGCTTTTCAACCCTCTTCGAGACTTGTATGCCAAAATGGGGCACTAAATCTGTCACTATCTGACGGCCTATAACCACATCGCTAAATAACTGTTTGCCATCTAGAAAAAACGCATCTGATAAATGTAATGATGACAGTAAATAAAAACTCGTCATATTGAAATAAGGTTACCTGAAAGACGAAGTGAATCATTGATCCTGGTAGCTACCAAAATAAAGCCGCCCAATGGGAAATTGACAAAAAAAGCGGAAGTGCTTTAAATGTCACAGAGAGGGACATCTGGAGAAGAACTGCCCAACTAAGAAAACCGACCCAACAAACATGAATCATGCGGCCCTTTAAAGTTAAAATTACGATTGCCGACGAGTAAGCTTAAGGGCCTTTATTGTACAACTACATTGGGCCGGCTAGCCCGCGTCCCGCTGGCCATAAGGCGGCCACCAGATAGTGTACCGCTGATTACAATGTCGGCCCCTTAGCGGCAAATGGTTGGCTAAAAATCTTCTCTATTTTAAGGTACATCGTTGGGCAATCACGTATTTCTATAAGTGAGTATCAGAATACCACTACTGGTTCGCTTATGGCAAAATAATTTAACGATTTTGGGTACTTGTAGATATGCCAACAATAGTGTGTTTGATTTAGCAGTAGTGGTATTACTATTACTTATAGAAATACGTGATTGCTCAACGATGTACCTTAAAATAGAGAAGATTTTTAGCCAACCATTTAGTTTAAGCGGTACATCGAGAAAATCGGCAAAATCTGACGGTTAATGCAGAAAGCAAGAAAATTTGCATGTGATTTGTACACATTCATTGTATTAAATTTACCCGCAGCACTTCGATTTCCGGACATGTAAATCCAAAATGGCGGCCAATTTGTAAAAAAGTAACTTTTATTACGATGTAAAAATTGCGTTATAATTGGGGTGATGATATAATGATATAATAGAAGCATTTGAATATATTGCTAGCGCAGGTCTACCCCCTACCGAACGAATAAATATTATTCTCTCCTGCAAAGCACCTTTTTAACGAGCCCCAAGTAAGAACAAGAAATCCAGTTGAAAGGTGCATCGGTGTTTGGAAAATCCGATTTCCTGTTCTTTCCTTGGGGATTCGACTGAAGATCGAAAGTAGAAGCCATTGAAACATTCTTTATAGGATTTTGCAAACAGCAGAAAAATTAACTATCTATAAAAGAAAAACCTTGTGTAGAAATATTAATGAAATCATTGCTTTCTTTCGATAACCTGAATTCTGGTTATGCTAGCAAGTTAAAATCCTAAAATGAATTTGTCTAATTTCTTATTTGACAATTCTCATTCTAACACTAGCATCCACACAGTCCCCTACGGCCATGCAGATTAAACTAGTATCCACATAACCCCCTACGATTATGAAGATTCAGTTAAAAATGAGAACAAAGACCTAAAATGAATTTATTTATCTAACTTGTCTTAAAAAATTTTTCATTCCAATGGATTACATTTTCATGAAATCTATCATTCTGTTTCCTGGAAATGCTTAGCCTTTGAAACGTTTTTCGCCCTTATTCTGGAGCTCATCAGAAAGACATAAAGCCATTCATAAAGATGTTTCATGCAAAACCAAGACAATTTCTATGAATAAGTGTATAAATAAATAAGGCTAAGCATTTCCAGGAAACAGAATGATAGATTTCATGAAAATGTAATCCATTGGAATGAAAAATTTTTTAAGACAAGGTAGATAAATAAATTCATTTTAGGTCTTTGTTCTCATTTTTAACTGAATCTTCATAATCGTAGGGGGTTATGTGGATACTAGTTTAATCTGCATGGCCGTAGGGGACTGTGTGGATGCTAGTGTTAGAATGAGAATTGTCAAATAAGAAATTAGACAAATTCATTTTAGGATTTTAACTTGCTAGCATAACCAGAATTCAGGTTATCGAAAGAAAACAATGATTTCATTAATATTTCTACACAAGGTTTTTCTTTTATAGATAGTTAATTTTTCTGCTGTTTGCAAAATCCTATAAAGAATGTTTCAATACAATTATAAGCAAACAAATAATAATTCATTTTTAAACATGCATAGAGTATATAGGCTCCAATACTAGTTAGCTAATAGATAGGTGAGGTTGTTTTTATCAGTCAATGTCAAATATAATCATTTCACACTTATTCATAGAAATTGTCTTGGTTTTGCATGAAACATCTTTATGAATGGCTTTATGTCTTTCTGATGAGCTCCAGAATACGGGCGAAAAACGTTTCAAAGGCTAAGCATTTCCAGGAAACAGAATGATAGATTTCATGAAAATGTAATCCATTGGAATGAAAAATTTTTTAAGACAAGGTAGATAAATAAATTCATTTTAGGTCTTTGTTCTCATTTTTAACTGAATCTTCATAATCGTAGGGGGTTATGTGGATACTAGTTTAATCTGCATGGCCGTAGGGGACTGTGTGGATGCTAGTGTTAGAATGAGAATTGTCAAATAAGAAATTAGACAAAATCATTTTAGGATTTTAACTTGCTAGCATAACCAGAATTCAGGTTATCGAAAGAAAGCAATGATTTCATTAATATTTCTACACAAGGTTTTTCTTTTATAGATAGTTAATTTTTCTGCTGTTTGCAAAATCCTATAAAGAATGTTTCAATACAATTATAAGCAAACAAATAATAATTCATTTTTAGAAGCCATTGTTGCAGCAACTGCCATACTGCACAATATACCATGTTTGCGGCATGAGGAAATACCACCAGTTGATGACCAACAGCAAGAAGCTATTAACATTGTCAATGAAGTGGTGGTGGAGAATATGGGGGATAACAGGGTGATTGGCAATGATACAGTCACATTAAAGTTAATAAACTATTTTAATGGACTTCTGTGAAAAATGTTATGTAACAGTCTTTTAGGTTATAAACGCTCCTAACACCCATTGTACATCATATGGTGACAAGTATGTTTATTCGTGAGTGTAAAAAATAAAGAAATATTTTAAAAATTAATTTTTTATTTTAAGAAAACTTAGCTTTTACTTAATATCGTATAAAATGTGTAAATACAAATAAATAATTGATATAATAAAAACATATAAAATAAAGGTAATTTTCTAGAACACGGCCCTCTGCAATTATAAGAGATGAATTTGTAGGTAATTTATAACTTTTTGAATTTCTAATATTTTTAATTTTGCTCGATGATATTGTCTCATAAGCTCTATTTCCACATCTGCTTTCCTCTTCATATTCATCATCTCCAATTCATACTTTTCTCTCATAAATTTAAGTTTGTGGCATTGTTCTTCTTCCATAAAACGTGCCTTTGCTGCTTCTACAGCAGATTTTGCATCTGCCCACTGGGAAACTCTGCTAATTGCAGCTTCAGACTTGCATCGAGTACTCTACTTAAGGGCTTTAGACTTACTTGCCCTTATCATGGCCGGACTGTACTTTCACCAATTTCCTGATTGATTTGGACTTTGAGACACTACAAAAGTAAAAAAAAAGTGTAAGAAAATCTGTGACGTAGGTACCTATTATTTACTTTTGCTAATTTCTACTGTAATGTCTATCTGTGGCTGAATTTCTTTCCTGTTTTCGGATAGAACTTCAGTATGGAGCTGCGATGGGCTTGAAGTGCAGGCATATACTGAAAAGGAAATAACTCGAATATGGACTTATATAAGTAGTGCGAACAATTTACTGTGGTCTTCTCAAACGTCCAGAGATACAGCTTCTTCAATAATTATTTCGTTCAAATCTTCTTGGCTTGAAACAGACTTAAGAGCTTGATTCTGTCCATCGGATTGCTCCATTATTGCCTGAATAAAATGTTGAAAATGATTTGAAAAAGAAACTTATTATTGTAGACTAACAATTTTTAAACAGATATGTTCAAAGTATATTTGTATCAACTTATTTGTATCTCCATCAAACTGTGAAATGTCTCCATCCATTTTGCTCGAGCCAAGATGTTCTTTGACTTCCTCATCCAGTATCGTAACTCTGGTTTCTCGATAAAGACCACCACCAGTACCTCGCACATACAATTTTTCATCAGGGAACTTCTTCTTCGTTCTCCTTTTAATATTATCGTTTTTTTTATAACTTTATCGTTACTGGAATTCTCTCCAGAAATACTATTAAATTCACTTTCTATCTTTCGCCAAGTCTCTCCTTTCTGGACATTTGCTTGGGAATCAGAAAGCTTGAATTCGACGATATTTCTATATTTTCTTACCGAGGAGATTAATATAGATTCCTCTTTGGCAGAAAAGTTTGCAGATCTTTTTCTATCATCCATATTCTCTCAAAACAAAAACTAAGGTTCACGATTGTATTGTAAAACTCTTGAATATGAATCACCGGTAACTATCATGAATGCCGAATGTCTAATGTCCACAAACTACCCACTAGTTTGTGCTAATGTCACATCACAAATTCTTCAAAATCTACAGTGTGCAAACGCCGACACTACCAACTGACATTTGAAAGTAACAGAACCTAGCACTACTGAAACCGGATGAATTACGCTTTACAGAACGGGAATATACCTGAGGCCTGAGCTCCGATTCAGCTTGAGCCGTGGCTCAGTTGAACCTACGCTGAACCTGGTATTGTAAAACTGGCCCTTAGAGCAGCATATCAAGCAGGTCAAATCTAGGACAGATCTGATGTTTTGGAAAGTCCACCAGAGTCAATTGAATGGGGATGGAAAATTATTGAAAATGGACGGAAGCCCATCTGGTCCAAATGGCCAGGAATCTGGCAAGGTTGTAGAGAGCTAGAAAAATGCGATTGTAATACCATGCGTTGCCTATGCAGAAAAAATGAATTCCCCTGCACCCTTAAGTGCAAGAAATGCAAAGGAAAATGTAGGAGCAAAAGGTACAGGGCCTTCTACATTTATTAAAATACCTTCTTGATATTTCTTTTTTTTTTTATTTCAAGCCATATGATTCCAGTAGCGATGACGAGGAAACTTTTATGATTTTATTTTGTATTTCGTTAATAAAAGCCATCTTTCTAACTTCAGAATTGTATTTTTGTTATAATTCCTTTAGAATTTTATTTTTTTGACATCACCATTGAAATCAGCGACCTCAAATTATGCTTAAACGATACCTCACATAACATATTGCATTATTTTTAAAAAATGTTAAAGATTAAAATAGCCGCCGAGTTCTTAAACAAATTCTTTTATTCTTGCACTATGACTATTTTTGTTACATTTGCTAACCTTAAAGTGTTCACCTACAGTTTGATAACAGTCTTTGGATATATTCTTCTTTTGTTTTTAAACGTTTTACCCGAATTTTTGAAAATGGCTGCCATTTTTGTCTATGAGGTCGGGGGTCAAAGTGCTGCGGGTCAAATTACTTCTATAAATATACAAAGCATACATGCCAAAGGACTTGTTTTCTGCATTATTCGTCAGATTTTTATGCGTACCGCTTATACTAATTTGGATGTCTCTTTCTAGGACATGGCCACCTTAACTTTTTAAATAATGAAGAAATTTAAAAAAGTGTAATATTAATACTTTACTTAATTTTAAACCTTAGAACTCGAGAGTTTTAACCTGCCAAATCTTACATAATTTTTCAAAGGCACTTACACTTTTCTTACTGATTCATTATTTAAAAACTTATCTGCTCAAAAAATTATAAATAAAACAACAGAAAAAAACTACATTTAAAAAACAGTTCAATATGAGCTTTACAAAACTAATCTAATTGCGGTCAGATAAAAACTTGAGAAAATAGTTTTATTCAATTATTGTTTAACGATATCAAATAATACTCAATTACCTATATAAAATATATATTATAATATAAAACAATGAACAAATTCTTTGATTCAGTACAATGCGATAATAATTAAAACTTTTAAACAAAAAAAATTTAAAAGGAAAAATATAATAATTGTTTGGACAACTTTTTCACATAATTTTTAACTCAAATTTAATTTATAAATTTTTGCTCTTCCTCCTCTTCTTGCTCTATCTGAAGCTGTTCGGAGCTACACTTTAATATTATTTTCTATGGCAGTCAGTGTGGCCATCTGAGACAAAGGATTTTTCCTGGTGCAAACTGTGAAAAAAAAAGGATCATTTAGAAAATTTGTTCAAATCCAACTAGCTCTATTTGTGACTACGATTATTTGTATAAAAACATAAAAAATAATTTAAAAAATACTAGACGATCTCTTCTTGTGGATGGGTCACCAGAGTCTAATTAGTAGTAATTTAAAATAAGTGTAAAATATCGAATTTATAATCCATCCATGAAAACAGATAAATATTTTATGCGGAGATCAACTACCAACTTTATTGTTCATTCACCACAATAGTTTATCTCAGTTTAAATTCAGTACTTGTAAAGATAGGGAACGCGTGCCCTTGTCTCTGATTAGTACATTTGTTAGCCAAGTTTATACAGGGGAAATTAGTAAATCTGAACAGATTTCTTATTTTATTCTTACTGCAATAAAATAAGAACATATATGCTGTAATTTAAATTCTATAAATTCAGAGTATTTATAAGATCGCCAAATGTCAAATGAAAGTGAATTTAAATCGTTAATTTTTATGTCGTGTACCAATAATGGTCTTCAGACGGCCTCGCTGGGGATTCTACTTGGGAATTCCCATGTGCCTGTGTAAACTCTGCTTCGCTCTTAACGTAAACAATCTAATCTGAGATCTGCTATAGGATGTTAATAAAAAAAATTAATTTAGTAATTACCACAGTTCCAGCCAGAAGAGAGACTTCTAATCTTCGATTTTATGATTCGTATTTTTTTTGTATTTTGATACGAATTAGGCTTAAGGCTGAAGGACCTAGGTCAATAGCCTATTGAATTGATATTACATATTATATTATTGTTATTGCATATAGACATATGAGAATGTTCTATATAAAAAGTACGATAAAAAATGTATTCTATTTTTGTATTAATAATTTGAGTCATTTTTTGAGAACAGTTTGTAATATATTTTAACCCTGATAACTCTGTATTAATTTTCATATAGGTATAAATATATTATCTTTTATTTATAATAATAGGTATCTTTTATAGATGGATAAATTATTATTCAATTTTACAGAAAAAATTAGATTGACGTTGAAAAAATCAAAGAGTAAAACACACTCGGTAGACGATAATGCTAAAGTATAAGTGCCATTCCCTCCCATGGATGATTTACCATAGGAGGAAATTGCACTTCTAACTTCTTAAACAAATTTCTAGTATAAATTAAATAAAATGATTAAAATAATAATTTAAGATGTAAAAGATCTTATTCAAATAGCGTAACAGTGCACTACGGAGCAACTAGTCACTTTATCAAGACGAACTTCAGTTTGAACCTCTGACAAAATATTTATAATCTTTTCATTACTTAAGCGATTGATTTGTCGTCGACTTCTTCATTTATGATCAGTTTGCACGGTTCTGAATTTGATTAAACCAATATTAATGAGTTGTACCATAAAAATTGAGGTATACTTACCTATCACCTATTTTAAATCAATTAAACAAAACACTCGCGTTAACTCATTAGCAATGTGAAAAATTATAAGCCACACTTTTCTTTCACCACCAAACATTTTACAATACAAAGCAAGAACATTGATCAAACGAATGAAAATGTCTCGCACGAAAGTCACATATTTCCATATTTGACATACAAATGAAGAGAAGTTACCAACATTACAAACTAAATTAATTACCAACCTCTTCGACTTAAAATTAATGGAAAAGGCCCGATTTCGGTTCAATGATGGCAAATTTTTGTCGGTGAATTGCAAGAAAGCAATTAAAGGTCCTTTATCAAAATGCCGTCAATTTACCTCTCTAGTAATATTGACGTCGACATTCAATTCAGCCATTAACTGTACACCGACATCGACATCCAGCCGCCGTTAACTACAGATGGCCAACATTTTACCGATCATTTTTGTTTGCTGGGGAAAGTGGGTTAAGTTCGGCGGGAAGTTCGAAAAAAGGAAGTGACGCCATAGGGTGAAGAGTTC
Source organism: Stenurella melanura (assembly GCA_963583905.1). Classification (NCBI taxonomy): domain Eukaryota; kingdom Metazoa; phylum Arthropoda; class Insecta; order Coleoptera; family Cerambycidae; genus Stenurella; species Stenurella melanura. The sequence continues at coordinate 75,766,884 of OY757314.1, forward strand.
GTAAGTATTGAAGGAGTGACGGACACTCATTGAACTCTAATGTTTAATATAGAGTTCAATATGGACACTAAACAATGGCTTGCTGACTTGGGTGTGTCGGCGCATATGACACACAACAAAAACTATTTCCTAGCCTATGAAATTTTCGAAATTCCGCTAGAGGTACAAATTGGGAACGGTGAAATGAATCACGCATATAGACAAGGACTCATTAACGTGTAAATTAAAGTGAAGCTGATATTAACAACCTACAAGTTGCCAAAAAAATGCTTATTATTGTTAGATTATAGTAATGAAAATGCTCGTAAAATAAATGTAACTGATAATTACAACAAAGTAGGTAGGTACTAAATAGTTGTTGCAAGTAGACAATCCACAATATTTACAATTTTAAAAAAGTCCGTTCTAAATGTCTCAAATAAACAATATTTATAAGTACACAAAAATACAATACTAAATAAACCTAGTGTAAACACTGCAAATTGAATATGATATAGAAATTCGATATAAGAAACATACTATAATATCCCTGTAAGAAACAGACTATAGATAATATTTCAATAAAACAAAGAGCCAATCAGCGTTGCCCGTTTTAACAATTGTCAAACCAGCAATCTGAATATTAGTCTGTGATGATCTAGTAATCTAGTCTAGTTTGCCAATGCGAGCGAAAACGCTGCTAACTCCACACATTGGGCCAAGTCGAGCAAACCTCGGCCACAGCCAATGTGTGGACGGTAAGTTTGTCTTCATTGGCCTCGAGTGGGCCAAGTTTGTCTGAGTTTGTCTCGGTGTCGGTATAGTACACAAATCCATGTCTAGCAAACCTCGGCCAAAGCGCCAACGTGTGATGGAAAGTTTGTGTTGGTTTGCGGTGAATGGGCCAAGTTTGCCTGTGATCGCCTCGGTAGCAGTAAATCGTACACAAATCAAAGAGATTGTGGGCGTGGTCGAGTCAGATACCAATTCATTCATTTCTATAGTAGTAAAAAAATTAAATATATATGTTTTTTAACTTAACTAAACAAATGTTTTTCTTAATTTAAAAAAGTTTTCTTTTGAGTAACTTTAGAATGTCACAAGAAAATAGTATCTTCTACAACAAGTTATGGAATGGCCCATATTCCACATGAGCGAAAAGTTTGTACGGTTCGCGAGTGTGGGATAAGTATGCCATTTCAAAGGTGTTGTAGACTATACTTTCTCTAACACTATTTCAGAAACTACAAATTCCACTACTAAAAATTGTGTCGGAACAAGTATCATTCCAACACACTGTTATGGTATAATACCGCACGGATTTCGACCAATCAGAAGCCGTCAAGTCATATTTAGTGGTTCGGTTACTATGGTTACGTCGAACAAAAGGTAATCATTTCTAACCTCGCATATCTGACGTTTTCAACCAAATACTCCTATGACTCTTATCATATCTTGTTTCAATACAATAGATTAATTTATTGTTTTTAAATTTCTATCTACACAATTGCTCTGAATGTGGTGTCAAAGTCAAATTGTCAAAACATCAAAACAATTCCCTCTCCACTTTTCCTCTTACCCCTGGTCCTGAAGCTGGATCTGGATACTCGCTTGAATCCGAGTATTAAAATTTCATCCGAATAATATACTCGAATTAATATTAAGCAAATAAACTCAAGTTCGCTGTATAATTATTAAATCTTATTATCTAATATCGAAATGAATTTGGTTAAAAATAAGTTCTGTTCATTTTTATACCGATCTCAAAATTGATATTAGACAATCCAACGACCTTTCAAATGTAATTCAATATGGCCGACGTTGGCATGTTGGTAAACACGGTGTTTATTCTTATTAACTTGTGGAAACGTAACCATAAGGCAACAGAAAAACAAACTCTTTAACGAACGAAAACGAATGTTTGCCGGATGTTTGCCCATAACGCCATGTTGAAAGCCACGTGGTTTGGATTGCCTAATTAGGTAATAAAGTGGAATTTCATATCATATTTTTAAATGCGGTTCGATATATTTGGAAATTTTATTCACTATTTTTATGTCTGTCCTATTGGATTCGAGTCCAGATTCACTATCAGCTGCTCCGGAAGTACCCTGACATCGGCGCTTTCTCCGTAATCTCGCATATAATCTTGAATGGAAAATAATCGAAATCGGAATATGCACATTGAATAAAACAATCCTCATTATTTATACCTATTTTAGTACATTATTGAAAATTAATTCGACATCGAATGATTAATCCGAATATTTTTGTCATCCGATTCCGGGTAATCCGAGTATCAAAATCATCCGAATATTTACATCACTAAATTCAGGCTTATCCCAATAAACACAAATATATACCAGAGATGTCTTCGTTATATAATTCAGTTTACATAGGAAGTGTCTGACATATCAATTGTAGGATAAATGCAACTTACATGTGTCTAGAAATTTCCTCCTCACCTGATATGACATATTTGTAACAAACATAACTCATGTAATATCTTTTGTTCACTTAATGATATATAACAGATATATGTTTTGTAAAGTAAATACAACTTGTATGTATGTTTCCTACACATAATTTTCATGCACCAGGCACATGGCATACACCAGTTTTGTTTTACACTTAGGTGTCAGACAAGTTATTTATATTACCTATATGTATGTTTCAGATACATGAAATTTAGCTAATTTGCTCTCCCATACTGATACATATACAGTTACCAGATCGGTGTAACTTTGACAAAAAAAATTAAAATTGCGGCTTTATATAATAAAGGACTGGTCTTGCATTGTTTGAAATTTATAAATATTGTATATTTATAAATTTCAAACAAAGCGAGACCAGTCCTTTATTATATAAAGCCGCAATTTTAATTTTTTTTGTCAATGTTACATCGATCTGATAACTGTATATGTATCAGTATGGGGGAGCAAATTAGCTAAATTTCATGTATCTGAAATATACATATATATATATATATATATATATATATATATATATATATATATATATATATATATATTGCTGTGTATCCACACTGTGGAACACTACCCAAGTATCGTGTTTGAAATCATAAATAAAATTCACAAATTTGTGTGTATTTTAGAAAATAACCATAACAGTTTTACTTTAACGGATCATACAGAAGCAGGAGTATCTGTGGTTTATTTAATTGATTCAAGTTCACTTATTCTCAGCGAGTAGAATGCAAAGAATGAAACTTGATATTGAATTAGAACAAAGTATTTGAATAAACATAAAATGAAGTTAATTTAGTTTAACAAGGTTATTCTAAATAGTATATGATAAAACATGAACTTATAGAGAATCACAATCTCATATAAAATGATTTAGAATGAAATTGGAAAACAAAAAAGTAAATTTCATAAAATCTGACATGCATGTCAAAACTTAGGGCTGAAAATCATAAATTGTGTAGAAACACTGTAAATCTACACAAAATGAATATTGAATGAAAGACTATTAACAGTAGTTGCAGTGCAGCGTAATTAATTTAGAAATAGTAAGTCCATAGAATACAAAACACTGAATGACATTTTAAGTTTTCAGATATTTTCAAATATCATTGCAGAAAGGTGTTTTGTAAATGATATTTCACATCATGCAGAAAGAAAGGACTAATAGTATGATGTTAAATGTTTGTTGGCGTATCAATTTCTTGTTTTAGTTTATAATTTCAGTATTCTGTCAGTATGGAAAACTGCAGTACGTTTTTAACTACTAGCATTTTGTGTTTATCATTGCTATTCATCTAAATGTATGAATTAGTATTTATTTGAGATTGGAATTGTTAATTGTAGTTATAAGTAGATTTTAAGAAAGTGTATGTAATATGTCAATATATTTCGAGTAATACAATTATTCACTTAATCCTGAAAAGTAGAATAAGAAACTTATCAGTAAAATTAAAGAATTAAAAACAGTATTCAATTAAGGTAAAGAACAAACAAAACTGAATAGTTTAAATTTTAAATTAAAATTAAATTTTGAAATATTAGATCAAAATAGAAAAAAACAATTGAAATATTGGAAATTAACCCATTGAAACGACTAAAAATAACAAATCAGTTGATCACACACCGCTGAACAGCGAGCTGCGAAATATATTCATCCAAGAATAAATAATAAATTGAAAATAAAAGTGGTGAATAAGTTGAAGGTTAGGATATTACAATCCAGATATATTGATATCAAGAATAAATTGTAAAAGTTGATTAAATATAAGAAGTGAGTATACTTTGAAAGTATTACGAAGTAGATTATCCGGAAAGCAGATTTAGAAGAGGGAAGTATTTGTTAATCCAGTTAGCAAATTTATATGGTGAAGAAATTTCAAACGTCAAGCAAGTGATAGAAATACTTCAAGAAAATCTTGAAAATAAATTGGAGGTTAGAAACAAACGTCAATCCAGTAAAGAAGAAGAAGAAGAAGCCTTGAGAGGTTAAAAAGTCAGTCAAGTGACATAATATTTCAAGGATCATAATAACCAGTTAGAGGTTATAATATAACATTACTCGAGTCGAAAGAAAGACAAGGTAAAGCTTTACTATATCAGAAATCCATGGTACATATTTATTTTAAATAAAGGCCATATTTATCATTTTAGTTAAGTTAGATTTTGTTATTTAAATTTGTTAATTACATTCCAAGTTCAAATTTGTTAATAAATTAATACTTTGTTCGTTCAATACTGAGTTTGATTTATTTAGATTGTTATCTTGATCGATGAGCATTTATTGAACCGACTTCGTTGGACCCTGAGTAAGAGTCATTCTATAGATTGTAGATGGTCATGCTAATGGTGTTCTATAGTCTATAATATTAACAGCTTTTAAGAAACTGTTTGGCGCTCAATAAAATCATTTCAATTTACTTTCAAAAAGTAATTTCGAACGTATAAAAAATAAAATAGATATCAGAATATAGAACATTTATGGCTTGTTAACGTGGAGCGATCAGGAAAGCGATTGAATAAATACAACTTGAGAATAGTTTATCATTTCAAGCATACATTTGAAAGATAATAGAACAAATAACTTATTTTGATAGTTTTGACAACAAGGCATTGTCAAATTAAAAACAAATATTAGTTATATGAGGTTAAAGTCAGGTAAGACAACAACCATGAATCCAGAGGAAACTACACAAGGTACATCCACAGTTCCACAAACACAAGTTGGTGACACAAACACACAACCAGACACAAACATGTTCCAGAAACTCATGGAAATGATGGGTGGAATGAATACAAACATGAATCAAAATAACCAGAGACTTGAAGAAAATATTGGCAACATAAAAACACAAATGGTTCAAAATAACCAACGACTTGAAGAAAACATTAGCAACATAAATACAAAAATGGATAAGAATAACCAAACTTTAGAAGCAAACATGAATCAAAATAACCAACGACTTGAAGAAAACATTAACAAAAATATGCAAAAGCTGGAAGAAAGCAATATAGAAGTAAGAAATAAGATTGAAAATCTAGAGGGTAAATGGGAGAAAATGGGAGAGTCAGTCAACGAAGAAATTGGTATTAAGGTAAATGAGGCAGTAAAAGAAATAAGAGAGGAAGTAGTAACTATGTTTGAAGATGGAATGACTGCAGTAGATAACAGAATGCAGAAACAAGAAGATAAATACGATAAAAAAATAAAAGAACAGGATAGCAAGATAGAACAGAACACGAAGTTGTTGAAGGATACCACACGTACACAATTAACACAATTACCCACACATACTTACACATGCAACAAAACACCATTTTATTTTTACGGAGATAACCGCATACATCCTAAAATTTTCATTTCACGTTTGAAACAACACATGGAAACACAACACGTAAATGCAAACCTAAAAGCAAACATACAAGACATGTTAAAGGGAGAAGCGGAAATCTGGTATTCAGTTATAATGGACAGGTTTGAGACTATAGAGGAATTTGAAGCTCTAGTCTTAAAACAATATTGGAGTGATTACACTCAGTTGAAAATAAGACAAGACCTATTTAATGGTAACTATGTAGAAAATAAAGGTATTTCTAGGGAAAACTATGTACTTAGAAAAGTATATAATATTAGACATCTAGAACCAAAATTCACAGAAAGTGAAATGGTCAGATATTTAGCTAGGCATTTTTCAGGGGATATCCAGAATGTTATTATTACGCAAAGAATTGCAAAGTTAGATGATTTGATTGATTATTTAAGAGAATTAGATGATTATCATCAGAGTTTTGATAGGAAGGCTAGTCAAAATAGGGAGAATAATAGTAGGTATTATAACAAATGGGGTTATGATCAGAATAAGAATGAGAATGATAGAAGAGAAAGGCAAGGTTATGGTCAATATGATAGGATGGAAAGGCAAGGTTATGGTCAATATGATAGGATGGAAAAGCAGGGTTATGGTCGTCAATATGACAATGATAGAAAGGAACGAGGGGGTTATGAGAAATGTCAATATGACAATGATAGGTATGAAAAGCAGGGTTATGAGAAACGTCAATATGACAATGATAGGAATGAAAAGCAGGGTTATGAGAAACGTCAATATGACAATGATAGAAAGGAACGAGGAGGTTATGGTCAATATAAATATGACAATTATAGGAATGAAAAGCAGGGTTTTGAGAAACGTCATTATGATAATGATTGCAGAGAGAGAGGGGGTTATGTTAAAAATAATGAGTCATATGCACAAATTGATAATATCAATATTCAAAGGGGAAATAGAGTAGATGAAAACACACACTCTAATATGAATAAAATAGAAACAGCACAAGTAAATGATAGAAATAGAAATCAGGATTTTTAGATAAACTTGTTTTAAATGTAGGTAATAATTGTAAAAAAATAGGCGACTGTATAGAAAATGATGTTATATTGGGAGACAACATCTTATCAGAAAAAAAGGCAAATATTGTATTAGGAGAAAGAATCCTAAAAGTAGAAGGTGAAAGAATACCTTTCTGTAGTGTTAATGAATTAAATGGCAAAGGTGCCGAAATAGTTAATGAATTGAATGGCAAAGGTGCCGAAATAGTTAATGAATTGAATGGCAATGATGCCGAAATAATTAATGTATCAAATGGCATAGAGTCCAATAATGATAATGAATTTTGCGGTGAGCATATAGTGGGAACCACATGTCGTTACTCCAAATATGATAAAATTTTTAAAAATTTGTCTCAAAAATACAAAAATTCAATTGATTATGAACCTATAATAGCAAAGGGCTATGCGCAACAACTTGAAGTAGGTAATCTTTTAAATGAAAACGAAAATGTTTTAAACTATAATAAGAAAGAATCATTACCGGGAAGTTGTCACATGGGGATAATTTATCCATATGATCCAGGATAGATTACTTTTAAGTTATCCAAATGATCCTGAGTAGATCACTTTTAAATTGTAAATAAACTTTGACAGTGTGAATGTCACATCATGTTGTTAAAATTAACAAAATTTTCACATGTCAAAATTCTATTAGTTTAGGGGGTTTTATGCTGTGTATCCACACTGTGGAACACTACCCAAGTATCGTGTTTGAAATCATAAATAAAATTCACAAATTTGTGTGTATTTTAGAAAATAACCATAACAGTTTTACTTTAACGGATCATACAGAAGCAGGAGTATCTGTGGTTTATTTAATTGATTCAAGTTCACTTATTCTCAGCGAGTAGAATGCAAAGAATGAAACTTGATATTGAATTAGAACAAAGTATTTGAATAAACATAAAATGAAGTTAATTTAGTTTAACAAGGTTATTCTAAATAGTATATGATAAAACATGAACTTATAGAGAATCACAATCTCATATAAAATGATTTAGAATGAAATTGGAAAACAAAAAAGTAAATTTCATAAAATCTGACATGCATGTCAAAACTTAGGGCTGAAAATCATAAATTGTGTAGAAACACTGTAAATCTACACAAAATGAATATTGAATGAAAGACTATTAACAGTAGTTGCAGTGCAGCGTAATTAATTTAGAAATAGTAAGTCCATAGAATACAAAACACTGAATGACATTTTAAGTTCTCAGATATTTTCAAATATCATTGCAGAAAGGTGTTTTGTAAATGATATTTCACATCATGCAGAAAGAAAGGACTAATAGTATGATGTTAAATGTTTGTTGGCGTATCAATTTCTTGTTTTAGTTTATAATTTCAGTATTCTGTCAGTATGGAAAACTGCAGTACGTTTTTAACTACTAGCATTTTGTGTTTATCATTGCTATTCATCTAAATGTATGAATTAGTATTTATTTGAGATTGGAATTGTTAATTGTAGTTATAAGTAGATTTTAAGAAAGTGTATGTAATATGTCAATATATTTCGAGTAATACAATTATTCACTTAATCCTGAAAAGTAGAATAAGAAACTTATCAGTAAAATTAAAGAATTAAAACAGTATTCAATTAAGGTAAAGAACAAACAAAACTGAATAGTTTAAATTTTAAATTAAAATTAAATTTTGAAATATTAGATCAAAATAGAAAAAAACAATTGAAATATTGGAAATTAACCCATTGAAACGACTAAAAATAACAAATCAGTTGATCACACACCGCTGAACAGCGAGCTGCGAAATATATTCATCCAAGAATAAATAATAAATTGAAAATAAAAGTGGTGAATAAGTTGAAGGTTAGGATATTACAATCCAGATATATTGATATCAAGAATAAATTGTAAAAGTTGATTAAGTATAAGAAGTGAGTATACTTTGAAAGTATTACGAAGTAGATTATCCGGAAAGCAGATTTAGAAGAGGGAAGTATTTGTTAATCCAGTTAGCAAATTTATATGGTGAAGAAATTTCAAACGTCAAGCAAGTGATAGAAATACTTCAAGAAAATCTTGAAAATAAATTGGAGGTTAGAAACAAACGTCAATCCAGTAAAGAAGAAGAAGAAGAAGCCTTGAGAGGTTAAAAAGTCAGTCAAGTGACATAATATTTCAAGGATCATAATAACCAGTTAGAGGTTATAATATAACATTACTCGAGTCGAAAGAAAGACAAGGTAAAGCTTTACTATATCAGAAATCCATGGTACATATTTATTTTAAATAAAGGCCATATTGAAACATTCTTTATAGGATTTTGCAAACAGCAAGGTAGATAAATAAATTCATTTTAGGTCGTTGTTCTCATTTTTAACTGAATCTTCATAATCGTAGGGGGTTATGTGGATACTAGTTTAATCTGCATGGCCGTAGGGGACTGTGTGGATGCTAGTGTTAGAATGAGAATTGTCAAATAAGAAATTGGACAAATTCATTTTAGGATTTTAATTTGCTAGCATAACCAGAATTCAGGTTATCGAAAGAATGCAAAGATTTCATTAATATTTCTACACAAAAAAATTTTTCTTTTAGTTATAGATAGTTATTTTTCTGCTGTTTGCAAAATCCTATAAAGAATGTTTCAATACAATTATAAGCAAACAAATAATAATTCATTTTTAAACATAAAGGCCATATTTATCATTTTAGTTAAGTTAGATTTTGTTATTTAAATTTGTTAATTACATTCCAAGTTCAAATTTGTTAATAAATTAATACTTTGTTCGTTCAATACTGAGTTTGATTTATTTAGATTGTTATCTTGATCGATGAGCATTTATTGAACCGACTTCGTTGGACCCTGAGTAAGAGTCATTCTATAGATTGTAGATGGTCATGCTAATGGTGTTCTATAGTCTATAATATTAACAGCTTTTAAGAAACTGTTTGGCGCTCAATAAAATCATTTCAATTTACTTTCAAAAAGTAATTTCGAACGTATAAAAAATAAAATAGATATCAGAATATAGAACATTTAATATATATATATATATATATATATATATATATATGAAGTGTTGACGTGCTTCCGGGTGTTTTCCCGTGTAGTTGGTAGGCTCCTGTTGGAACCATATATATATATATATATATATATATATTGTTCTATATTCTGATATCTATTTTATTTTTTATACGTTCGAAATTACTTTTTGAAAGTAAATTGAAATGATTTTATTGAGCGCCAAACAGTTTCTTAAAAGCTGTTAATATTATAGACTATAGAACACCATTAGCATGACCATCTACAATCTATAGAATGACTCTTACTCAGGGTTCAACGAAGTCGGTTCAATAAATGCTCATCGATCAAGATAACAATCTAAATAAATCAAACTCAGTATTGAACGAACAAAGTATTAATTTATTAACAAATTTGAACTTGGAATGTAATTAACAAATTTAAATAACAAAATCTAACTTAACTAAAATGATAAATATGGCCTTTATTTAAAATAAATATGTACCATGGATTTCTGATATTGTAAAGCTTTACCTTGTCTTTCTTTCGACTCGAGTAATGTTATATTGTAACCTCTAACTGGTTATTATGATCCTTGAAATATAATGTCACTTGACTGACTTTTTAAACCTCTCAAGGCTTCTTCTTCTTCTTCTTTTCTGGATTGACGTTTGTTTATAACCTCCAATTTATTTTCAACTGATTTCCTTGAAATATTTCTATCACTTGATTGACGTTTGAAATTTCTTCACCATATAAATTTGTTAACTGGATTAACAAATACTTCTAAATCTGCTTTCCGGATAATCTACTTCTTAATACTTTTAAAGTTTACTCACTTTTATATTTAATATACTTTACAAATTTTTCTTGATATCAATATATCTGGATTGTAACCTTCAACTTATTCACCACTTTTCTTCTCTTTTCAATTTAATATTTATTCTTGGATGAATATATTTCGCAGCTCGCTGTTCAGCGGTGTGTGATCAACTGATTTGTTATTTTTAGTCGTTTCAATGGGTTAATTTCCAATATTTCAATTGTTTTTTTCTATTTTGATCTAATATTTCAAAATTTAATTTTAATTTAAAATTTAAACTATTCAGTTTTGTTTGTTCTTTACCTTAAGTGAATACTGTTTTTAATTCTTTATTTTTCCTGATAAGTTTCTTATTCTACTTTTCAGGATTAAGTGAATAATTATAATTACTCGAAATATATTGACATATTACATACACTTTCTTAAAATCTACTTATAACTACAATTAACAATTCCAATCTCAAATAAATACTAATTCATACATTTAGATGAATAGCAATGATAAACACAAAATGCTAGTAGTTAAAAACGTACTGCAGTTTCCATACTGACAGAATACTTATATTATAAACTAAAACAAGAAATTGATACGCCAACAAACATTTAACATCATACTATTAGTCCTTTCTTTCTGCATGATGTGAAATATCATTTACAAAACACCTTTCTGCAATGATATTTGAAAAATATCTGAAAACTTAAAATGTCATTCAGTGTTTTGTAATATATGGACTTACTATTTCTAAAATAATTACGCTGCACTGCAACTACTGTTGATAGTCTTTCATTCTATATTCATTTTGTGTAGATTTACAGTGTTTCTACACAAAATATGATTTTCAGCCCTAAGTATTGACATGCATGTCAGATTTTATAAAATTTACTTTTTTGTTTTCCAATTTCATTCTAAATCATTTTAAATGAGATTGTGATTCTCTATAAGTTCATGTTTTATTATATACTATTTAGAATAACCTTGTTAAACTAAAATAACTTCATTTTGTGTTTATTTAAATATTTTGTTCGTATTCAATATCAAGTTTCATTCTCTGCATCTTACTCGCTGAGAACAAGTGAACTTGAATCAATGAAATAAACCACAGATATTCCTGCTTCTGTATGATCCGTTAAAGTAAAACTGTTATGATTATTTTCTAATACATACAAATTTGTGAATTTTATTTATGATTTCAAACACGACACTTAGGTAGTGTTCCACAGTGTGGATATACAGCATAAAACCCCCTAAACTAATAGAATTTTGACATGTGAAAATTTTGTTAGTTTTAACAACATGATGTGACATTCACACTGTCAAAGTTTATTTACAATTTAAAAGTGATCTACTCAGGATCATTTGGATAACTTAAGAGTAATCTATCCTGGATCATATGGATAATTTATCCCCATGTGACAGCTTCCCGGTAATGATTCCTCATTATTATAGTTTAAAACATTTTCGTTTTCATTTAAAATATTACCTACTTCAAGTTGTTGCGCATAGCCCTTTGCTATTATAGGTTCATAATCTATTGAATTTTTGTATTTTAGAGACAAATTTTTAAAAATTTTATCATATCTGGAGTAACGACTTATCAGAAAGGTTTCAGGCTTCTTATCATTATTTATTTGAACACATGTGGTTCCCACTATATGCTCACCGCAAAATTCATTATCATTATTGGACTCTATGCCATTTGATACATTAATTATTTCGGCATCATTGCCATTCAATTCATTAACTATTTCGGCACCTTTGCCATTTAATTCATTAACTATTTCGGCACCTTTGCCATTTATTTCATTTACACTACAGAAAGGTATTCTTTCACCTTCTACTTTTAGGATTCTTTCTCCTAACATGATAATTGCCTTTATTTCTGATAAGATGTCTTTTCCCAATATAACATCAAAATTCATTTGTTCTACAATAACAAAATCACCATTAAATATTTGATTTCCAATCTTGAAAGTAGTACTTAATACCTTGTTACACTCGGCGAACTTTTTCCCACTTGCATTTATTAAATTAATTCTTGTTATTTTTATGAAATTATTTTTACCCTTATTCAGATGATTTTTAAATATCGGTTCACTAATTAAGCTTATCTCCGATGCAGTATCGAGTAACGAATTTAACTTTATATTATCTATTTCGATTTTTATTATGGGTAATTTTACATTTTTTGTTCCAATAAATTCGCCTATGTTTTTACTATTGGTATATAAATTTAAAACAACTTTATCTAAAAATCCTGATTTCTGTTATCATTTATTTGTGCTGTTGTTTCTATTTTATTTATATTAGAGTGCGTATTTTCATCTACTCTATTTCCCCTTTGAATGTTAGTATTAGCCACTTGTGCATATGACTCATTATTTTTAACATAACCCCCTCTCTCTCTGCAATCATTATCATAATGACGTTTCTCAAAACCCTGCTTTTCATTACTATAATTGTCATATTTATATTGACCATAACCTCCTCGTTCCTTTCTATCATTGTCATATTGACGTTTCTCATAACCCTGCTTTTCATTCCTATCATTGTCATATTGACGTTTCTCATAACCCTGCTTTTCATACCTATCATTGTCATATTGACGTTTCTCATAACCCCCTCGTTCCTTTCTATCATTGTCATATTGACGACCACTTTGTCTTTCTCTTCTATCATTCTCATTCCTATTCTGATCATTACCCCATTTGTTATAATACCTACTATTATTTTCCCTATTTTGACTAGACTTCCTATCAAAACTCTGATGATAATCATCTAATTCTCTTAAATAATCAATTAAATCATCTAACTTTGCAATTCTTTGCGTAATAATAACATTCTGGATATCCCCTGAAAAATGCCTAGCTAAATATCTGACCATTTCACTTTCTGTGAATTTTGGTTCTAGATGTCTAATATTGTATACTTTTCTAAGTACATAATTTTCCCTAGAAATACCTTTATTTTCTACATAGTTACCATTAAATAGGTCTTGTCTTATTTTCAACTGAGTGTAATCACTCCAATATTGTTTTAAGACTAGAGCTTCAAATTCCTCTATAGTCTCGAACCTGTCCATTATAACTGAATACCAGATTTCCGCTTCTCCCTTTAACATGTCCTGTATGTTTGCTTTTAGGTTTGCATTTACGTGTTGTGTTTCCATGTGTTGTTTCAAACGTGAAATGAAAATTTTAGGGTGTATACGGTTATCTCCGTAAAAATAAAATGGTGTTTTGTTGCATGTGTAAGTATGTGTGGGTAATTGTGTTAATTGTGTACGTGTGGTATCCTTCAACAATTTCGTGTTCTGTTCTATCTTGCTATCCTGTTCTTTTATTTTGCTATCGTATTTATCCTCCTGTTTCTTCATTCTGCTATCTACTGCAATCATTCCATCTTCAAACATAGTTACAACTTCCTCTCTTATTTCTTTTGCTGCCTCGTTTACCTTAATACCAATTTCTTCGTTGACTGACTCTCCCATTCGCTCCCATTTACTCTCCAAATTTTCAATCTTATTTCTTACTTCTTTATTGCTTTCTTCTATTTTTTTGTTAATGTTATCTTCTAAAGTTTGATTATTATGTACCATCTGTGTATTTATGTTACCAATTTTTTCTTCTAGTCGTTGGTTATTTTTGTCAATGTTTTCTTCAAGTCTCTGGTTATTTTGATTCATGTTTGCTTCCAAAGTTTGGTTATTTTGTACTATTTGTACCTTAATGTTGCCAATGTTTTCTTCAAGTCGATGGATATTTTTGTCCATATTTGTATTTATTCCACCCATCATTTCCATGAGTTTCTGGAACATGTTTGTGTCTGGTTGTGTGTTTGTGTCACCAACTTGTGTTTGTGTAACTGTGGATGTACCTTGTGTAGTTTCCTCTGGATTCATGGTTGTTGTCTTACCTGACTTTAATCTCATATAACTATTATTTGTTTTTAATTTGACAATGCCTTGTCAAAACTATCAAAATAAGTTATTTGTTCTATTTTCTTTCAAATGTATGCTTGAAATGATAAACTATTCTCAAGTTGTATTTATTTAATCGCTTTCCTGATCGCTCCACGTTAACAAGCCATAAATGTTCTATATTCTGATATCTATTTTATTTTTTATACGTTCGAAATTACTTTTTGAAAGTAAATTGAAATGATTTTATTGAGCGCCAAACAGTTTCTTAAAAGCTGTTAATATTATAGACTATAGAACACCATTAGCATGACCATCTACAATCTATAGAATGACTCTTACTCAGGGTTCAACGAAGTCGGTTCAATAAATGCTCATCGATCAAGATAACAATCTAAATAAATCAAACTCAGTATTGAACGAACAAAGTATTAATTTATTAACAAATTTGAACTTGGAATGTAATTAACAAATTTAAATAACAAAATCTAACTTAACTAAAATGATAAATATGGCCTTTATTTAAAATAAATATGTACCATGGATTTCTGATATTGTAAAGCTTTACCTTGTCTTTCTTTCGACTCGAGTAATGTTATATTGTAACCTCTAACTGGTTATTATGATCCTTGAAATATAATGTCACTTGACTGACTTTTTAAACCTCTCAAGGCTTCTTCTTCTTCTTCTTTTCTGGATTGACGTTTGTTTATAACCTCCAATTTATTTTCAACTGATTTCCTTGAAATATTTCTATCACTTGATTGACGTTTGAAATTTCTTCACCATATAAATTTGTTAACTGGATTAACAAATACTTCTAAATCTGCTTTCCGGATAATCTACTTCTTAATACTTTTAAAGTTTACTCACTTTTATATTTAATATACTTTACAAATTTTTCTTGATATCAATATATCTGGATTGTAACCTTCAACTTATTCACCACTTTTCTTCTCTTTTCAATTTAATATTTATTCTTGGATGAATATATTTCGCAGCTCGCTGTTCAGCGGTGTGTGATCAACTGATTTGTTATTTTTAGTCGTTTCAATGGGTTAATTTCCAATATTTCAATTGTTTTTTTCTATTTTGATCTAATATTTCAAAATTTAATTTTAATTTAAAATTTAAACTATTCAGTTTTGTTTGTTCTTTACCTTAAGTGAATACTGTTTTTAATTCTTTATTTTTCCTGATAAGTTTCTTATTCTACTTTTCAGGATTAAGTGAATAATTATAATTACTCGAAATATATTGACATATTACATACACTTTCTTAAAATCTACTTATAACTACAATTAACAATTCCAATCTCAAATAAATACTAATTCATACATTTAGATGAATAGCAATGATAAACACAAAATGCTAGTAGTTAAAAACGTACTGCAGTTTCCATACTGACAGAATACTTATATTATAAACTAAAACAAGAAATTGATACGCCAACAAACATTTAACATCATACTATTAGTCCTTTCTTTCTGCATGATGTGAAATATCATTTACAAAACACCTTTCTGCAATGATATTTGAAAAATATCTGAAAACTTAAAATGTCATTCAGTGTTTTGTAATATATGGACTTACTATTTCTAAAATAATTACGCTGCACTGCAACTACTGTTGATAGTCTTTCATTCTATATTCATTTTGTGTAGATTTACAGTGTTTCTACACAAAATATGATTTTCAGCCCTAAGTATTGACATGCATGTCAGATTTTATAAAATTTACTTTTTTGTTTTCCAATTTCATTCTAAATCATTTTAAATGAGATTGTGATTCTCTATAAGTTCATGTTTTATTATATACTATTTAGAATAACCTTGTTAAACTAAAATAACTTCATTTTGTGTTTATTTAAATATTTTGTTCGTATTCAATATCAAGTTTCATTCTCTGCATCTTACTCGCTGAGAACAAGTGAACTTGAATCAATGAAATAAACCACAGATATTCCTGCTTCTGTATGATCCGTTAAAGTAAAACTGTTATGATTATTTTCTAATACATACAAATTTGTGAATTTTATTTATGATTTCAAACACGACACTTAGGTAGTGTTCCACAGTGTGGATATACAGCAATATATATATATATATATATATATATATATATATATATATATATATATATATATAGGTAATATTTTAAACCAAGTGGGCTTTAACGGTTAACCATAAACGTCTTTTTCCTTAGATAGTACCTTCTCAAAATACAATAAAGTTGCATAAAAAAAGTTGTTTGTAGAATACAAAATTATGCTTCTAAGATTTAAATCAGATAGCTTATTATGACAAATATTTTGAACAACTCTGTTTCATGAAATACCTATTATCACATCGAAGGAAAAAAGTTTTTGTACAAGCTATATTAGCTATAAAAGCATTTGATTTTAAGAATTCAAAAAATGTACTAAAAATAAATTTCAAAGCAAGCTAGATTGATCCTGCAAATATGAAAAATAGTACTTCTATATTTTTAAATCAACACATTTTATTGTTATAATAATCCTGAGAAACAGTGTATAATAATGGAAATACTAGTGAGACCTTTAAAGTATACTTTGATGCTTGATTTTCAAATATTCTGTAATATTTCGAACTTGTGTCATTAGGGAAAAATTATACAATAATTAAACAAAATATATTATATTTTTAAAACAAATCTAATTCGTATACAACACAAAATATAAATATTTATGTAGGTATTTAAAAAACGAAATTTTTCTCACATTTGTAAAAAGGAAATAGTAAAACCCTAAAAATAAAATCCATCATTTGGCCGGACTCAGAATTATATAATTCACTGATTTTCTTTAGAGTTTTCATTTTCCTGTTCTCGCGTCAGTCTCAATTTCACTTGGAGGAACCATTCACTAGCCACATTTTCGAACTCCTTATATGTATCACTATGTGCACTAATTTTGTCACTCGGTGAATTGTTCCTTAAAAGTTTTTAATACACGTTTGGAGGAAAAGGAATGTCGTGTTCGTATTCATATTTAATAATGATTAATGACACGAAGCAAACCAAACTACACAATATACCTAACTGCTGCACACAAGCAATAATAAAATGGCGAAAATGGACAACAAACGTCAAACACACATTTGACATCAATACGCGCGTGCGCGTAGAGTTAAACAAATCAGGATATCAGTGTGAACAGAACCAACTTTTGATAACAAAATAACAAATTTGTTTGTGCATAAGATCTCTACTTCTTTATGGAATGAATCCTACAAGAACATATCAGACTTGTTAATAATATGAAAACCATGTGTCTATAACATGTATATAAACTTTATATAAATGAACTATATTTGTTTATTTATATGCCATGAACGAAAATGTTATCATTGTGACTTTAAAGTCTGCACCATTTTGAGAATCATTTACGTATCAGCCATATATAGAGAAATATGGCTTTTGAGATATCAGGGAAATTTCAAAAAATGTGACATATTTGTATCAGACATGTAATTATGTAATATGCCATGGTTCCTCAGTTGAACTTCATTTGATATATGGCAGATATATGTGTGTTTACTGGGATGTAGCTTGTCTCCTCTAGTTATAGACCTCGTTGGTAACAGTTACACATAAAAATGTAATGGTATAATATATTATATGTTTCTTTCTTAATCTGAGATATTTTATATTAATAAACTTATGGAAAGAAGATTAGCATTAACGGACACTTCGAGAATAATGTTCATAATATGAATACCTAGAATGACCTCGCTGTTGTTCATGTTGGCTGCGCGAAAATTCCCTAATCTCTAAACTTTCGAACCTTCAAAGTTTTAGGTTGTCACTGGGGTTGTCTATCGAATGAAGAGATTTTTCACGATTGTTAAGTAGATGCTATCTTTGTCATTAGTAATACGAAAGAGAAGAATAGCTACATAAAGCTATTCGCGAAAAATTGCTTTAATTTACTACAACTATGTGCTGAAAGTCACTAAAGTTAGTAATATATTTTCCCGGCAAAACCTAAGTGGAAGTGGCTTTAGTGGTTGATCTGTAATATACTACAACACGTGTCGTAACTTGTCTGAAATACAGTTTAATAATATATGTACCGTACTGCTTTTCTCTGATGATTTTACTTCTTTCGTTTAAGTGGTTAAAAACAATTAAAATGCCTGTGTATAAACTTGTCGTGTTTGTGGAAGATAATATTCATTACGTTTGCCAAAACACAGATATAAAAATACGGAAGGGTGGCGTAGCAGCAAAATGGAAAGACAATCATTTTTATGCAGCTAATGTAATCGCTTCTTCCGAAAACAAAACTTTGTTAAACTCTTTATTAAAAAACATACAGTTGGGGTATCCTAAAATTGTGATAACCAAAAGTAATGTGGAACAGCAGGAATTTGAAGAAAAAGAATATTCCTTTCACATGGACTCTATCATTGCTGGTAAGTTTTTATAATACTTTAAAATTTTTTGTAAAAAAATGGGTGTGCATAAAACAGTTACACTGAGAAAAAATGTTTTTTTTTATATAGGTACGTAATGTAATATACCCAAGGCACATATATTTGCAAGGTATGCTGTTGCACAGCTTTTGCAATAACCAATCATATGCTTTGGAACCAACGGAAACCAAATGCTCCATTTTCGAAATAAAGTTGGTAAAATATTTCACTAAATATTAATGTAAGATTTTACATATATTTCTATATGGATGTATTTGTAGCAAATTTTCATTGTAATTATTGTGGTTTTTTTTTCATTACCAGTGGAGTTATGGATAAAATGTAAGTATTTTTTTTATAAAAAATAGATGGTATGAAGGTTCTTCCTTGATGCAATATAGGTACATATTCTTTATATGTTTATATGTTATCAGTTTGGCTAATAAAATTCTGGTCGCTTGGATGAGCATACCTTGTTAACTACATATGCCTTGTATATACCTATATTCGCCTTGGTCACCACCTGGTGTTCTTTCCCACAATCCTTGTTGCGTACCATAACTTCATTATTTTCAAAAGGTGTCGTCAAAAGTTAAATGTGCAGTGTGGAATGGTTGGTTCAAGTTATTAATTTGGATAAACTATTTAATTTTGTTCCTATTTTCAATGTGGGATGCTTTATATTTCATGTATTTCGAAAAAGTCTTGAGGTTTCATAACCTGCACATTTAACTTTTGACACCAATTTTTGACAATGAAAATGTTATGGTACACGACGAGGATTGCGGAAAAAACACCAGGCTGTGACCAAGGAGAATTAAAAAAAAATAAAATTGAGAAACATAATATTTTTTTTATCTACTTAGATGAGGATGATTTCTGACAGGATGATCCTTATTATACCGATGAGGATTCTTCTTACTGCCCCAGTTCTAATGAGAATAGCAATTCTGATAGGAATAGCTGTTCTGAAGAAGATGAATTGGCAGATTTTGATCCCATATCGGAAAAGATAATTTTAAGTGAGTATTCTACAAAGTGTTTTCTGGGGCTATGTGGATTTTTCTTAAACAAGTACCTACATGGTTTTAATGTTTAAATTTTCTACTAATATATACTTGGAAATGCATTTCATTCAATGAACTTCATACCTTATTGTCACCACAACAAATAGTAAAGATATAGCTGTTCATGTTTGCCTACTTATGTTTGGATAAAGATATTCAGGGATTTATGTGCTTGTTAATACCTATATTAAAATAATCGAAAATATTGACATTGAAAAAATACTCTTGAAATGACATATAAACCCAGCCATTTTCAAGCAAAATGTGTTGGAAAATGCACACCTGCAAAATTACTGTTATAATCTGTTAAAAATATATCAAAGTTAAAAGTCACATTCTCCTGGTAAACAAGATGCCTCTTTCATCAAATGTGACTATAGAAAATTGTTGCATCACTGGAAGTTTTTTTAGTTTATTGTTTGCACTTCTTGAATATCAAGAAAAAGTTTTTAGTAGCATCTTTGGTGCGGAGCATGCCCCTCAGAAAGCATTTTCTGACTACATGAACTGTTTGACTTTGAAGATAAATATGCAAAAGATGATTTTTTTAAACCAACTTAAAAAAGAGGTTTCTAACTTTTTTTCCAGCTATTGTTTTGTAACATTGGTTTAAAAAAAACCGCTGCCCAAGGAATCACTACTTCCACATCCAGATTTTTCATAAAGGTCACTTTAAAGGAAACATCTCGACTATATTTGCACTCTAGTATATGGAAATTATTGGTCACAGGATTTTAATAATTTTTGGGGCAGATGTTACTTATTTTCCCCTATTTAACACCCAACCATACAACGGAATCCTCTCAAAATATAATTTAGTTTCAGATGTTGTTATAAGACTTACGTGTACCAAATTTAAAGTGAATATCTCAATTTTATTTTATCAACCCCTTTAATAATGGTGGTAGGGGGTTGAAATATATTATAAAAAATCTGAGGACTTGGCTTCTAGTACATACACCAAATTTTAAGTTTCTGTACTATTACCACGTTGCTTTACTTATTTTTTCCTATTTACCTCTACTTACCTCCACTCCATCAACTGAATCATGTCAAAATATAACCTAGTTTCAGATGTCGTTATAATACATACGTGTACCAAATTTCATGTGCAAACCTCACTTTAATTATATCAACTCTTTTAATAAGGGAGTGGAGGTGGTGGGGGGATAGAAAATATAATAAAAAAATCTGAGGTCTTCGCTTCTAGTATATATGTTACGGTTAGTATGAGAAACTAGTTAATTCGCGAATTAGCCAGCTAAAACTCGAATTAATCAGATGTCTAGGATAAAACCCGAATGTATTCCAGTTTCGCATATTAGCCAGCGTAAACACGTTAAAATGCATCCGGATAAAACGTATATCTTTTCAATATTGCATCATCTGTCAACATGACTGGTAATATTGAAAATGTAAACAAGTTTAAAAGGCGTTTTAATTTAAAATTGCAGCTAAAAAAAGTGCTGATAACACTTATTTAAATAGTGATTAATATAGAAATACAACTAAATACGGCCTCAAAAACTTCTCAACAATATCGCCATACCTATAGAACGTTATAATGTGTATTCCGTTGTTGGCGGCATTGAAAAATTAATCACCCCCTTAAACCATATGAAAAGGACATTAAATAATATGTTGTAACTGACGATTTTTTTGATTTTTCATGAAACTCATCTATCGGACATGCTGTAATTATACTTTTGTATATTGAGAGTTATTAGGTAACGGGGGAATAAAAAAATTGTCAAATGAATTTTAATACATCTCAGTACGTACGCCTACGAGTATTAATCGCTTGCTTGTATCTATTATCTGGCTAATTCGCGAAGGAGCCAAGTATTGTTGGTTATAACCGATCATATTGTATAATTCGCACATTAACTGGATAATTTGCGAAAACTCTTGATATATCCTTATTTTTTCTCGTATTAACCGGCTGCATTGATTAATTCGCATTTTAGCTGACTAATTCGCGAATTAACTAGTTTCTCGTATTAACCGTAACATATACACCAAATCCCAAATTTCCGTACTCTTACCAGCATGCTTTACTTTTTTCCCACATTTACCCCTATTTAACCCCCAACCCTTCAATGGAATCATCTCAAAATACAATCTAGTCCCAGATTTCGTTATTATAGATATGTGTACCAAATTTCAAGTGAATATCTCTATTTTATTTTATCAACCCCTTTAATAATGGAGTAGGGGGGGTGGCGGTGGGGGGTTGAAAATTATTATAAAAAAATCCGAGACCATTGCTTCTAGTGAAAAACACCGAATTTCAAATTTCTGAACTCTTACCAGCTTGCTTTATTTACTTTCCCTTATCTACCCCTATTTAACCCCTAACCCTTCAACGGAATCATCTCAAAATATAATCTAGTCCCAAATGTCATTATTATACATATGTGTACCAAATTTCAAGTGAATATCTCGATTTTATTTTATCAACCCCTTTAATAATGGAGTAGGGGCGGTGAGGGGTTGAAAACTATTGTAAAAAAAATCTGAGGCCTTTGCTTCTAGTACATACAAATTTCCGTACTCTTACCAGCTTGCTTTACTTATTTTCCCCTATTTACCCCTTTTTAACCCCCAAACCTTCACCCGATATGTTCCAAAAACAATCCAGTTCCAGATCTCGTTATAATATATATGTGTACAAAATTTCAAATCAATATCTTAAACCGTTCAGGAGAAAGCGTGCGGACAAAAAAAGTTACAGACAGACAGACAGAAAATTTTTTTTTTACGATTACTATACTTCCAATCCATACTACGTGGATGTGGAAGTAAAATTATACAAGTAGAATTGAGAACCTTCTCCTTTTCAAATTTTTTTAGAGCCAATTAAAAAACAATATATTATTGTGTTTGATTTAGACTTTTAAGGTTGAAAGCTTCCTATTAACCACATCATGTGGGACACACTATTTTTGCCATGTGTCTATAAGGATGGAATCTGGAAGACTCATGGCTGGATTCACGCATGACTTTACGAATCAGTCTTTCCTGCTTCTTCACCAGAAACTCCAGTTTGTTATTGTTACTGAATCCTTACTAGCTCTATAGTTGATTTGCCAAAAAACTATTTAAGTGTGAAAAATGTCCAAATACTTTAATAATTTTCAAATTGTAATGATTCGTTTCATAGCCACAGACTCCCAAAAATAATTTCCATGAACATTATTTAATATTAAAATAATAAATTGTCTACCTAGAATTCCTGATCTCACAATTATGGACTTTTATTTGTGGATATACCTTTCGATATTAATTTAAATTTAATGAAAAATGTTATTTTTTATATAAATTTTTCTTGTCACAAAATTAATGAAAACGAAAGTATTCAATTTTTCTTTTTAAATATATAGTAGAGGTGGGCTGAAAGACTGTGGTCAATGGCCTTTTGTTAATCAATAAATCACATTTATTATTATTATTTTTTATATAGTAGAATGCACGGCAGTTGTCCAATGAAATAGTTCCT
Organism: Stenurella melanura; assembly: GCA_963583905.1. NCBI lineage: Eukaryota > Metazoa > Arthropoda > Insecta > Coleoptera > Cerambycidae > Stenurella > Stenurella melanura. The sequence goes on from OY757314.1 coordinate 75,790,464, forward strand.
TCCAGGTCTTGCCATGGTCGTTGAACTTGACTTGACGTTTTGCTGATTTTGCTGTCGGCTTCTTCAGAAGAATTCTAAAGACTGAAGTTGTTGTGTTCTGCTTCTTGTTATATATCTTGGCACTGCTTTGCTTCGCTGTATGTTAGTCACGTTCCATTGACTGTAACAGTTTATACCACGACTTGGCAAAGGCAGTCTTCATATACTATTCAGTCGATACCCATCTTCTCTGTTCGACAAGGATTATTAGAGAATCACTAGAAATTATGAAGAACAGGAACAATTTTAACAGAGAGGAGAGGAGACTACATAGAGACTAGCTTTGCCAAGTACCGGTAGTTTAAACAGTCACGGTTAATGGAGCATGTCGCATGAGCAGCAAAGTGAAGCGGCGCCTAGGTATATATAACGAGGAGCAAAACACAACTTCAGTCAGAATTCTTCTGAAGAAGCTGACAGCATGATCAGCAAAAAGTCAATTTATGTTTTACGACCACAGGAAAGCCCGGCAGAAATTATTTGATTAATTTTATATATTTTACTCGCTCTAAAATTAATTAAAAATGTTACTTTTGAAAATTACCTACAGGCAAATATAATTTCTAGCATACAAGGTAGAATGTAACAAAGATTCAATGACAGAGACTAAGGTTTCTGGTGAAGCAGATTTTTTCATCAAACATGACTTATTTTGATAAAACCACTAATTAAACACTTCCCTTTCCATTCTTATCCTACACAGTATAATATTTAATAAAAAATTGTGTAATCATTATTTTTAGATACAGATAATAGAGAAGATGCAGATTTATGTATGTTTTGTGGAGAATTACAATCCAATTTTAAAAATCACCTCTAAGAAAGCCATCCCAGTGAAGTTGTATTAATTGGTAAGTAGAGCTATCGTAGATTACTTAACATTTCTTTACATGTTATTCTACATTATTAAAATTGTAAAGTATGTACAAAATGTATAGAAAAGTTTAGTAAAATGGGTTTGTCTTGACTTTGACATCGTAAAATATTTTATATGATTACAATAAAGTCCTATTCTACATTGTTTTTATATAAATTTTAATTTTTTTATTTTTCATAGCCTGGTTTTTAATTTTTACAGAAAATTTCGAAGAGCCACAGGTCAAGTTGAAAACATATCCTACTAAATATCATCATTGTTTGTATTGTGGAATTTTACAAACAAAGTTGGCGAGACACCTACACAGAAAACATTCCAGTGAAGATAAAGTTAAGGAAGCCTTGCAACTACCATTAGGTAAATGCATAACAGATGAATGATAGTCAGCAGCGGGACTAAACAGCTTACCGAATTACAACTTTCTTTCTCGGCTAGAATAACTTTGAAATGTGGTGTTTATAATACAAGCAACTAAATACATAAATCTAAAATTTTTATAAATTGAACAACAGAAGGAACACAATTTATTTCTTAAAAAGAAACAGTTTTTAAGCTACTTAATTTAAAAAATAGCAAGAGGTGTAATAAGAGATTTGTGAAATTTGATAAATGGGCAGTCAGTGTAAAATAAACGTTTTGCAACTTGAAAAACATCTTAAATTTTTTGCAGTGTAGTGAAGAAATTAAATATGTTTACTTAGACCACTATGGTTTAAAGTGCAATTAATGAAATAAGGAGGATCCAGCTCCTACAAATAAGGAAACGTGAATTTGTGCCAAGAGTAAAGTATTAGTTTTTTGAGAGGAATATAAAAATGTTACTGAAAAAAGTTGTTTCTAATTTTAATAGTAGTCCAGATATGAAATTTGAATGTCATATTTCAAAGTTGATATTTTTGCGAAAATTTAAATTCATAAAATTACCTATTTTAATAATTTTTTTGCGAAAATATCGACTTTGAGATACAACGTTCAAAGTTCATATCTGGACTAACATTAGAAACAACTTCTTTCAGTAACATTTTTATATTCTCAAAAAACTAATACTTACTTTACTCTTAAAACAAATTCTCGTTTCCTTATCTGCTAACCACCCTGTATGTTATTTTGAAAGTCTGAGTATGGCTAATTAGGTTTCAAGATAAGCAAAACTTTTTATGTAGAATGACTTTTTCTCTTAAAATGCGAAATAAGGAAAATTACAAGTATAGTTTAGGTCCATCCGGGGGCCCACTGTAGAAGGATTTCTGGAAAAATTGTTGTAGAATTTTAAAACATGCTCGAAGTTTATGTACGCATTAAATTAATTTGAATTTAATTATTTAGATATACGTTTATAGTGGAGAATTAAAATTAATTTTTAATTTGAAGTATAAATATATATTTATTTCCGGTGCAAACACCTCATTGCTTTATTTAGTAACCAATTATATCTGAGTAGCACATGGCAGCATATGCATTATATTACACCCCACTGTTCGCCATCATTCATTTGTAGTGAAAAATTATTATTATTTTTTAATTATCTGAAATTGTAAAAGAAAGGAAACAGTATGTAGTGTTAAATAAATAAGTCTTAAATATACCATTCAGTTGAATGATTCATTATGTATTAACTTTGCGGGTTCTCTGTCGCCAATCTAAGACGATAACTCTCGCACATTAGCCTAAACATGTCAGCAATTTGGTGACAGGGGTACCCTAAAGCGAGTTAGTTGAACATGTACTTTTAATCAATATAATCATAATTTCTAATACATTTTTATTCAAATTACCTCCGTGTTATTATTATTTATAACAAATCAGAAGTGAGGATAGTCTCATGTGCCTTATTAGCACCATTAAGTGTGTATGTCTTTTTGTTTACAAACATGCCGAGACGTCAATGAAAAAGAACCGTGTGACCGTCATGTTCGTTATCTGCCTATAGTAGTGACAGTGCATCGAGTAGCGCTAGTTCTAGCAGTGATAGTGACACTAGACACTAAATCTAGGCGAAACAAAAGATTAAAACACCAAAACTTTAAAGCGAAAATTAAGTAAAAAGTCCAGTGTTTATCACGGTAAAATTGACAGTGTAACAGTGTTTAGTGGAAACTTTGATGAATCGATGAACGTTAATCAGTGGTTAAATAGTATAGACACTGCAGGTGATTTATTCGATTGGGACGAAAGAGCACGTGTGTATTGTATGATAAATAAACTAAAAGGTAACGCGAAAACGTGGTATAATAACCAAGAAAATTTAAATCTTAGTTGGAAAGTGTGGAAGGATAAATTACTAGAAAGTTTCCCGGTACAGCAGTGCGTTTTCAGTAAACTAAAGGATCTAGTAAATATTGAGAGGAGTGCATCCCAAAGTTTAATCGATTTCTTTTATCAAAAGTTATCCCTTGGTCAGTACTGCAAACTACAGGACAGGGTGATTGTGGACGTAATCGCAAACACCATCAACGATCCGTTTCTAAAGCCAAGTATTCGAGCTGCTGGTTGCGTAAGTACAAAGCAACTACTACAATTTTTAATTGCTAATAGTGAACAAGTTTCCAAAAATAATTATAAAGTAGACTCTACTCGTAGTTTTAAACATAACCGACCGGTATATCAAGATTCTAGACATAGAAAAATGAAATGTTTTTTTGTGCGGTCTTGAGGGACACAAAAGAATTAACTGTTCAAAGTATGTTTCGAGTAAAAACTGTTCATTCTCTAAACGGAAAGGTCATACCGAAAATGAGTGCTGGAAAAGACAAAAATTTGGTGAAACTTCGAACCGAGAATTAAAATTAGTATCCATTGGAAGATGTGACACGAAAAATGACAAATTTTACAAAATTGCTAATATAAACGGGGAAACTCTTTCCGCATACATTGATTTTGGAAGCAGTTGTAACACAATTAAAGTATCTGCCGTTCATAAACTAGGTCTAAAAATAGAACCGAATATCACAAATAGTGTCATTGTAGGTTATGGAGGGGCTACAGTAAAACCTCTAGGTCAAATAAACACAAAAATTGAGATAGATGAAATTACTGTGACAACAGAGCTCTTTGTTGTGCTGGATACTTTACAAGCAACAGACTTATTAATAGGCCAACCCATTACTGAATGCGAAGGTGTCTATGTTTATAAAACATCGGAATATTTAAAGTTGACAGAACAAAATTTTATTTTACCGCGGGACGCAGTAGAAGAAACTAATGTTGTCAAAATAAACACACAGGAGTCTACTGTTATTAAACCCGGAATAAATGTAATTGCTGTAACATGTGATGTAGATAATTGCGAGTTAAGCGTTTTTCACTCTCAACAAAATCGAAGCGATACTACCATAATAATACCATCAAATTAAATACAATTTTGTCATGGCACGAGTATGCTACGCATCTTAAATCTTAGTTTACAAACATTAGAAGTCGATAAAAATATGTGCTTAGCTCGAGGATCATGGAATAATAAATATAATGAGAACGATAAATTAAACAAAAGTGTTCATCGACTTATTGAACAATTCCCAGAGTGTGTCGGCGAAAACATTTCTCTTTTAAGCAACATTGACATTGAAATGCATATTGAGTTTACATCAGCTGTTCCAGTTGTATACAAGCCTTATCGCTTATCTTTATTTGAAAGAGAAAAAGTTCGCGAAATAATAAATGACTTATTAACGAAGGATATAATAGAACCGACTATTTCTCCGTTTAGTAGTCCCATTCTTTTAATAAAAAAAAAGAATAGCAAATGGACTTGGGAAGAGGAACAAAATCAAACTTTTATATAACTCAAGAAAAACTTGGTATGTGCCCCAACACTAGCAATTTTCAATTGCATACGGATGCTAGCAAATTAGGAATAAGTGGTATTTTAATGCAAAAACAGGAAAACGGCGATACTTGGAAGCCTGTCGCCTTTATGAGCCGCCAAACTTGCGACGCAGAAACCAGATACCATAGCTACGAGCTAGAAACATTAGCCTTATACGAAGCAGCGAAACGCTTCCGAAATTTCCTTTATGGGAGACATTTCACCATCATAACTGATTGCAATGCCATGAGGTTAACATGGACAAAGATAGACTTGTCGCCGAGGATAGGACGGTGGTGGTTGGCAATGTAAGAATTTGATTTCACAGTGAAGCATCGACCGGGTACTCAGATGTGCCACGTGAATGCTCTAAGCAGAAATCCCGATACAACACTGATGATTAAAGAGGGAGACTGGGTATGCGGCGTTCAAGCCCAAGATGAAGATATACAGCTTATTAAGCAACACCTGTTGAATAAAGAGGCATTACAATGCTATAGTTTGCATGATAGCATGCAAAGAAGTCGATGGTACTCCTAAAATTTTAATTTCATAAGAAGTCAGATGGAGAGTGGTAAAAATGTTTCACGATGATAATGGACATCCTGATTGACAACGAACCTTACAAGCAATCGAAAATACTTATTGGTTTAACATGAAGTGCTTTGTAAAAAAATTCGTTAGTAATAGTATTGCGTGTATGGTGTCAAAAGGACATACTGGTAAAAGGCAAGGTAAGCTACATCCGATCTACAAATGTAGCTCCAAGCGAACTCCTTTATGGCTTTACACCAGAAATGGAAAATGAGCTGAGATTGAGAATTGGAAAAAGAGCAAACCTTAGAAAACTCAGAACTGAAGCAAAAAGACGTTGTGATTTGGTAGCCAAAAGAACAGAAATAGTCCAGTGAACTATTGCAACGGTGGTCCAGTGAACCACAGAGCGGTCCAATGTACCGAACAGAAATAGTCCAGTGAACTATTGCAACGGTGGTCCAGTGAACCACAGAGCGGTTCAGTGTGCCGAACGAAAATAGTCCAGTGAACTATTGCAACGGTGGTCCAGTGAACCACAGAGCGGTCCAGTGTACCGAACGAAAATAGTCCAGTGAACTATTGCAACGGTGGTCCAGTGAACCACAGAGCGGTCCAGTGTACCGAACGAAAATAGTCCAGTGAACTATTGCAACGGTGGTCCAGTGAACCACAGAGCGGTCCAGTGTACCGAACAGAAATAGTCCAGTGAACTATTGCCAGGATGGTCCAGTGAACCACACAGCAGCGGTCCAGTGTACCGAGCAAAAAAAAAATGGTCCAGTGAGCCACATATAAGGTCAGTAAGTAGTAGTAGCTCTAGTACTCCTAGAATCGTAGTCCAGTGTACTACGGAAGATGCAGTCGCGAGGACGCTCCACGTCAGGATTGGCCGATTGTTAAATAAATAAGTCTTAAATATACCATTCAGTTGAATGATTCATTATGTATTAACTTTGCGGGTTCTCTGTCGCCAATCTAAGACGATAACTCTCGCACATTAACCTAAACGTGTCAGCAATTTGGTGACAGGGGTACCCTAAAGCGAGTTAGTTGAACATGTACTTTTAATCAATATAATAATAATTTCTAATACATTTTTATTCAAATTACCTCCGTGTTATTATTATTTATAACAGTAGATATGAAAATTCATTTAAAACATTTGTAATGCAGAAAAATATCATGCGGGTCTTACAGTACCTCCAAATCAAATGTTATTTGGACATTTTCTATCGTCACATTTACCAGCTAAATAGTGTCTTTAAATCAAATTACCATGACTCAAAAATAAAAAATATCTTAGTTAATGTTGCGAGTTTTTTTAACCCATTTCAGCTGTAGAGGTAAGTGACGAAAATGCGAACTGTAATGAAATACATATTTTTTTGCAATAATACATTAGTGATCCAAAAAAAATGTAGTAAAAGACCATAAGCAGAGTAAGGGAGAAGGGAATGTGGTCACATTCCAATTGAGCTAATTTTTTTTTATATAAGTACCTGTCTGTGAGGAATTTTTCCACCAAATATCAACCTTAAATTTTCATTATTTTTGCACTAATTAAATAAAGTACCGTGTGTGTAGCGGAGGATTAGACATGTACATTCATATAGTATGAGAGATACGATAACCCAGCAACATCTAACTCGCTCGGCCCGACGACACACAGCTACTGAAGTATCCCAGCTGTAGTTGTTTTGGCGCATGCAATGTTGTAATTCTTACTCCCCATGTCTAGTTCGTCGTTACACGCACTGGATAAGAACAAACGCTTTTCCTCCTAAACGGCATTACATTAACGAGTTAAACTTTCAGGATATTTTAATAGTGAAAAAAATGCAAATGTGCCGACTAAACTAACTGAATTTTTACCCTATAATTCTTTAATATAAAGCCATTTAAGAAGAATAATTTTGTTTTCATATTTTAATTAATTTCCCCAAAAATAGCATAAATTAAAATAAAATATTTGATGGTAAAATTCTTCGTATACAAAGGTATTTATATATAAAACTACTGGAAGCGGCTGGAAACTCCCCACCCTGTGTAATTAAAGGCAACAATAAAACTTTGTACTTGTTGAATCATTTGGGTACCTAATACCTATGTTCGATGAGATAATGTCACCCCATTATTTATGTATTTACAATAATACAGTTATAAATTTATTTGGCATCAAATTTCATAAAACAATATTTGAATATTTTATATAGGTAGAGTACCTTTATCTAATTTATGTTTAAAAATTATAGCCAAACCAAAAGATAAAACGAACCGCTTACACGGCCATGTATACAGATTCAGAAAGTGTTCGTTTTGAAATAGCAATAATTGGCAATAAGAGCAAGCGAGAGCGAAGGAACTAGGTTATTCTTTTCTATCGTATAAGGCCAAACGAGAACTGAAGGTGCAAGACGGAAACAAATTGAAACTCCTAAGACAGAGCTGCCACATGTGGTGGGGATAGCAGGTGGCACTTTGTACAATGTGTTATACTACGATAGAAAAGAATAGGCTAGTTGCCTCACTCTCGCTTGCTCTTATTGCCAATTATTGCTATCCCAAAACAAACACTTTCTGATTCTGTATATTAGTCATGTAATGTATAAAGTATCAACTGTCCACGTAAGTAAGCCTTTTCCGTGGCGTACGGCTGTGATTCGTTACGTGCAGTAATGGGTGGCCGGCAATTTTCTTGCTGCCGGGTAATGGAGGCTAGGTTTGAAGTGGTCAGAGCCAGGAGTTGCGCTAATTGTTCATAAGTGGGTAGTCCCAAGCTCGGTTGGGGTTGGTCCGTTATGGCGGCAGAGGGGACTGGGATCGTTCCAGTCGTTTGGTTTTGGAGCACTATTTGTCTTTGGGGCGTAGCACTAGGTCTTGCCGTCTGGTACGGCGGGGTGACGTGGTAGGCGCCGGCCGACGAGGTAGGCGTGACGAAGTACTGTGCGTTGGGCGGCGTGCTTGGACTTGGGCTGGTTGCTGTTGGTGGTACCATGCAGTGAGGGGTGGCCAGCTGGCGGCGAGGTGTCAGCGAGGCGTCGCTGAAGAGTTGGGGCCAGTCGGGTGTGGCAGCGATGGTGTACTGACCGCTGGGCAGCCCTGAGCCTGAGTGGGAGGCTTCCCCATGTGTGGAAGCGAATCCAGCGAAGCGGCGATCTCCCAGCGTCGAGGAATCGTCGTTGGCCCGGGATGCTGTTGGGTCCACCATACAGCGAGGGGGCATCACCATGTCATCATCACCATCTAATCCCTGTTCCATCGCCGCGTTTTCGTGCCACGATGCTGCGTTGCGCTCCATGCAGTAAGGGGGCATCGCCTGGGAATCGTTGCTACTCCATTCCATATTTGTTGCCTGGGTTCCATGCCAGGTGGCTGCGCTGCGTGCCATGCAGCGAGGGGGCACCGTCGTGATGACGTCATGCGTGACCCCAGTGTCGTGTCCTATGTTGGTGGCGAGTCCTGCCTCGCTATGCCTGGGTGCTGAGCCCGGCGACGCACAGTATTGGGGCGCCGTCGTCGCGACGCCATGCGTAGCACTTGTGCCTGTGGAGAAATCAGAGGACATGCTTACCTCGCCGAGCCGGGTTGCTGTGTTGCTTGCTGTGCAGTGTGGGGCCACCGTCGTGGAGACGTCGGGCGTGACCCCCGTACCCCTTGTCAGGGCGTCGTGTTGGCGGAGCACTTCGTGGTCAGATGCTGTGAGGGGCGTCGTGCAGTGAGGGGGGGCCGACGTGGAGACGTCGCTCTCGACCCCAGTGCCTACTGCCTTGCCACTCCGGGTATGCATTGCCACTTGACACTCAACACAATAAAACTCAATTAAAACACACTGTCTGGTTACAACACAAGAGGAAGGGACAACCTCATCAGCATTGGCGTTGGCGTCTGTGCTCAATGACTTCAGTTTCGGCAGAAGACTATTAGTTGCTGAAGGCTAGAACATTACAACTTGAAGGATCGATCACTACTTGCTCGCTGAGAAAAAGTGTTTTCTTATATAGACTTTTTTTGTGCTCAAATGACTTCTGTTTCGGCAGAAGACTAAAACATGAGCACAGCGCGCTAGACAAGTCATAACTTGTTCGCGACGCCGACGCCGATGACACCACCCCCCTTTTTTGTGACTTTATTGAACATTAATAAAGGCATACAGGTTATGTTTCAGTTCAATAATTTCAATTATATAATGTAAGAGTGAGTGGATACAATATTTTCAAAACTATAAACTAAGAGTAAGTGTTAAGATATTTCAACAACTAAGATATTTTAACATATATAGACTAAGATTAAGTGTGGTAAGATATTTTATATAAGTAACTAATAATCGGTCCACTAAGATATTTTAGGTAAAACAAGATATTTAAAATTAAAGTATTTTATGTGACAAATCATAAATGTATTCTAGTTTGAACAAAGTTTTCGCCCTGTGGCGTTGAATTATTTACAATGGTATATTATCGCACGTTTCGTTTTTCTGGACGTCGTCTCCGCGACGCCCGGGGCTGCCTGATCCTGTTGTGAATTGGGGGCTGCTAAGTCCTGCTGTGCTGCGTGCTACGGCAGCGGGATTCTGGAGCGAACCTATGAGGCTGCAACGTCCTGCTGTGTTGCTTGCTAAGGCAACGGGAGACTGGAGCGATTTATTGGGGCTGCAACGTCCTGCAGTACTGCGGGCTAAGGCAGTGAGATACTGGGGCGCCTCGTGGGGGCTGCTAGGTCCTGCTGTGCTACGTGCTAAGGTAGCGGGATCCTGGAGCGGTGCGCCAGAGCCGGCTGAGCTCGGGCTGGCGTTAGAGTTGACGAACACTCGCGTCCGGACTGGGACAGGCATCTGGCTGGCGGATGGCTGCTGTCGGTCGTGGCCAGGCGTGGTCACGGCCTTCGCCCAGAACGGCATCGGGAACAGTATTGGTGTTGTGTCGAGCGGCTGCTCTTGTCTTGACGTAGAAGGCCCAGGGTCTGCTGGCGGCGGCGGTGCGGCTGACAGCGCCGGGGACTTCTCATTCTTGTTTGTTTGTTTCCTCTTGGCTGAGGTGGATGGGCCAGGCACGACTGGGGGCAGTCGGCGGGCTGGAGATTTTGGTTTAGCGGCGGCTGTGGTGCTATGTCCACGTAGATAGTCGCCATGTCCACGGAAGTAGGTACCAGATCCACGGATGTAGACTTGTGCGTTGGCATCTGGCTTTGGGGCAGCGGGCACTACTGATCCTGTGATAGTAGGCGTGACTGGCTTCGGGGCAACGGGCGCTACTGGTCCTGTGACAGTAGGCGTGGTTGGCTGTTGGGCAGCGGGCACTACTGATCCTGTGATAGTAGGCGTGACTGGCTTCTGGGCAACGGGCGCTACTGGTCCTGTGACAGTAGGCGTGGTTGGCTGTTGGGCAGCGGGCACTACTGATCCTGTGATAGTAGGCGTGACTGGCTTCTGGGCAACGGGCGCTACTGGTCCTGTGACAGTAGGCGTGGTTGGCTGTTGGGCAGCGGGTGCTGCTGGCTCTGGGGCAGCGGGCGCTACTGGTCCTGTGACAGTAGGAGCTGCGAGCCTTGGTGGGGCTGGATGTCCTGGATCCTCGGGATCGTCATCCTCGTCGTTGCTGTCATCATCGTCGGTATCGTCATCTTCGGTATCGTCATCTTCGGTATCGTCACCTTCGGGATCGTCATTTTCGGGATCGTCATCTTCGGTATCGTCATCTTCGGTATCGTCATCATCGATGTCGGTGGTCTGTTGCAGAGGTTGTCTGAGCAGGTCAGTCTGGCTGGACTGAATCCTGGGAGGCGGCTCGGGGCCTGGCAGGCCGAGTGGAGGTGACCTCGGGGGAGATGGCTTCGTGCTGACATCTCGGATATGAGTTGGCGGGAATACCTTGTCGAAGAATACAGAGGCTATTAGTGGGGCAGTGGTTGGCAATACTGACCTTTTATCCTTCCAGGAAGGTCCAGCGTCCTGCTGGTCCGGGAAGGCGTCCATACTCGCCACTTCCTTGGTTTCCTGTTCACCTGGCTGAGGCTGAGGAATGAGCGTGGTTGACTGGTCTGAGCTGAGGGAGGTAGCATCTTGCGTCACGGTGTTGACTGGTGACCGCCTGTCCAGGCGGCCCGGGCAAAGGAAAGCAAAGGCGGCGGCTCTGTTGCTTTGTTGCCGTGGTGTCAACGGGCGTGGTTGATACGTGTCCTGCTCCTGCTTGGCTGTAGCTTCGTCAATCTCATTCTTCTCGGTCGGTGGTGGGGACACCAAGGTTGTGGCTTGTTGCTGGGCTTGTAGTTGCAGCACTGCGTCCTCTGTCTTGGTTGGTAATTCTAGGCTGTTAATTTCCAGCGGTGGGGCCGGGCGCCCTAGTTCTGCCCGACCCATTGGGAGTTTCCCGATGGCGGGCCATTGCGGGGTTCTTGCCGTGTGGTTGACTGGCTTCTCTGCTGTGGTGGTGCCGTGGATGTCTGTCCAGGGCCTGAGTTATTGGTTGGACCTGCTTGTTGGCTAGGGTTGTTTAACTTGGTGCCATGCCCTCGGAAGTTGTTACCCCCTGTCTGGACATTTTGTTGGCGGAAGTTAGGGTCTCCCTGTTGGTTGGAGTCGTGTCCACGGAAATTGGGGTTGGCTCGCTGGTTGGAGTCGTGTCCGCGGAAATTGGAGTTGCCTTGCTGGGGCTCTGACTGAGTTTGGTTGGTGGGGCAGTCTCGGTGATAGTGAAATCCCGGGCACTTGCGGCACTTTGGTAGACTATTGGTAGTATTACTCGCAGGCGGGATGGTGGCTGGCCTCGGCAGCGGTCGGAGTTGCCTCTGAAATTCCCTGTAGTCACCCTCGGCGTTTTCAGCCACTCGGCTCAAGCTTTCCATCGTGGCCACTGGGACATTTCTAGTTGCGAATCTTAGTTCCGGTCGCAGGAGCTCGCGCACCTCCATAACCATCTCTTCTTCCGGCGTATACCGTTCTACCCTCAGCCAGAGTCCAATTTTGCGTTGTATAAAAACGGCGGCGGGTTCGTCGTCTTTCTGTCTCTCCCCGTGTAACCTGGAGCGTAGCTTCCCCAGGGTGGCAGTGTCGTTGAACTGCCGCAGGAGCTTTTCCTTTAGGAACTCGTATGTGATGTTGTGGGACTTCCACATCTCCAGGGTGCGTCTGGCTTGACCCTCGAGCTGTTCTATAGCTACTCTCACTTTATCCCTGCCGTGGATGTCTTCATGGAGCATCGCCTCCTCGAGCTCATCCAGGAAGTTGACTGGATCCTCCCATTCCAGGCCTGAGTAAGTGGGCAGCGCTCTCGTTCTTCTTGTGGGCATCCTGTGATGACCTTGTATTGCGTGTATTGCGGCTTGAACGCTTCCCTCCATTAGTCTTGTCATGCTCTCTGCTAGGTTTTGTGTTGGGCGCCACTGGGGGTCCATTTCCCCAGAATCTGTGTAGTCGGGTCGTCGTGGATCCTCTTCCCTCCGGAAAGATCTGGCCCCACGTTGGGCGCCATGTCCACGTAAGTAAGCCTTTTCCGTGGCGTACGGCTGTGATTCGTTACGTGCAGTAATGGGTGGCCGGCAATTTTCTTGCTGCCGGGTAATGGAGGCTAGGTTTGAAGTGGTCAGAGCCAGGAGTTGCGCTAATTGTTCATAAGTGGGTAGTCCCAAGCTCGGTTGGGGTTGGTCCGTTATGGCGGCAGAGGGGACTGGGATCGTTCCAGTCGTTTGGTTTTGGAGCACTATTTGTCTTTGGGGCGTAGCACTAGGTCTTGCCGTCTGGTACGGCGGGGTGACGTGGTAGGCGCCGGCCGACGAGGTAGGCGTGACGAAGTACTGTGCGTTGGGCGGCGTGCTTGGACTTGGGCTGGTTGCTGTTGGTGGTACCATGCAGTGAGGGGTGGCCAGCTGGCGGCGAGGTGTCAGCGAGGCGTCGCTGAAGAGTTGGGGCCAGTCGGGTGTGGCAGCGATGGTGTACTGACCGCTGGGCAGCCCTGAGCCTGAGTGGGAGGCTTCCCCATGTGTGGAAGCGAATCCAGCGAAGCGGCGATCTCCCAGCGTCGAGGAATCGTCGTTGGCCCGGGATGCTGTTGGGTCCACCATACAGCGAGGGGGCATCACCATGTCATCATCACCATCTAATCCCTGTTCCATCGCCGCGTTTTCGTGCCACGATGCTGCGTTGCGCTCCATGCAGTAAGGGGGCATCGCCTGGGAATCGTTGCTACTCCATTCCATATTTGTTGCCTGGGTTCCATGCCAGGTGGCTGCGCTGCGTGCCATGCAGCGAGGGGGCACCGTCGTGATGACGTCATGCGTGACCCCAGTGTCGTGTCCTATGTTGGTGGCGAGTCCTGCCTCGCTATGCCTGGGTGCTGAGCCCGGCGACGCACAGTATTGGGGCGCCGTCGTCGCGACGCCATGCGTAGCACTTGTGCCTGTGGAGAAATCAGAGGACATGCTTACCTCGCCGAGCCGGGTTGCTGTGTTGCTTGCTGTGCAGTGTGGGGCCACCGTCGTGGAGACGTCGGGCGTGACCCCCGTACCCCTTGTCAGGGCGTCGTGTTGGCGGAGCACTTCGTGGTCAGATGCTGTGAGGGGCGTCGTGCAGTGAGGGGGGGCCGACGTGGAGACGTCGCTCTCGACCCCAGTGCCTACTGCCTTGCCACTCCGGGTATGCATTGCCACTTGACACTCAACACAATAAAACTCAATTAAAACACACTGTCTGGTTACAACACAAGAGGAAGGGACAACCTCATCAGCATTGGCGTTGGCGTCTGTGCTCAATGACTTCAGTTTCGGCAGAAGACTATTAGTTGCTGAAGGCTAGAACATTACAACTTGAAGGATCGATCACTACTTGCTCGCTGAGAAAAAGTGTTTTCTTATATAGACTTTTTTTGTGCTCAAATGACTTCTGTTTCGGCAGAAGACTAAAACATGAGCACAGCGCGCTAGACAAGTCATAACTTGTTCGCGACGCCGACGCCGATGACACAACTTACTCGTAAGCATACATGTTTCCCTGGCTGCTGTAGCGTATACCTATTGCAGTTAATATCGCATAGTTTTAATTATTTTTACATTTGCCTTGTTTTTTTAATTTTTTTCACCAATACCATATCGAAAAGGTGCAAGTGTGATATATCGTTGAAATCGGAATTTTAACTGCTTTTCAATGGTAACATTACAAATTGTAAGTAATTATAAAATAAACAACTTGTGCCAAAATAGCACAAAACGTAATCCAATTTTAACCAACCCCTTTTCAGATCTTCTGGAGCACTACAGAAACCCCCACACAAAGTTTCATCCAAATCCGTTCAGTAGTTTCGTGTTGTTATCGTGCTCACTCACATAAACACACACACACATACGGACAGTTTTCAGAAACAACTTTTTTTGGTTCCTGGGACATCAAAATGTAAAGATTTGATGTTATCTCAATTTTCAATTTTGGACCAATTTTAGTAACCTCCCACAAATTTTGTGGGGAGGTTAAAAATCATCTCAATTAGAGCGTGTACACATTTGCTCCCCCTTATTCTGCATGGCCTTTATGAAAAAAATTTAAAATGGGATACTTACTTCATGTTTATCGAAAATAAGTATGCAGAGAGTGCCTTGTTTGTACAGAATTATTTTGTGTTAATTTCTTTTTTCAGTTTGCCAAAAAAAACTACGTGGATGTGGAAGTAATAGGTTAACAGGTATACTTTATAATTCAAGCACAGTCCTGAAGAGGCTTGAAACCTTTGACATATCACCAACACTGATGTAGCTTCCATTCACACGAAAGCATCAATTTGGGGTAGTTCGACGAGATAGAACGAAATATCGCGTTCATTTTGCAAATAAAGAGCATGTCAGTCCATAAAACGGACCTCTTTCACTTTTCTTTCTTCTTCACGAATCTTAGCAACATTTATTGTTATTTGTATTGCTATTGTTCATGTCAGTGTTGATGTTGCTGTTGTCGAAAGTACAACTCTTGAGGAAGAAAATAAGCCAAATCATGTTACGCCACGACATCCCAGTGCTGTAGAAATTAATTTTCAAAAGAGGGCGTTTTTAATGAATTTTTGCAAAAATGATACAAATACACATTTCCAAAAAAATACCACTTATTCTACACAGCAAAACCTATAATCTGTCAAAGTTTGCTACGCCTACGTTTGTTATTTTTAAAATTAAAAATTAATTTAGAAACAGCATTTTCTTAGTAGTTTTTTGCATTTTGCTAAAAAACGAATTTAGCGATTTTAATGAGGCTGGGCTTATTCTGTGGATATTTTTATTATCTACTTCTTATTCGGGCTTATTTTCGTAAAACCTAAAAATAAATTACTACAAGCAAAAAACTCGTTTTTCATAACTTCACTTGTCAATTAAACACAGACGCACTAATTTTCAGCTGTTGGATTTTAGGTATAATAGTTATAAAAATTATGAGGTACACATTCCCGTTGAAAAATCCCGGTTGGCATTTATTTTTTATAACAGAACTTTTCCGGCTCCTTTTCCTGGTCTATGTGATAAATACACAGCTCTAAGAATAGTTTGTTATACTCAATATCCATAGATACTAATACACAGAGCTGTTGATGTAGATAACAGTTTTTAATTTTGTACAATGTTAAGTTTGTGAAGTTCTTCTTTTAACATTGGCAACCAAGTTGTACAAACATCTATGGAACAATTCGACACGCATCTATCTTCATTCAATAATATTATAGATTTGTCACATTTGTCAAAAAAAGCAACCTTTAACTGATCCTTTGATGTAAAAGTCACAGGCGTAAAGGTTTATTTACGTAATATACTGGTTAATTGTAATATTTTGTAGATTCCTCAATCATCAAGTAGAAAAAAAATACATGTGGCAGGAATTCCCAAAGAAGAAATTTGAAAAATTTACATTTAGACAATATTGCTGAGAGCTAGGATGAAACAATATCACCAAATTTGTGAAACTACCCCATTTGATGTTTTTTTCTATTCATATATAAACTGAGAGAATGAGTGAAATTTTAATATAAGAATACATCCACTACTTAATCATACGTATCTCGAAATGAGAGCATAACGGGCAACAGCAATCATAATTGTAGTCCACTAGAGAATATTATTATCTATAAAAATGCTTCACCATTGTGTCATTCGTTTCACTTGTTCATTTGGTCATTGTTAACATTTGGCTTCAGGAGTTATTTTGCATAATATGATACCACAATTTTTGCTTAGTGTCTCAAATAAATGTTTCTACAATTATTGTTCATGAAGAAAAAATGAATATTATTTTTAATATAGAAATGGGAAATATCGAACCCCTAGTTTGGCAACAGCCTCTTGTGGTTTAATGACCAAACTAGGGTCAACGTTGATATGCGAAGCAATTAAAAGAAATGATTCCGAATTAAAAACCAAGGTGCAGAACTTTCTATTTTTAATGCAAAGTAGCCAATGTGCTCTCATGACCAAAACAGCTTCAGAAAATAGGACTCAGCATCAACGAGCCAAAGTTGAAAATTTACCTACTACAATAGAAGTGAACCAACTTTTTCATAGTCTTCAATTAGAAATAGATAATTGTTTACAAATACTACAAGTTAATTTTGATTTGCCAGCGTGGAAAAAGTTGGTCAAATTAAATCTCGTCCAAATTATGATATTCAATAGAAAGAGACCTGGAGACATTGAAAAATGTCAAATTGTAGAGTATCGCAATATTCAAAATGTAAGTGAAGAAATGATGCAGAAGCTTTCCAGTTCTGAAAAAATATATGCATCCAATTTTTCAAGATTTATTTCTAGAGGTAAATTGGATAAACCCGCCCCCGTTCTTTTATCAAAGACCAATAAACTGGCAATTGATACTATACTAAAATACAGAAAGGAAGCAAATGTTTTGGACAATAATCCATATATTTTTGGTGCACCTGGTTCCAAAGATAGTTTTTTTCAAGCTGGAATAGCCCTCAAGGACTTTTGTAAAGCCATGAATTTCAACAACCAGACCTTAACTGCAACTAAATTGAGAAAGCATTTAGTTACTAACACATGTACATTAACGCAAGGGGAGCAGCTGGTTATAAGTGACTTTATGGGTCATGCATTTGACATTCATAACAATATATACCGCCAAAGGTCACTAACTACAGACATTTTACAAATGGGTAAAGTGTTAAGTGCAGCTGCAGGAGAAATTGATACTGCAGGTGGATCTGCCGAAATTGAAATGGAAGTAGAAGAAGACATGGACAGAGATCAAGTTCTAACACCTTTGTTAAATACTGACACATACGATAATTCTAGTGCTAGTTACACTGAGACCTCTGATGAAGATTATTGTTATAAACCTGATTTGAGTGTAATAGATGAATCTCCCAACAGCAGTAAGAAAGGTGAAGAAAAGAAAAAAAGGACTCGATTGTTTCCAAAAAGTACTTTCCTGAAAGGAAAACTGTTAAGACTGTATTTGCTTATTACTTGGAAA
This sequence comes from Stenurella melanura, assembly GCA_963583905.1. Taxonomy (NCBI): domain Eukaryota; kingdom Metazoa; phylum Arthropoda; class Insecta; order Coleoptera; family Cerambycidae; genus Stenurella; species Stenurella melanura. The sequence goes on from OY757314.1 coordinate 75,808,173, forward strand.
ATAAAATTTTGCCCTCATTTAGACAGTGTCAGGACCTGTTGGAAGAGCAGAATGCGTGCTTAAATAGATCTCCTCAGCAAATTCGAAATTGGATCTGTTCCGCAATCAAAAGATCAGAGAAAAGTAATTATGGGTCTTTCCTTTCTTTACGATTTTGTTTTGTTTGTTTGTTTGTTTGTTTTTTGATGTCGAGAAATACACGACATGTTCATTTATTTTATTGTTTTTTATAGCAGAAGATGTACGAACAGGCTGGAGTACACCTGTGAAAGTAAAATGCAGGAAAATTTTTAAGCATTTCTATAAAACAAGCCGCTACCCAACCAAACAAGAGCTACAGCAGGCCATAGAAGAGTTTCCAGAATTATCCCATACAACTGTAAACAAATTACGAAGTCATTTGCAACATGATTACAAATATTTGAAAAAAAAATTAAATGTGTAGGGCATCCTAGAACATGTGGGCAATCTTTCAATGGCATAAATTTTAGGTAAAAATAGCACAATAGTTTATAGAACTATTGACCCTTACTGAGATATTCATTCTGTTATGTTGGTAGCATGGAGCGCACAGGGCGCAGGTCCGACATCCCAGCGGAAGCGACAGTGCTTAGTTGGACGACGCGTGAGTAGGTTGATGCGGCCGGACACACTTACCTCGTACCTCGTGTCCTATGTAATATATGTAAGCAAGTCTGTGATAATAAAGTTGTTAGTGTTAGAAGTCTACTATTTCATTGTTCCAAGTTCCAATTGACCCATCATAGAACGACAAACGTTACAGTGGCGACGACAGGATTAAAAATTAAAGTAACACGCGGATGTTAGAAGATATTAAATCAAGTACGAAATGGCGTTAATTGGACACATAGTGGAATTCAACCAATTAAATGACGACTGGACAGTATACCAAGAACGTTTAGAACAGTATTTTTGTGCCAATAAAATAAGTGGAGAACTACGTACAGCTACTTTGTTAAGTCTCATAGGTACTACAACATATAAGCTAGTTCGCGATTTATGTTTCCCTACGCTGCCGAAAGAGAAAACGTATGAACAGCTATGTGCTATCCTACGGGAACACTTTGGCCAGCACACATCGGTATGGCGAGAAAGAATCAAATTTTATGAAGCCAGGCAGGATACGGGAGAGAACATCGCTGAATTCTACGCAAGAGTGAGAAGCTTGGCAGTCAACTGCAAATTCGAAACAAGATTAGAAGAAACATTGAAGGATAGAATCGTATCAGGTATGAAAAGAGGAAAGCTGTTAGATAGGCTATGTGAGGAAGGAGTTTCGAAGAGCCTTAATGTATCACATAATAGTGTAACGAGACCCGTAAAGTTTTACGTTGTGAAAAACGGGGGGCCTAATATTTTGGGTAGAGACTTCATGAGCAGTTTTAACATTCGGCTAGAAATGGTGCACGCGATAGAGACAGTAAACCCAAAAATAAATCATTTAATTAAAAAATATAGTGATATTTTCAGAAATGAATTAGGCTTATTTAAACATTGTAAAATTTCGTTACAGCTAAAACCAGACGCCCGTCCTGTCTTCTGCAAACCCAGAAACGTGCCAATCGCCTATAGAGAGGAACTAGAGAATGAGTTATGCAGACTGGAAGCTGAAGGAATCCTAACACCGGTGGAGAGTAGTGAATGGGGGACATCATTGGTAGTGGTATTGAAAACGGATGGAAAACTTAGGATCTGTGGAGATTATAAGTCGACGGTGAACCGATACCTGGAGGAAGTCAAATACCCATTGCCAAAAGTAGAGGATATATTTTCAAAATTACATGGCGGTGAGAAATTTTCTAAAATAGATTTATCATTTGCATATAATCAATTTGAGCTTACTGATGATGCCAAAGATATCTTAGTGTGGAGCACACACAAGGGGTTATTTAAAATTAACCGAATGCCCTATGGGATAAGCCCGGCGTCGGCCAAATTCCAAAGAGCTATAGAACAGCTTTTTCAAGGCATGGACAATGTAAGCAATTTTCTTGATGATATTCTGATTACAGGGAAAGACGAAGAAGAACACTTAGCGACATAAGACCAGGTTTTCAAAAAACTTCAGGATGCAGGGTTAACCGTTAAAAAAGAAAAGTGTCAATTCTTTCAAGACGAAATCCAATACTTAGGCCATAAAATTTCCAAAAACGGACTGCAGAAAATGCCGGACAAGGTCAAAGCCATCATAGATGCCCCCGCACCGAGAAATATCACGGAAGTAAAAAGCTTTGTAGGAATGGTAAACTACTAGAGCAAATTTATCCCCAACTTAGCGACCATCTTGAGGCCAATTTACCAACTACTAAGAAAGAACGTACCTTTTATATGGACTGAAGAATGTAAGAATACCCTTAAAAACATTAAAGAAGTGATAGCGGAAGATATTGTGTTGGTTCACTACAACCCAAACCTAGAACTGATATTAACAACGGATGCAAGTTCATATGGGGTATCGGCAACCTTATCGCATAGACTGGAAAATGGACAGGAAAAACCTATAGCTTGCGTCTCCCGTACCTTGATGCCAGCTGAAGAGAACTACTCAACCATACACAAAGAGGCCTTAGCGATCTACTACGGAGCACGTAAGTTTGAACAGTATCTTCTAAGTCATAGCAAGTTTATTATAAGAACGGACCATAAACCTTTGATAACATTGTTTGGAGAACACAAACAGATACCCCAGATGCACGCAAACAGGTTACAAAGGTGGGCCCTATATTTAGCAGGTTTTAACTATAAAATAGAGCACGTCAGAGGAAAATAAAATGAGATGGCAGACTTATCAAGATCACCCTTAAAAACAAATGTCATTGACCCCGAGTATGAAGGAAAAGGGGAATATTTCAACTTCATAATGTCAAACATGGCTTGGCCTGTAGATAACAAGAGAGTAAGCGAAGAAACGAGAAAAGATATGGATTTAAAACAAGTACTAAGCCTAATAAAAAAGACAAGTGGCCAAATGAACAGATACAGTTGTTTAAACCATTTTTCATAAGAAAAGACGAGCTTGCAGACACAGATGGAGTACTAACCTGGGGACAGCGAATTGCCATCCCAAAGTCACTGCGAGCAGCGCTATTAGAGGAGCTCCATGCAGCACATATGGGTATCGGGAAGACTAAGTCGCTAGCAAGGAGTTACCTATGGTGGCCAGGGATAGATTCCGACATAGAGAACAGAGTAAAGTCTTGCTTAGCATGTCAAAAACAAAGGGCAGACCCACCGAAATCAGAATATACGCCATGGCCAGTGGAACATGGACTGAGGCAAGAATCATACGCAGCATTGGGAAGACAACATACCTCTGCGAGGTATATGAGGCAGGGCAAATTTGGAAGCGACACTGCAACCAGATCATAGGCAGAAGAGTGAGGCGAGAGACAGAGACAGACGGGTGTAATCATGGTAAAGTATTAGCTTCAAAAATCATGCACGATGTAAAAGAGCCAACCGTAAGTAGTGCTAACGCTAGTGATAATATACCATTAAACATTACGACAGACCCGATAAACCTTGACGCGAGTTCGACAGAACCGAATGACTCTGATAATTTAGTGTGTAATGACGAGGGTAGTGACGAACTATTAACAAACAATGATACAACCATAACACCACAATGTAGTAAAAAATCTGTTGTTTCCCACAGCTCCACATCAGCATCCACAGCACCTAGCCAGGCGAGCGGAGGAGCAGAGCGGAGGCAACGTTCCACCAGAGCACGGAGACAACCAACAAAGTTACAAGATTTTATTGTAGAATCACCCTGACTTGTCAATACAATTACTGGTTAGGAAATAAATATATTTACATAAATAATTTAAAATAAGATTTTGATATATAGTATCCAACTACAAGATACAGTTACTAGTTAGGCAACTATTGTATAGCATTACATAATTGAATTTTAAATGAAAAGAAATTTTGTTACAAACATAGTCAGCTACAAGCACATGTGCTCTAGCTAATAAATTATTGCATTGTATAAATAAGTGTAAGCAAAAAATAGGGGTGTTATGTTGGTAGCACGGAGCGCACAGGGCGCAGGTCCGACATCCCAGCGGAAGCGACAGTGCTTAGTTGGACGACGCGTGAGTAGGTTGATGCGGCCGGACACACTTACCTCGTACCTCGTGTCCTATGTAAATTGTACTATTGTAAACAGTAAACAAGCACATTTTTGTAAAAAATTCGAGAAATAATATGTTTAATATTGTACTAATTATCCTATCACGAGTTATTGCTTAAATTTGAAACACCATTTAACTGCTTTTTTTCTCGATAATAATTCACTTTAGCGATATTAACGAAGGGTACCTTTTTTTCTTAAGATCTTAGAAATCGAAAAACAGGAAAAATCTTGCAGGCTTTAACCTGGGAGATAAAGTATATTAAAGGTAGTTCACCCCTGACTTCCCCGTTGCAGCCACTAAAACAAATATAAAATAATGACAACTCAAAGGCCGTAACCGGGTAGCTATGGGAAATCGGCATCTGCAACGATTTGACTGATTTTCGCCTCAATGGTGGCTTTTTAAGTGAAATTGAAACATGCTAAATATCAGCTTCTAGTTGTTGATATTACCTGAGAAAAAATATTTTTTTCTCAGGAACTGCTGCACGCCACTGCGCATTCCATGGAATTGAAATATGTAGTAGAGGTACAAAAGATCTATTACAAGATTTTTTTTGCAATTTTCACTCTACAGGAATTCTGGAAAATAATAGTGAAAATATTTTAAACATTTAAAAAGTGTCTTATTGTCTAAGGGGTATAACATAAATATTTATAAAAGTTTTAGCTAAGAAGCGTTCTACTGTAGTAATTATTTAATACATAAAAATACAATAAAAGTTTATTTTGAATAATATACTAAATTAAAAATGTTTAAAAAATAATACGGTATTGTTTAATCGTTGTCACTTTCCTCCTCTTCAATAGTAACACATATATAGTAACATATACTTAAATAGTTAAATAGTTTGATTAGCGTTTCAGCGGGTCTTATTATTTTTGATAAATATTTTGCATAACATAATTTATAATAAGTGATCGCTGCCAAATGGGAGCAACACCCAACTATTCTCACATCATTAGGACACTCGTAATAATGATTCCAGAAACACCAGAGCTATGTGGGTGTACTCCAAAAAGTAACGGTACTTTTTTCTTTAAATGTGACGTGATGGAATTTGCACTTTCAAAATATTAGACCTTTAGCAAAGCTCATGTCAATAGAGCCACTTTCCTCTTTTGTTCATCATTTCAGCCAAATAGGATATTGTTCGTCGATATTGAAGAATATTTGGAGTTCAATGTCGGTCATTTCAGGGAAATCCAATAGCTCCGTTGATGACATATTGGAAAAGGTAGTTTTTTATGCAACCAACTCTTTAGTTTTATTTCAGCTGCTAATTTTTTCGTTTCTTCATGCAACCGTACGATCAAGAATATCAGCAGAGAATTTTTCACCAGGATCTAATTTTTTCCCGAAATTGTTAAGTATTAATGCCAGCCATGAAAGGCCAACAAAAAGATTTAACTGTCGAACAAGCGAATGCTTCCCGATTTGTAACCAAAACCTGTTAGGCAGTTGAATCCGTTCACGGAAGATTTGAAAAAAGTTTCAACTTCTGGACAATATTCTAGTTAAAATGCTGCCAGATGTGAAGAGCTATTACTGGACTGCATTGTTTTTGTTAAACAAATTCGCGAAAAAATTAGTTCCTGATGAAAAAATCTCTGCTGAAATTCTTGATCGTATGGTTGCAAGAAACGAAAAAAATACATTAGCAGATGAAATGGAACGAAAGATTTGGTTGCGTAAAAAACTACTTTTTCAAATACCGTCCTCAACCGAACTATTCGATTTCCCTTAAATGACTGAAATTGAACTCCACAAATATTCTTAACGGATACTTACCAGTATCAACAAGCAATATCCTATGTGGCTAAAATGATGACGGAAGACGACTCGGCAAGTGCAAGTTCCATCACGTCACCGTTGCTTTTTGGAGTATAACCCACATAGTTCTGGTGTTTCTGGAATCCTAAGATATTATTCCTAATGGTCCTAATGGTTTGAGAATAGTTGGGTGCTGCTCCCATTTGGCAGCGATCATTTAGTATTTATGTTATTCAAGATATTTATCAAAAATAAACCGCTGAAACCATAACGAAACTATTTAAGTATGACGATACACCTGTTACTATTAAAGGGGAGGACAGTGACAATGCTTAAACAATGCCATATTATTTTTTAATACATTTTTAAGTTAGTATATTAAAAATAAACTTTTATTGTATGTTGTGTATTAAATAATTACTACAGTTGAACGCCTGTTAGTTAAAACTTTTATTAATATTTATGTTATACCCCTCAGACAATGTTAGGTTTGATATCATATTATAAGGGAATATACAAGGAACATACGACAAAAAAATAGTAATTCCCCTCCGAGTATAAGATATTTTTTTAAATGTTCAAAATATTTTCACTATTATGTCCTAGATTTCGTGTAGAGTGAAAATTTTTAAAAAAAATCTCTTAAATAGATCTTTTGTACCACTACAACATATTTCAATACCAGCCGGTTCCTGAGAAAAAACATTTCTTTTATTCAAAAAATGTTTTTTCTCAGTAAATATCAACTAGAAGCTGATATTTAGCATGTTTCAATTTTGCTTAAAAGGAACCATTAAGTTGAAAATCAGTAAAATCGATGCAAAGACCAATTCCCCACAGCTAATAGGTTACGGCCTTTGATCAAATTATATCAAGCAGTACAAAAGTTCTTCTTGAAAACCACTTTCCCACCTTGTGTTTAGGGATGAATATCTCAATAGGGGTGGATTCTATGAAAAGTTAGGTAAACATATGGTGTTATTTTTACTTAAAATTTATGCTTCCGACAAATTGCCCACATAATCTGGGACACCATGTATATTAACTAATAGACAGAACAATTTATTTGAATAATAATATGAAGAAGGGTGGGGATTGCAATTATAATTATTGACCTGTTAAAACGTTGCCATTTGACATTTTTCAATGTTTTGGCATTTATTAATTTCAAGTATAGTCCACCACAATATGCCGCATAAGAAACGTTGGCGTTTTTGAAAGAACATTAATCTTCAAAGACGCCGACGTTTTTTATGCTACTTGTATGGTTGTGGTGAATCATACTAATGTTGCAAGGGGAAAATTTGAGGTATTTAAATATTTTGAGCTTCATTGTTTTTTCCAAATTTTTTCTTTCTTTTGATCTATGTTGTTTAAGATGATTTTTCTTCAGTTTTTCATAATAGTTCAAAATCAAAAGTACAGTATAAAAAAATATAATATAAACCTTTAATATTTATTTAATATTAAAATGTTAAAAACATTTGTCACTAATATGTATATTAAAAACATTGAATATAATAAAATCAGGTTAGGTAAAGTATCGATGTATGATTGAACTATAATATATGTTTCTGTCTCATTTCAAACAGGCCCATATCTGTTAGGATAGTGAAATCAACCAAAACATGTTTTTCCGTTTTGTGAAATAAACTTTTTGTTCTTTGATATTTATGGGCTTTTTTTTCGAATTTATTATTATTAAGTCTTTTTTTATATATAGACACATGTCTATGAACTTTCCTTTCTTATTTTAACGTTCCAATTGGGAGCGTCCTAGGCTGACGCTTCCAAATGGTGGCATCCCTAATGCAAGTTGTGAAATGGCATTAATGAATAGCATTATATTGTTAACAAAATTAGGGATACAGTCATTGCCGAGTATCCTTCTTTCTAGGATATTTAGTCATGAATGGTAAGTAATTCAGGTAAATTTATATTACGATATCTTCATTTATTATTTTCAGTGAGAAATAAATTAATACTAGCTAGGTATTCAATAAACAGCTGTTCTATTTGAGGGTACAGTTAGTGAAGTGCATGTAAGATTTTTGTCACAAAAATACCTATAAAAAAATTCTTAGATTAACCATTGTTATGGCATTGGCTATATAAACCTCAAGATGTAAACTTTGTGTTTGTAGTAATTGCTGCTGCAGATGATGTCCAGTGAACATAGGCATAAAATGTTAAAAGCGTCGTACTTACAGTATCCCTGTACCTAGTAGGCAATGAACAGTGATCATTGATCACGATAGACAATATTGTTTGGTGTGAATCTTGTGAAGAGATTAGTTGCCATTATGGGATATATTCCATACATATCCGGAATATTCCATGAATATTGGGATAGTATGGAAAAAATATATGCATATTAATTTTCTAGAAATATTAACTGCATATTACGACTTAAAATTCTTTGCCAAAAATAAAAGACATCTCTTTTTCTTAGAACTGCTTAGAATTGACAATCAAACAGCCATCTCTTGCATAAATCGTGGAGTTAGTGTAAAATATAAACATTGAATGTGCTCTAAATAGTGGCATAAATGGATTGACATCGGCAAACACATCTTTAAAAAATTATAATAAGCCACTAAATAGGGTGATCTCTAGAGGTGTATAAACACGATAACTTTGCGGTTAGACTCGAACATTTTGAGTCAAAATTTTTATTTAAAATTTGGTACAAAAATACAATGGCATGACAGAATACTCCCTTTGAAATTGGACCATATCCGCTCTACAGAGTGACGTCTAAAGAGGCATATAAACTCTCATATTTTATATAAACAATAATGTTTATTATGATTTTAGAGCAAATGATTATCGAAGTTTTTAATTAAGCACACAAAAATAAGAAAATATACAAGATCAGAACTGTCTAATATACAGTGTCTCTTAGGTTAGAACGAACTTTAAGTAGAAAATTAGGCGATATATTAATTTTACTTTAAAATGATAAAATACCTAGTACGGAAGGAAGCTCTTTATTGAAATCGGGGCAAATCCGTTATACAGGGTGATCGTCAGAGGCGTGTAAATAATTGTAAAATATGTTTTATATAATTTTAGAGCAAAATGTTTTTATGGTCTTAGATATATTAATCACACAAAAATAGGAAGAAGTGAAAATACAAAATTGTAATATACAGTGTGTTTCTCAGCTTAGAACGGACTTTTAGAGAATTAAAATATTTTTTCCGATTTTATATTCTGCAATAAAAATTTATAAGTGTAGGTTTCGTAATTTTAATGACATTACGAAATGTAAATTGTATTGTACTCAAACAAAAAGTGAATCAAATAGATATTCGCGGTCGCCTACATCCGACTGTAACTTCTACTTCTTTAATTAATCCATTTAAATCAGAGCAGACGCTAGTTTGTTCTTGTCTTTTCTACATACAGTACAAGTGCATATTATAAACGAGTGCAAGCATCAGTCAATCTTATCCCAGACGGCACTAGATATTCCAGGAATAAGACAGGAATATACGTCTTAGCATATTGGATTATTCTAAGAATATACTCTAGATATATACGTATTTTAGGGAATATTCTCTGGACCGTCATATTGGAATATTTAGATAAACCTAGGATATTCATTATGAATAATTCCTATATATTCTGTATATTCCATGGATATACAGAGAATGTCCAAAATGTATAGTATTAGAATATTCCAAAGGTATAATAAAGGAACAACCTTAGATTATTCAAAATATGACAGGAATATACCTGGAATAATTAAAATGTACGATAATAAACATGATTTGAGATTATTCTATGAATGTCTTGGATATATTCCATACATATCCGGAATATTCCATGAATATTTTTAGCAGATTTAATATCTATTATGGATTGACCTTCTAAAATAAAGCTACTTTTAGTATAAATTATAATATCTCTTGCATTATTATCAAATGAGTATTTTCATACACTCATTTGATAATAATGCAAGAGATATTATAATTTATACTAAAAGTAGCTTTCTTCTAGAAGGTCCATCCATAACAGATATTAAATCAACTAAAAATATTCACGTAATAAGGCCTAATGATTAATTTTAGACGTCCGATCATATCCATAATCAAACACTTACAATCGGACACAGTTGAAATTATTAATCAAATAATTTCAGAAGTGTCCAATTGTAAGTGTTTGATTATGGATATGATCAGACGTCTAAAATTAATCATTAATCACTAAGCCCAGTGCCTTCTTTCTAAAAATATGGGAAAATAAAATATTGAAAATATAATACTGTAGAATTATTTATTATTTACTAAACATATTGATATTTTAAGCCTAATCTGCTTTGCCCATTTCATTGTTTCTAAAACAAAAGACAACATGTTAGAGGATTTTTATTTAGAACTTAGGTATATTGAAGAGAGCTAATGGTACTATCGTGAGCAAAAAAAAATAGGACTACTATTTTTTTTTCTAATGTAAATCTGTCTATTTGAATATGTAATATAAATAATATATAACATAATAATACGTAATATGTACAACCAACAGTACAACTCATTATTTTGTAATTTTACATTTTGTTGAGAATTTTAATACTGATTCTGTAATTTTGTAACAAAAATTACAATCAATTTATAGTTGACGTGATGTTGTGATATCGTAACAATTTAAATCTAATTTGAAATTTAACATTTATTAATATAATCTTAATACATAATTTCATCATAATAAAAAAGAGCAGACAAAAAATAATATATTTTTTCTGGAACAAAAGAGCAACTTATAATTTTACAATGTAACTTAACTTACCCCTGGTCATGTTCATCTGTCTTCTTTAATTTCTCTGTGGCCTTATCTAACCACTGCCCAATTTCAATATTTTTGCCAATGGTGCTTTTCTCACATTTTAATATAGCATCTAAAAAAGTATACAAAATTCAGAATAAACAAGTTATTCCTCTCGCCAAGATACATTAAATCATATCAGAGCTTTCTTTTCAAAGAACTGATTCTTCAGCGTCCCGTATGACTCGATAGTAATAAGTTTCATCAATATCAAACAAAAACAAAAATTACATTAAAATTGCACAAAAATCAAAAATAGGTGTATATATGAATTAAAACCAAAATAATGTTACCTACACACAGAATTTTTGCCGCTGTACATAAAAAAAATTATTCAAATCGTGCAAAAAAAATTTAGTTACATGCTTGTTCCATATATTTAAGTAAGTATATATTCGAATTGTAAACATTTATATTATGTTGAATAATTACCTGTAACTGTTGTGGAAAGTGTTGTTTTGGAAAACACTTTTTGCCTTTGTATCTGTATAAACTGTAAAGCTTGACCAAGTCATCACTCATTACTTTTCTCATAAGGCGGCACGAACATTTCTTGCAATTATCTCCACACGATCTACACGTATCTACTATTAATCTAGAAAAAAATACAGACAGCTAATGATTATCTTTTTGAAAAAAATAATAGAGAATTTTTGCTAGTCACATACAGCGGTGGATTTACCAGCAGGCTGAGTAGGCTGGAGCCTAGGGCGGCAGATTTTAGGGGCGGCAAATTTGGGGCCAATTTTTTTTATGTCTTACAGAAATTAATAAGATTCATATTTTCAACATGTAATAATTAATATGTTTCACCACTTAGATAATTTTTTCTACAATTTGAGTAGTCGCGTTTGGTTGCGAGAAGGATGAGAAACCTAGCGTCTCCCACTGCTTATACATTACGACATTATGCTTATGTAGCTTGTCTCCTCTATTTATTAATCTCTTTCGTCGTACGCCACGTGGTGGCATTGACTTCCACTAGTTCGAGACTCTCGAATCGAGAGAGATAGATATAGAGTGGCGATACAAACGAGGAAGTCCCGTCCCGTATTTACTTCAAAAACAAAAGAAAAGCCGCCTCGGTTGATTGCATCCTGTGCTGTAATTTCTGAATTGTAGTGGTCGGTAGAGGCGGCAAAATTTGAATAGCCTACTGGCGGCAAATGTGTAAATCCACCACTGGTCACATACCTAATCTAGTGGAAGTATTTGATATATTACAGATATTTTTTATGAAATATTAACTAAAACGCGATTTAAAAATCATTCAATGCAACAAGCCGATACTGAAAGAAGACTCAGAATGAGGAACCACTATCTGGGTTGTGTTGTGTGCCTGCCAGATGGTGGTTCCTCATTCGCATTCTCCTTCACTGCTAGCTTATTGCATTTCAATTGAATTTCATAGAAAAAATTCGAAATGCGTCAGGTGCTGCCAACATATATCTGAGCACAAAATGATAAAGCCTTTATTGGGCTTAGATGCAAAGGGCAAATAAATTGATGGCAGTAACTTTCATTACAAGTTTTGATTATATTTAATACTTTTATTGGACTACAATTTATTTAGATTTTTCTTTAACGTCGCGTCAGCGTGAGCATTTCGTACCAGGTACTATTTCTTTTCATTTCAGTAAGAAAATGTACAAGTGACGTGATGCCCTGTTAAATATTCGCTATAAAAAAGGTTAATGTACCTACTACTACCTATTTACTCGTTGTCACTTATCACTTCTTATTATATTACTCATTAAAACACTTATCTCTTCTTATTACACATTAAAACACTTATCTTAACTCAACAAAAACAGACAAATGTACAAATGTAAATTACGATATTGAGGTTGTTTTGATTTCGACCTTCGATCAGGTCAGAAACGTGTTCGAAAATTTCTCATCGGGGGTAGCTGCGGTCGATCTGTTAAGTAAAGTTTATTATTTTTAACATTTGTACCTATAAATATGTGCTTATTTTAATACAACACAATATATACACACGCGTATTTAAAAAATATTGATTAAATGTTGTTTATGTACTTCTTTTAAAAAATATGCAGAAAAATTATGATTTAGACATTTAAACATGCAAAGTATGTATTCCAGTTCGACTGGTTCAAATTCCGTTTTGATGCTTTTCAGAATATTCCAGGAATAAACTAAGGAGTATATACCTACGTGAATATTATTAGTATATTTATTGAGATCATTGCAGGTATATGCATAAAGAATAGTCTAGGAATATTCCTTGAGTACGTATATATACTAAGAATATTCTAGGCATATTCGGAATATATACATTCCTCTTGGCACGTTTACAGATTTTTCCTTGCATATCCGGTGCTGTCTGGGATTTGCGCCGGTTTTCTCATCTCTACGTCTGGCGTACGGAAAGAAGCTCTATATCAATGAAACATTTTCTTTATAGGATTTTGCAAACAGTGGAAAGAAAAGCTATCTATGAGAACTAATGGAAAAACTATATATATAAAAATATTAATGAAATCTTTGCATTCTTTCGATAACCTGACTTCTGGTTATGCTAGTGTCATCGGGCCCTAAGCCCAAGCTAGGAAAACCACAAAAAATTTCTTAATTTTACTTAGGACCTAAGAAACATACTCCCCTTTGAATCTAGTATTAATTATATATAAATGTGGCTAGCTTTACCACTCTAACATATTATATCAGGCTCTCAGCCAAATTTAGTATAGTAATTTTAGTTAACTTTAAGATTTTCTTAGTATTACAAGTGCATATTATCATAAACATTCATTCTAAGTCATAAGTATCCACTCCGGTGTGCACCAGGAGGTATAAGCTCCCTCTGAGCAAGCATTGTAGATGTGCACAGTTCCAACGTCGACAGCCAAATGGAGAGGCAACGTGAACTGTGTTGCTCCCCGCATGGGATGCCTCGGTCTCCGCCTGCAATAGGCGCTTGCCGTAGGTTGGAAATATAATAAACTAGGCTTGCTCTTATTGAGCTGAACTGTTTTGAGGAATGAAAATGTTTTTAAAGTGTGATAATATGTATTTGTATTATATCCTGTGGTTTGAAGCATACTCAGGGATGATTGTGTTAATAATGATTAGTGTGCATACATTTGTTTTGTTTTGGTGGCATCTTTTGACAGTGTGTATCGTGGTAAAGTGTGGCTCTTTTAACGGATTTATTTTGTTTTTTTTTTTTGATGTTGTAATATATTGTTTTGTATGTTGTATATTTTTTTGTGATTTTGTTTTAGTGTTTTGAGTATTTTTTGTTGTTTTGTGTTTTATAATTTTTTTGTGTATTTTGAATTTTTTCTAAAAACAAGTTAGTACTAGGTGGGGTTTGGAAACAGGAGATAATTAAGGGATGGGTGTTTGGGGGCATGGAGAAATTTGGGAATTAGTAGCTCTATTAGCGTGGGGTTTGATGACTGTTGAAGAGTGGAGATAAAATTTGAGATTAATTTGTGGTGAATGAATTTGTCTATTGATGGAGTGCCGGTGATGTTTTGTGTTGTTTGGGCGGATGTGCCATAGGGGAGGTTAGTTATCATTTTAAGGGTCGTATTTTGGAGTGCTTGCAGTTTGTTTTTCTGGGTTTTAGAGAGGAGGGGATACCAGGAGGGTGCGGCGTAAGTTAATACAGGGCGAAGATAAGTTTTATATATTATAGTAGCAGTATCTATGGGTGCATTTTTGAGGGTAGAATAGAGCATTTTACGTCGATATTTAAAGTTCCTGCAGACATGGTCCACGTGTTTAGTAAAATTGACTTTGCGGTCAATGACTAGTCCCAAGTAGGTCACAGTCATTGACCAATCTGTGTCTGTTTGGTATATTTTTATTTTGTTATTTGGCTTGGTATATTTGCGCGTGAAGAGAGCAGTTTGTGTCTTAGCGACATTGGTGCGCAAGCCCCAACTGTCGTAAAATTCAACCGTTTGGTCAACCTGAGATTGTAGAAGCTCAGTTATTAGGATTGGGTTTTTTGACGTTGTTAGAAGTGCTGTGTCATCGGCAAAGAGGCAGAGGGTGTTTCTATGGTCGTTGGGGATGGGAATGTCATGGGTGTAAATATTGAATAGGACAGGACCTAGGGAAGAACCCTGAGGAACGCCAGAAAAGATTGGAGTAATAGGAGAGCACGCCTGATTGACTACTGCTCGGAATGTTCTGTCGGAGAGATAAGACTGTATTGTTTTAACAATACGTACGGAGATTCCCGAGATAAGGAGCTTATATAGTAGTCCAGGGTGCCAGACTTTGTCGAATGCTTTTTCGAGGTCTAGGGCGACAAACCCCGTGAGAAGACCTCGATTTATGTTTGAAGTAATAATTTCGCCGACGCGGAATAGTTGCTGTGTAGTGGAGTGGCTTTTTCTGAAGCCGTACTGGTACGGGCTTTCAGAGTCTGCCAACTCGAGCTGGTGTTGTAATTTGCTAAGCAAAAGAGAGTCAAAAATTTTAGCTAAAGAGGATAGAATGCTGATGGGTCTATAGTTTTCTACAAGCAAGGGTGATTTGTTAGGTTTTGGAATATTTATTATTTTGGCTATACGCCATGCCTTAGGATAGTAGGTTAGTCGCAGACATGTGTTGAATATTTTAGTGAAATGGAAATATATTTGTGGTGGAAGGTGTTTCAATACAAAGTTGGGTATTTTATCAAGACCAGGTGATTTGTTAGAGTGCGTTTTTAAAATTGCAGCTCTAACTTGCGAGGGTGTGAAATACTGCGGATCGTTCTCTGGTAGTAATGTGAGATTGTAGTACATTTGCAGGATCGGGTTGATTCTGTCAAGTGTACTGTTCGGGATATTGTTAGGTTGAAACACGGTAGATAAATACTTAGCAAATGACTCAGCTTTTTCCGCGTCGGTTTGGGCTATGCCTTGGGGGGTTTGAAGGGGTGGCATAGTGGAGGGTTTTTTTGTAAATAGACGAGGGACATAATGAGGATCTGTAGGATGGGAAGCAATTAAGTTGACAATATCATTTTGTCTGAATTGTTTAATATCAGAGTCTATTTCTTTTTTTAGACGGTTAATTCTTGTCTTTAAAGTGGGACAATGTGTATGATTATATTGTTTTCTAAGTTTATTCTTATGTTTGATTTTGTCAACTAATTGCCGGGGTAGTTGAAAACGGAAGGAGTTGGAGGGAGATCTTTTCTGGCTGTAGGATAGTGCAGTGGTAATGTTTGATGTAATGGTTTGTATTAGTTCGTCAATGTCTGTGGTGGAGTCGATGTTAGAGATTTTTGGGGTATGTTTGGTAATATGTTGGGCAAAGATTTGCCAATCGTAGTCGGTTTCTCGGGGTTTTTTGTCCACTAGAGACAGTTTATGGTTAAGGGTAAAACTTGTAAAAACGGGATAATGATCACTATCTAGTGCTGATATGACTTTATTATCATAAGCAAAATCGATGTTATTAGAAATACAAATATCTATAATACTTGACGCGGGGTATGGCCTAGTAGGCTCGAGTGGCGCGATTATTTTTAGATTAGGAGAATTCAACATATAATTGTATAAATATATACCCGAGGGGTTTGAATTGTTGGAATGAATGTTCCATAAACTGTGTTTAGCGTTGAGGTCCCCTAGTATAATAAATCTTTTATTAATGGCTTCAATCTTGTCAAAATCTGCGGTATCTAGATGATGGGCTATAGGAGTTCTATATGCTGAAACTATGAGTGTTTGTTTGTTGTCTAATTTAAGCGTGATTGCACAAGTCTCTAGTGAGTTTAATTGCGGAATGAATGTTGAGTGATGTTCAATTTCGCGCTTGACTAGTATCGCCGTTCCGCCTCCGGTTCGATCTAGTCTATCGTTTCTGTGAGTAGTATAGCCGGGGATTGTAAATGACTTGTTTGCTTTTAAGTTAGTTTCGCATAGACAGCAGATGTGTATATTAAATTTGTTTAATAGTTGCTGGATTTCCGTTTTTTGGCGGATAACTCCGTTTGCATTGAATTGTAGCAGATTAATATGGTTTGCTTTGTGCTTGTTTGAATTAGCCATTAAAGAAAGATGTGATAAACTCTAGGATAATAAATATCTTTTCTAGGGGGTCTGGCGTGGCTTTTAGTGTGGCAATAAGTGCTTTTAGTTCATTCCAAATCTTTTTAATGTTAAAATTTTTTATGAAATTAAATATTTCGCGGAGGGGGTTGTCCTCTGTCTGGTCTATGTTGGTTGGTTGTTGGGGTGGCTGAGAATTGGGGGCATTGTTAACGTCGTTGGCACGAAATTGTTGCCATGCGCGTATATTCTGAGTGGTTATGGCGTCCGCAGTCTCTTGCGAGAGAGGGTAATTGATGTTGGTATTGGTGGTAGTTTGTTGTCTATTAGGTGCTGTTGTGTTGGGTGGTTGTCTGTTTGGGTTGGATCTTTGTGCCGGGGTTGGAAGTTGGGTGTTTGGGTCTTTTGGTTTAGGGGTGTATCTTATTTTGGCTTGGACGTAAGCCGGGCAGCCTTTATAGTTAGCGGGGTGGTTACCACCGCAGTTGGCACATTTGCACTCTTGTGCTATACAGGATTGGCCATGATGGGAGGTGCCACATCTGAGGCACCTGGGGTTACGGTTGCATGCGTCGGAGGAGTGGCCAAAGTGCTGACACCTGTGGCATTGGGGGATGTTAAAACGATTATAAATGGACATTTTGACTCTGTAGTGACACAGGTTAGTCAATTTCTGATATTTTTCTAATGCCTGCTTGGGAATAGTCAAAAGTAATAATGTGGATGGAACATTTTTGCCGTCTTTTGGAAGCATGATCCGGGCGACTCTAATGAACGGTAACCCGTTCATGTTGAGATCGTCCTGGATCTCCTCCGTAGAGACGTCGAGGGGTATGTATTTTAGTACAATTTTAACTGGTTTAAATGAGTCTATATCATGTGTAAAATATTCTATTTGGTTTGCAGTAAGTAGATTTTTTATTTGAAAGTGGTGAGCAGGTTGTTTGGGGTAGCATATCAATGAGTTGTTATTAAATCTATAGCCGGGTACTGGAGTGATAAGGGAGTTAATAGTTGCGACGGTGTTTTTGACATTAGCTGTGTAGATATGGATAGGTGGGGGTGCGCGTTGAGAGGGGGTTGGCACAGTGCTAGGCGAATTAGGTCGCGAGGTAGAATTTGTATTATTAGTTTGGGGTGGGGCTGCTTGGGATTCCCTAGTAGCAGTATGGGGGTTGGAGGAAGTGGGGGTGGGTGGTATAGTTTCAATATTATCGAGGTTCTGGGGTTGGGCCGGTCTTTGTGTGACCTTTTTCCTCTTGTTAGGATTGGCTTTTGACGTGGATTTGGGGGGGTTTAGAATTTTACTAGATGCTTGGCTGGATGATTGTTTGTCGGATTGTTGTGGGGTAGGGTTGGTTATACCATGTATTTGGGCAAGGGCTACTTCAGGGGTGGTATTATAGTTAATAATGCTGGGTGTAGATGGAGCATTTGAAGCTTGTGAGAAAAGGTATAAATCGCTATTTTCGCTAATTAAGTCATTAATAAGGGTGTCAACTTCCTTGGGGATTGATATCTTTCTTTTGGGTTGTTTGGCAGGGGTGATAGAAGGGGTTATTTCCATAGGTGAGCTGTGATGGGCGTCACTATCGCTACCGGAATTATCCGGATTTCTTGGAAGTTCATAGTTAGGGATGATATTTGAGCAAATGGGGGTAGATGAGCATAGAGGAATAGAATAATTAACTGTTGAGTTAGTGAGTGTGGTGGTGGTATAAGTGGTGGTAATGGTAGTGGCAGTGAGTGTAAGATTAAGGTATGATGGGTAAATCGGTGGGCTAGTAGTGTATACCATGGTATTAGAGGGTGAATCAGATGGGGCTGATACGTTGAATGAGTTTAATGAGTGAATTGAAGTGTTTGGCGAGTTATTAGAGCTATTGTTATTGTGGTTAATAGTGTTAGTAGTTGGGTGAGACAGTGGTAAAAATAGGTTAGTACAGGGGTTAGTTAGAGTATTATCATCCCTGAGTGTGTTTGAAATATGTACCTGTTGTGTATTACGTGTGTCTGGTTCGCTATCGGATTCGCTGGTGTGTGTTTCGGTGTTGTGTGGTGAATGTGTGTCGTGTTCGTTTTCATGCTGGTTCTTGGTTGAAATTGTAGCTAAGTGTTTAAGCCGTTCCCGTTTCCGTCGGCCCATATTGAGTTGGTAGGTTGGAGACTGTTTGTAGTGTGGATTTGTGTATCTTCACAGTTTCGAAGGTTAGCACAGATTCAACTGAATTTAAAGTTAAAAATAATAGAAAAATTAAAGGTATTAGAAAAGTTAGAAAAATTATCGTAAACTAAGCCTATTCTTCACGAATAATGGAGAGGCACAGATCGCACAGATCTGCGATTCATATTTATATGAATCGGCGCAGCCCGCTTAGGCTCCACCCCTCAGCGCTTGCAACTTTGCGCGCTCTCCATTGGTCCGACTCAAAACTATAAAGTAAACGCGTTTTGCACTTGGTAGTGAGTCGATCGCCAGCAGCCGCCGCGGCATCACTCGCTCCAGTTTTCAATTTTCACTTTTATTATTTAAATTCCACTTTGTCATTCTGTCAGGCTGCAATTCACTTTAACTAATTTATCATTTAATCCCAGTTCCGGCGGTGTATCGTCAATACACCGCAACGGCCCAGTTTACCCAGTTTCGTGGCAAAATATTATAAATATTTTACACGACCCAAAACTCTCGAGATTTTGGTGTGACAACTAGACACACCAAAATCTATTCTAAAAGATTTCGTTAAACTGACACTCGAAAAACCCAAGGTATTCGGCTTAGCCTTTCTCAAGGTTGCCGCCATCACGAAGATAAGGAACAGCAACGTCTTCGAGGGATTCTACGCTTCAAGTTGACACTCCGATAGTTACTACGAAATACGAACTCTCGTATAGACTGGTCAACCGCGCAAGACTTTATAGACAGTGAGAGAGTTCGTCGCCGTACAGGGACTAGGTAAGTGTCAACGAAAAGTGCTTCGCTTCGATCTGTTTCCCTCACCACGGCAGAGTAAAAAGATACCTCTACCTGCACCGATTCCAAGACATCAGCCGCTCCTGAATCAACTGTACTCCGCATCCAACATCATATCACCGCATGCTCCAATCATCCAGTGACAAGTCAGTTCATACGCCACTGTCCATCCTGATCTCCACGAAACATTTCTGCTCCTGATTTCCGCTGTGTAATTCAGCACTGTTCGAGAAAGGCCGACTCAGGCGACTTCAACGTGGGCGACGTCCTCGTCCACATTGGTCTCTTGAGCCACTCGCCTCGTCGGGAATTCGGCAAGCTAAGGGACGCATTTAGACTCAACGAGCGTACCGAAGTGTTGAGAAGGAATTAGGCCCCTGCTCTTGTCAAGACGCGAATGACAGACGCTTCCTAAATTCAGACAAGGTATTTTATTATTCAAATTTGCAGTTAGGGCTGACCACAGAGTGCCTAGCTGCACGTCGGCAAACGTCCGACCTAGCCACTCTGTTTATCTAGGACATAGACTTGAGAATATTTTAATTATTTTATTTTATCGATACACTGCTTTTGGCTCGCAGTTGTGTCGCTGCTCGCAACTAACTTGCTTGCAGATATTATCTCGTCTGCGGACGACACCCAGGTGGTTTTCTTTAAGTATTTTTCAGATCTAAATTAAGGAAATGGCACATTCTCAGTCGCCGCTTCCAGCAACGTGGGAACACTCCGCGCATGAGTTGGGTAACCACGGCCGCTATCTGTACAATGCCAGCACACACGGCTGTGCTCCACCTCTCACGGCGGCGTCGCTTCACGGCGTCCCCGTAGAGGCAGGGTTTGGTCTCCTCTCAGGGGGCCAGATTCGTGGACATGGCGCCCGGAACGTGGGGCACCCGAATACAGAGGTATTCACCGAATTTCAAGCGACCCAGCCGGCTTGTGTAACTAGTCAAAATTTAGCAAACAATAACGAATTTATTAGGAGTACTTTCCAAACTCCTTGGCGCCCAACAAATCAGACAAATAGCACTCAAATACGAAATTTATCTGCAGTACACTGCAGCAATATCTGTCAGGGAAACTATTGTGAAGTGTTTGGCCACTCGGGGGAGATAGAATTTATTCATGCACCAGCATTTCATGTAAGCCAACACGAACAGGGACAGGGGACTGCCGAGACGGTGCTCAATCGGCGAACGCCCGCGCCTGAACAAATACAGTCACAAGCGCCCGTGTTAACCACCGGTCTTGTGAACGCTTTAACAGATTTAATATCGAGGGTAGGAAATACCGACAGGCCGCGAGAGCCTGCACCTACTTTCGAGGGTAAAGATTGGGAAGATCCTTGCCAATTTATTGCTGAACTTCGACAATATTTTTATAGAACGCGTATACCAGAAGGTGACCAGGGGTATGTAGCGGCGAGCTACCTGGGGGGCAAAGCCAAAGCGTGGCATGATATTTATAGGTACGAACGTTCCGATTTTAACACATTTAGCCAGCGACTTATTAACAAATTTAACGATCCTGCGCTTTTATGCAATTTAAAATCACGTTGGTATGGGGACAAACAAAAGGCTAATGAGGGAATTGCATCTTTTATTTTATACAAACATCAACTAGGCAAAAGGTCGGGACTGACGGACGATCCGGGAGTAAAGTTCGCCAGATTATTGAACTCGCTCTACCTCAGATTAGGTCTTTCTTGAGGACTAGAACATACACTGATTTAGACTCCTTCGTACAGTTTGCGGAGGAAATCGAGCGCGATGTGTCAGACAGGCCATCGCAACCGCGTCAGAATGTGACTACGAATCAAGAGAGGGGCGGGCAAACATCCCAACGCAGGGAACCTCAGCCGCAGGCAGCGAACCGCGCCGCGGCAGGCCAACAACAACAGGCCTCTGCATCACAACCCAACAAGCCGCCGTCGCCTTGCAGGCACTGTGGCGATCACTGGCACTTCAATAGGGACTGCCCTAATAGGGGAAGACAAACTAGCATTGCATATCAAAACCAGCAACAAAGCTCAGGCCGCCCCGCTCAAGTAGCGACCGCCTCAGCTAACCACTTAGTTGTAGACAATCAAATTGCCGGCCCATCGTCGGAAAACTAAAAGAGGGGCGAGTCACACTCCGCTCCTCGCCCCAGTCTCCACGTGCTCCACCAGCACCCCTCGCTGCTCCAAACGCGCAGATTAGCAGCCTGCAACATGCCTCATTGGGGAACACCGAACCTTCGCTTCTCAGCGTGCTCCTCGACGGCAAACACGCACTAGCTCTCCTCGACAGCGGGGCTAGTCACTCTTTTATTCACTCACGCATTGTAAACGACCTGCCGGTGCAGGCAGCGAGCCTCACCGTCAAACTCGCGGACGCAGCATGCGCCGTCGAGGCAACAGGCAAAGTCGTTTTCAACTTAAACATTATGGGGGTAGAGACGAACGTCGCTCTGCATATTTTAGACAACATGACAGACGACATTATCTTGGGTAGGGACTGGATGGCACAGGAAGGTGCTGTCCTCGATTTTATTAACCGGTGCCTTTACTTCGGAACAACCACCAGACACAGCGTGTTCTGGCATGCCCAGCGACGGCCTGCCGAGGTAGCCAAGACGCCGGTTGTCTTGACAGACACCCAGGTCCCACAACAAGAACGTGAAATCTATCAGACCGCTCTAAATAAATTTTCAGACGTTTTCGCAGAGGGGCTTCGCCAAACTACTACTCGGGTATGTACCCATAAGATTAAACTTAAAACCGACAAACCTTTCAAAATTCGACGTACGCAATTTTCTCAGACGAAAAGACAAATAATACAAGAGGAGGTAACTAAAATGCTAGCAGCGGGTGTTATTCGCCGCAGCCACTCACAATACAGTTCACCGGTTGTTATTGTGACTAAAAAGAACGGGAAACCACGTTTTTGTGTGGACTACAGGCAACTAAACTCCATCACAGAAGACGAAGTAGCGCAGCTACCGCCAGTGCGGGAGACCATAAAAGAACTCGGCGACGCTCAAGTCTTCTCGAGTTTAGACCTGCGAAGCGGCTATTGGCAAATACCCTTGGCGGCTGAAAGTATCCCGCTGACAGCATTTAGTACTCCTGAAGGAGCCACATACGAATTCACCGTCATGCCTTTCGGTTTACAAGGCGCGCCTGGTACTTTCACGAAAATGATGGCAGAAGTACTCTCCTGCTTTCTAGACAATTTCGTCAAGGTCTATCTGGACGACATTATAATTTATAGCGACACCCACGAAGAACATCTAGTTCATCTGCAGATGGTACTAGAACGCCTCAGGCTTCACGACCTGAGGTGTGCGCTTGATAAATGTATCTTTGGGGCGGATGAGTTAGATTATCTTGGCCCGACATAATGAACCAACAGAACACCACGTACTGCAAACACAAAGTTATCCCACTCCGAGGACGATGAAAGAACTGCGGGGTTTCCTCGGCACAGCAGGGTGGCTCCGCGAATACATCGAGGATTTCGCAATCCTCGCCGCCCCGCTGACCGACCTCACAGGGAAGAATAGATTCGTTTGGACTCGAGAGGCCGACGAGGCTTTCACTAAATTAAAGGAAGCTCTCTCTCGCCCTCTGAAATTGCACAGACCAGTCCAGAGTGAACGGTTTTACCTACAGACGGATGCAAGTTCTCTGGGCATGGGCTGTGTTCTGTTTCAGTTGGACGAAGAGGGCAACCGAAAGATAATTTCATGTAGCAGCGCGAAGTTCAATGCCACCGAACGACGATATCATATCAATGAGCAGGAGGTACTTGCCGTTATTTATGCGTGCAAGAGGTATCGCCAACACCTCGACGATAAACGTTTCAGACTTATCACCAACAGTAAAGCTCTAGTTTGGTTAGACAAGTATAAAGATGATAGGGCAAAGCTCACACGCTGGGCACTTCTATTACAAGAATTCACATTTGATGTAGTGCATTGTCCTGGCCGCGAAAACCAGCTGCCAGACATGCTCTCACGCTTCCCAGCCCAACCTGAGCGGGATATCACCGACGTCGTGGACGAGGAGCGTCTCTTGCCACCAGTCGAGCGAGACGCGGCCGGAGAGCTCCGTGTAATCAATGCGGGCGAACAGACTCTCTTCGAGGCCATAAAGTAAGCCCAGCTCGCCGACCTACGCTGTCAAGTGCTCGTCGTCCACTGGCACCAGTATGTCGCCGGGGAACAAGGTAATAGGGATTTTATACAAAAATTCATCGTAGAAGACGGCCTTCTTTATAACATTGAAACCGACAAGAAATTATTACTGGTGCCCAAAGGTTTACAGCAGCGGGTTATAAGTGCGTATCACGACTCTGTCCTCGCTGAACATCTCGGCAGAGACGAAACGTATCGACAGGTGGGGCAACGATACTTCTGGTCAGGCATGTGGAGACAAATCAAAATACACGTACGTTATTGTTTAATCTGCGCTTCGACTAAGGCTAGCGCGCGGCAACCGGCCGCTCCCTTACGTCCTCGCCCGCCTACACGCCCTTGGCAAGCTGTCAGCATCGACCAAATGGGTCCTTACCCAGAAACGCTTAAACATAACAGATACATCATAGTCATTTCAGACCTATTTAGTAAGTGGGTGGAGGCTATCCCGACCGAAACGGCGACGGCCGCGGATATGATATATTGCTTAGAACAGGCTTTCTCGCGCTGGGGTTATCCGGAGAGCATCATCTCGGACAACGTCTCACAATTTAACAGCGACGCTTGGGACCGTTTCATTCAAAAATATCATACCGCCCATTATACTAGTCCAATATACCACCAGAGAGCTAATCCGGTGGAGAGGCGAAACCAGGAATTGAAGAAAGCACTGCGAGCCCAACTCATGCGCGCTCCACACACATCGTGGGACTCTCGTCTGCACGAAATTCTCTTCGCCCTCAGGCGCAGGAGAAACGCCGCCATGGGAATGTCTCCGTCAGAGGCATTACTTGGCGCCGACTTACCAATGCCCGGCTCTTGGCAACACCCGGCCGAACGAGAGCCCGTTGATAATCGCGGAGTAACACGCGAGCGCCGCATCGAACAAGCTCAACGACGACAAGTAATAATTCAAAGAGACCTTTTTCCGCAACCACGTACAGCCCCAGTCCAACTGACCGTCGGACAAAGAGTGCTAACGCGAACACACGACGAGGAAAGACGCGAGTTCGGTAGAACCTGGTCAGGACCTCACTTAGTTGTCGCAGTGCGCGGGGATGGGGTGTACAGCATACAAAAGGGCGATCGTGTGGCCCTCATTCATATAGACGATCTTAGACCGCTACCGCCGGCTCGTGAACCGCGAGACGCGTTCCGCGACGACGGTGCCACAAGCGGCGAAGAAGATGATGAGGCCCAGGATTAGTTTTAAGAAATTTTGTATTGTTTCTATCTGTTGTTAGTTTTAAGTACCCATCCATTGTCCCATTCTACCTTATAACGTTTTTTGAAAAGATTATTTGAATAAAGAGAACTTAAACAATTATTGTACACTTACACACACAACAAATCTCGAGAGGGACGTGTCATCGGGCCCTAAGCCCAAGCTAGGAAAACCACAAAAAATTTCTTAATTTTACTTAGGACCTAAGAAACATACTCCCCTTTGAATCTAGTATTAATTATATATAAATGTGGCTAGCTTTACCACTCTAACATATTATATCAGGCTCTCAGCCAAATTTAGTATAGTAATTTTAGTTAACTTTAAGATTTTCTTAGTATTACAAGTGCATATTATCATAAACATTCATTCTAAGTCATAAGTATCCACTCCGGTGTGCACCAGGAGGTATAAGCTCCCTCTGAGCAAGCATTGTAGATGTGCACAGTTCCAACGTCGACAGCCAAATGGAGAGGCACAGATCTGCGATGTCATCGCCAGCGCTGCTCTCGATGAAATGAACGGCTAGGTGCGCCGCGGTTATATTTATGACCTCGGCACAACTAGCGCGGACCAATCAGAGCGCGCCTAGAGACGCTACAAACATATAAAAACTCGCCGGTGTCATCGGCGTCGGCGTCGCGAACAAGTTATGACTTGTCTAGCGCGCTGTGCTCATGTTTTAGTCTTCTGCCGAAACAGAAGTCATTTGAGCACAAAAAATAGTCTTCTGCCGAAGCAGAAGTCATTTGAGCACAAAAAAAGTCTATATAAGAAAACACTTTTTCTCAGCGAGCAAGTAGTGATCGGTCCTTCAAGTAGTAATGTTCCAGCCTTCAGCAACTAATAGTCTTCTGCCGAAACAGAAGTCAGTTGAGCACAGAAGCCAACGCCAATGCTGACGAGGTTATCCCTTCCTCTTGTGTTGTAACCAGACAGTGTGTTTTAATTGAGTTTTATTGTGTTGAGTGTCAAGTGGCAATGCATACCCGGAGTGGCAAGGCAGTAGGCACTGGGGTCGAGAGCGACGTCTCCACGTCGGCCCCCCCTCACTGCACGACGCCCCTCACAGCATCTGACCACGAAGTGCTCCGCCAACACGACGCCCTGACAAGGGGTACGGGGGTCACGCCCGACGTCTCCACGACGGTGGCCCCATACTGCACAGCAAGCAACACAGCAACCCGGCTCGGCGAGGTAAGCATGTCCTCTGATTTCTCCACAGGCACAAGTGCTACGCATGGCGTCGCGACGACGGCGCCCCAATACTGTGCGTCGCCGGGCTCAGCGCCTAGGCATAGCGAGGCAGGACTCGCCACCAACATAGGACACGACACTGGGGTCACGCACGACGTCATCACGACGGTGCCCCCTCGCTGCATGGCACGCAGCGCAGCCACCTGGCCCGAAGTCCAGGCAACAAATATGGAATGGAGTAGCAACGATTCTCAGGCGATGCCCCCCTACTGCATGGAGCGCAACGCAGCATCGTGGCATGGAAACTCGGCGATGGAACAGAGATTGGGTGGTGATGATGATATGGTGATGCCCCCTCGCTGTATGGTGGACCCAACAGCATCCCGGGCCAACGACGATTCCTCGACGATGGGAGATCGCCGCTTCGCTGGATTCGCTTCCACACATGGGGAAGCCTCCCACTCTGGCTCAGGGCTGCCCAGCGGTCAGTACACCATTGCTGCCACACCCGACTGGCCCCAACTATTCAGCGACGCCTCGCTGACACCGCGCCGCCAGCTGGCCACCCCTCACTGCATGGTACCACCAACAGCAACCAGCCCAAGTCCAAGCACGCCGCCCAACGCACAGTACTTCGTCACGCCTACCTCGTCGGCCGGCGCCTACCACGTCACCCCGCCGTACCAGACGGCAAGACCTAGTGCTACGCCCCAAAGACAAATAGTGCTCCAAAACCAAACGACTGGAACGATCCCAGTCCCCTCTGCCGCCATAACGGACCAACCCCAACCGAGCTTGGGACTACCCAGCTATGAACAATTAGCGCAACTCCTGGCTCTGACCACTTCAAACCTAGCCTCCATTACCCGGCAGCAAGAAAATTGCCGGCCACCCATTACTGCACGTAACGAATCACAGCCGTACGCCACGGAAAAGGCTAACTTACGTGGACATGGCGACCAACAACGTGAGGCCAGATCTTTCCGGAGGGAAGAGGATCCACGACGACCCGACTACACAGATTCTGGGGAAATGGACCCCCAGTGGCGCCCAACACAAAACCTAGCAGAGAGCATGACAAGACTAATGGAGGGAAGCGTTCAAGCCGCAATACACGCAATACAAGGTCATCACAGGATGCCCACAAGAAGAACGAGAGCGCTGCCCACTTACTCAGGCCTGGAATGGGAGGATCCAGTCAACTTCCTGGATGAGCTCGAGGAGGCGATGCTCCATGAAGACATCCACGGCAGGGATAAAGTGAGAGTAGCTATAGAACAGCTCGAGGGTCAAGCCAGACGCACCCTGGAGATGTGGAAGTCCCACAACATCACATACGAGTTCTTAAAGGAAAAGCTCTTGCGGCAGTTCAACGACACTGCCACCCTGGGGAAGCTACGCTCCAGGTTACACGGTGAGAGACAGAAAGACGACGAACCCGCCGCCGTTTTTATACAACGCAAAATTGGACTCTGGCTGAGGGTAGAACGGTATACGCCGGAAGAAGAGATGGTTATGGAGGTGCGCGAGCTCCTGCGACCGGAACTAAGATTCGCAACTAGAAATGTCCCAGTGGCCACGATGGAAAGCTTGAGCCGAGTGGCTGAAAACGCCGAGGGTGACTACAGGGAATTTCAGAGGCAACTCCGACCGCTGCCGAGGCCAGCCACCATCCCGCCTGCGAGTAATACTACCAATAGTCTACCAAAGTGCCGCAAGTGCCCGGGATTTCACTATCACCGAGACTGCCCCACCAACCAAACTCAGTCAGAGCCCCAGCAAGGCAACCCCAATTTCCGCGGACACGACTCCAACCAGCGAGCCAACCCCAATTTCCGTGGACACGACTCCAACCAACAGGGAAACCCTAACTTCCGCCAACAAAATGTCCAGACAGGGAGCAACAACTTCCGAGGGCATGGCACCAACTTAAACAACCCTAGCCAACAGGCAGGTCCAACCAATAACCCGGGCCCAGGACAGACATCCACGGCACCACCACAGCAACGAAGTCAGGCAACCACCCGGCAAGAACCCCGCAATGCACCGCCATCGGGAAACTCCCAATGGGTCGGGCAGAACTAGGGCGCCCGGCCCCACCGCTGGAAATTAACAGCCTAGAATTGCCCACCAAGACAGAGGACGCAGTGCTGCAACTACAAGCCACAACCTTGGTGTCTCCACCACCGACCAAGAAGAATGAGATTGACGAAGCTACAGCCACGCAGGAGCAGGACACGTATCAACCACGCCCGTTGACACCACGGCAACAAAGCAACAGAGCCGCCGCCTTTGCTTTCCTTTGCCCGGGCCGCCTGGACAGGCGGTCACCAGTCAACACCGTGACGCAAGATGCTACCTCCCTCAGCTTAGACCAGTCAACCACGCTCATTCCTCAGCCTCAGCCAGGTGAACAGGAACCCAAGGAAGCAGCTTGTATGGACGCCTTCCCGGAACAGCAGGATGCTGGACCTTCCTGGAAGGATAAAAGGTCAGTGTTGCCAACCACTGCCCCACTAATAGCCTCTGTATTCCTCGACAAGGTATTCCCGCCAAGTCAAAACCGAGATGTCAGCACGAAGCCATCTCCCCCGAGGTCACCTCCACTCGGCCTGCCAGGCCCCGAGCCGCCTCCCAGGATTCAGTCCAGCCAGACTGACCTACTCAGACAATCTCTGCAACAGACCACCGACATCGATGATGACGATACCGATGATGACGATACCGAAGATGACGATCCCGAAGATGACGATACCGAAATTGACGATCCCGAATATGACGATCCCGAAGATGACGATACCGAAGATGACGATACCGAAGATGACGATACCGACGACGACGACAGCAACGACGAGGATGACGATCTCGAGGATCCAGGTCATCCAGCCCCGCCAGAACCAGCAGCACCTGCTGTCACAGGACACCAGCCCGCTGCCCCAGAGCCAGCAGCACCCGCTGCCCAACAGCCAACCACGCCTACTGTCACAGGACCAGTAGCGCCCGTTGCCCAGAAGCCAGTCACGCCTACTATCACAGGATCAGTAGTGCCCGCTGCCCAACAGCCAACCACGCCTACTGTCACAGGACCAGTAGTGCCCGTTGCCCAGAAGCCAGTCACGCCTACTATCACAGGATCAGTAGTGCCCGCTGCCCAACAGCCAACCACGCCTACTGTCACAGGACCAGTAGCGCCCGTTGCCCAGAAGCCAGTCACGCCTACTATCACAGGATCAGTAGTGCCCGCTGCCCCAAAGCCAGATGCCAACGCACAAGTCTACATCCGTGGACCTGGTACCTACTTCCGTGGACATGGCGACTATCTACGTGGACATAGCACCACAGCCGCCGCTAAACCAAAATTTCCAGCCCGCCGACTGCCCCCAGTCGTGCCTGGTCCATCCACTTCAGCCAAGAGGAGACAAACAAACAAGAATGAGAAGTCCCCGGCGCTGTCAGCCGCACCGCCGCCGCCAGCAGACCCTGGGCCTTCTACGTCAAGACAAGAGCAGCCGCTCTATACGACACCAATACTGTTCCCGATGCCGTTCTGGGCGAAGGCCGTGACCACGCCTGGCCACGACCGACAGCAGCCATCCGCCAGCCAGATGCCTGTCCCAGTCCGGACACGAGTATTCGTCAACTCGAACGCCAGCCCGAGCTCAGCCGGCTCCGGCGCACCGCTCCAGGATCCCGCTACCTTAGCACGTAGCACAGCAGGACCTAGCAGCCCCCACGAGGCGCTCCAGTATCTCACTGCCTTAGCCCGCAGTACAGCAGGACGTTGCAGCCTCAATAAATCGCTCCAGTCTCCCGTTGCCTTAGCAAGCAACACAGCAGGACGTTGCAGCCTCACAGGTTCGCTCCAGAATCCCGTTGCCTTAGCGAGCAACACAGCAGGACTTAGCAGCCCCCAATTCACAACAGGATCAGGCAGCCCCGGGCGTCGCGGAGACGACGTCCAGAAAAACGAAACGTGCGATAATATACCATTGTAAATAATTCAACGCCACAGGGCGAAAACTTTGTTCAAACTAGAATACATTTATGATTTGTCACATAAAATACTTTAATTTTAAATATCTTGTTTTACCTAAAATATCTTAATGGACCTATTATTAGTTACTTATATAAAATATCTTACCACACTTAATCTTAGTCTATATATGTTAAAATATCTTAGTTGTTGAAATATCTTAACACTTACTCTTAGTTTATAGTTTTGAAAATATTGTATCCACTCACTCTTACATTATATAATTGAAATTATTGAACTGAAACATAACCTGTATGCCTTTATTAATGTTCAATAAAGTCACAAAAAAGGGGGGTGGTGTCATCGGCGTCGGCGTCGCGAACAAGTTATGACTTGTCTAGCGCGCTGTGCTCATGTTTTAGTCTTCTGCCGAAACAGAAGTCATTTGAGCACAAAAAATAGTCTTCTGCCGAAGCAGAAGTCATTTGAGCACAAAAAAAGTCTATATAAGAAAACACTTTTTCTCAGCGAGCAAGTAGTGATCGGTCCTTCAAGTAGTAATGTTCCAGCCTTCAGCAACTAATAGTCTTCTGCCGAAACAGAAGTCAGTTGAGCACAGAAGCCAACGCCAATGCTGACGAGGTTATCCCTTCCTCTTGTGTTGTAACCAGACAGTGTGTTTTAATTGAGTTTTATTGTGTTGAGTGTCAAGTGGCAATGCATACCCGGAGTGGCAAGGCAGTAGGCACTGGGGTCGAGAGCGACGTCTCCACGTCGGCCCCCCCTCACTGCACGACGCCCCTCACAGCATCTGACCACGAAGTGCTCCGCCAACACGACGCCCTGACAAGGGGTACGGGGGTCACGCCCGACGTCTCCACGACGGTGGCCCCATACTGCACAGCAAGCAACACAGCAACCCGGCTCGGCGAGGTAAGCATGTCCTCTGATTTCTCCACAGGCACAAGTGCTACGCATGGCGTCGCGACGACGGCGCCCCAATACTGTGCGTCGCCGGGCTCAGCGCCTAGGCATAGCGAGGCAGGACTCGCCACCAACATAGGACACGACACTGGGGTCACGCACGACGTCATCACGACGGTGCCCCCTCGCTGCATGGCACGCAGCGCAGCCACCTGGCCCGAAGTCCAGGCAACAAATATGGAATGGAGTAGCAACGATTCTCAGGCGATGCCCCCCTACTGCATGGAGCGCAACGCAGCATCGTGGCATGGAAACTCGGCGATGGAACAGAGATTGGGTGGTGATGATGATATGGTGATGCCCCCTCGCTGTATGGTGGACCCAACAGCATCCCGGGCCAACGACGATTCCTCGACGATGGGAGATCGCCGCTTCGCTGGATTCGCTTCCACACATGGGGAAGCCTCCCACTCTGGCTCAGGGCTGCCCAGCGGTCAGTACACCATTGCTGCCACACCCGACTGGCCCCAACTATTCAGCGACGCCTCGCTGACACCGCGCCGCCAGCTGGCCACCCCTCACTGCATGGTACCACCAACAGCAACCAGCCCAAGTCCAAGCACGCCGCCCAACGCACAGTACTTCGTCACGCCTACCTCGTCGGCCGGCGCCTACCACGTCACCCCGCCGTACCAGACGGCAAGACCTAGTGCTACGCCCCAAAGACAAATAGTGCTCCAAAACCAAACGACTGGAACGATCCCAGTCCCCTCTGCCGCCATAACGGACCAACCCCAACCGAGCTTGGGACTACCCAGCTATGAACAATTAGCGCAACTCCTGGCTCTGACCACTTCAAACCTAGCCTCCATTACCCGGCAGCAAGAAAATTGCCGGCCACCCATTACTGCACGTAACGAATCACAGCCGTACGCCACGGAAAAGGCTAACTTACGTGGACACCGGCCACAGCAGCCGGTATCCAGTCTTCGACAGCTCTCCATAGAGTTAACTATGAGCAAAGCTACGATCACAGTGCTCCCCTGGCACTTTGTAAATAAACCAGTTGTTTTATTTAAAAGTAGTGATAATCGTCATAATAATAAATAAATATTCAAAATACTAAAATAAATAAAGTGAAACTATGGCCACAAGAAGCGGCAAACAATTCAGCGCAGTGCTGTCTGACATCGAGGGGGACCTGTTCCCACAAGAGGCACCCCCGCTCGACGAGGCAGCCCCGGCGACGTCCAACGCAGCTACGCCACATCAAGACTCCGAATTCCGGGAGGGCCAGGAATTCTCCAGGGCATCCACTCCTCCCTCCAACGCACAATGGGGCACCATCGTCGCCGAACATCTAGAACTGACGCCGCCAACACATCAGCTAACCCCGGCATCAGAACGACGACGTCCACAGGCCCCCCAAGCTCACGGGCCAACGCCTCTCAACGAAGAATCCAGGAGGGTTAGGTCCACCACTACCACCGAAGCGACGGCAACCACCCTACCCAGCTACGAGCAGCTGGCTCATCTGCTAGCCGTCACCACAGCCAACCTGGCCCGGGTGGTCCCCTTTCATGCAGGGAGCGTCGCACCGCTGCTGACCACACTGGACCCCCTTCCTGACAAGAACGTCGCACAGAAGCTAACCACACTGGGCCCCCTTCCAGGCAGGGACGTCGCGCCGACTACGTCGGCTCCCTTTCAGGACCAGAACGTCGCCCAGCAGACCACCGGCCCGGCCACCCTTCCGGGCAGGTGCGTCTCGCCGCATCCTGGCACCCAACGTGAAGATATCGACCAACGACAACCGGGAGCCTCGAAACCCGCACACCAAAGTCCACTGGTCATCACCACCACGGCCCCCTACACTGTAGGGCAAGCATCGCAGCAACCGACCGCTATGGTCCCCATTCAAGCAGGGAACGTCTGGCAGTCGCCAGCCATGATGGTCCCCCTTCACGCACGGAACGTCTCACAGCCGGAAGACCAAGAAAGAGACTTTTTCCGTGGACAGCGATTCAAATTTATATGAATCGGCGCAGCCCGCTTAGGCTCCACCCCTCAGCGCTTGCAACTTTGCGCGCTCTCCATTGGTCCGACTCAAAACTATAAAGTAAACGCGTTTTGCACTTGGTAGTGAGTCGATCGCCAGCAGCCGCCGCGGCATCACTCGCTCCAGTTTTCAATTTTCACTTTTATTATTTAAATTCCACTTTGTCATTCTGTCAGGCTGCAATTCACTTTAACTAATTTATCATTTAATCCCAGTTCCGGCGGTGTATCGTCAATACACCGCAACGGCCCAGTTTACCCAGTTTCGTGGCAAAATATTATAAATATTTTACACGACTCAAAACTCTCGAGATTTTGGTGTGACAACTAGACACACCAAAATCTATTCTAAAAGATTTCGTTAAACTGACACTCGAAAAACCCAAGGTATTCGGCTTAGCCTTTCTCAAGGTTGCCGCCATCACGAAGATAAGGAACAGCAACGTCTTCGAGGGATTCTACGCTTCAAGTTGACACTCCGATAGTTACTACGAAATACGAACTCTCGTATAGACTGGTCAACCGCGCAAGACTTTATAGACAGTGAGAGAGTTCGTCGCCGTACAGGGACTAGGTAAGTGTCAACGAAAAGTGCTTCGCTTCGATCTGTTCCCCTCACCACGGCAGAGTAAAAAGATACCTCTACCTGCTCGTGGCACCGATTCCAAGACATCAGCCGCTCCTGAATCAACTGTACTCCGCATCCAACATCATATCACCGCATGCTCCAATCATCCAGTGACAAGTCAGTTCATACGCCACTGTCCATCCTGATCTCCACGAAACATTTCTGCTCCTGATTTCCGCTGTGTAATTCAGCACTGTTCGAGAAAGGCCGACTCAGGCGACTTCAACGTGGGCGACGTCCTCGTCCACATTGGTCTCTTGAGCCACTCGCCTCGTCGGGAATTCGGCAAGCTAAGGGACGCATTTCGACTCAACGTACCGGAGTGTTGAGAAGGAATTAGGCCCCTGCTCTTGTCAAGACGCGAATGACAGACGCTTCCTAAATTCAGACAAGGTATTTTATTATTCAAATTTGTAGTTAGGGCTGACCACAGAGTGCCTAGCTGCACGTCGGCAAACGTCCGACCTAGCCACTCTGTTTATCTAGGACATAGACTTGAGAATATTTTAATTATTTTATTTTATCGATACACTGCTTTTGGCTCGCAGTTGTGTCGCTGCTCGCAACTAACTTGCTTGCAGATATTATCTCGTCTACGGACGACACCCAGGTGGTTTTCTTTAAGTATTTTTCAGATCTAAATTAAGGAAATGGCACATTCTCAGTCGCCGCTTCCAGCAACGTGGGAACACTCCGCGCATGAGTTGGGTAACCACGGCCGCTATCTGTACAATGCCAGCACACACGGCTGTGCTCCACCTCTCACGGCGGCGTCGCTTCACGGCGTCCCCGTAGAGGCAGGGTTTGGTCTCCTTTCAGGGGGCCAGATTCGTGGACACTAGCAAGTAAAATTCTGATTTGCCATTCTCATTTTAACACTAGCATCCAACCTAGTCCCCTACGGCTAAGCAGGCTAAACTAGTATCCACATGATCCCCTACGATATGTAAATTCAGTTAAAAATGAGAACAAAGGCCTGAAATTAATTTATTTACGTACCTTGTCTTTAAAAATTTTTTCATTCAAATGAATTACATTTTCATAAAATCTCATTCAGTTTCTTGGAAATGCTTAGCCTTTGAAACGTTTTTCGTCCTTATTGGGTACTCTTCAGAAAAGCCTAAAACCACTCATAACGATGTTCCATGCAAAACTAAGACATTTTCCATGAATGGTATAAAATAATTATAATTGACATTGACTGATAAAAAACAACATCATGTGGATACTAGTTTAGCCTGATTAGCCGTAGGGGACTAGGTTGGATGCTAGTGTTAAAATGAGAATGGCAAATCAGAATTTTACTTGCTAGCATAACCAGAAGTCAGGTTATCGAAAGAATGCAAAGATT
Source organism: Stenurella melanura (assembly GCA_963583905.1). Classification (NCBI taxonomy): domain Eukaryota; kingdom Metazoa; phylum Arthropoda; class Insecta; order Coleoptera; family Cerambycidae; genus Stenurella; species Stenurella melanura. Next base: position 75,843,462 of record OY757314.1, read on the forward strand.
TCATTAATATTTTTATATATATAGTTTTTCCATTAGTTCTCATAGATAGCTTTTCTTTCCACTGTTTGCAAAATCCTATAAAGAAAATGTTTCATTACTATAAGCAAACAAATAATAAATAATTCACTTTTAAGCTCTATATCCTTTTGCAAATCGGATTTTGTAGTTTCTAACTAAACTTTTATGGAGACAGAACAATATCTTATGTTTCAGATCTGTCATTCTCACACTATAGCGTCGCCAGGGGCGCTGGTACGATAACATTTTACAATTCATTTTTCCAGTTTTCGTAAATTATAAATGTATTTTCATCCTCCATGTTAAATGAATGTTATTATACTCTATTGCATTTAAGTACTCTGCACTGTGGTGATAATTTATAATTAGAAATTGTTTCAAAATCGGTTGGGCTTAAACCCACCTCGCTAGATACACTAGCTCAATGAGAGAGCTAATACGTTTAACCACTGAGCTATCATCCTGGGGCTCGATTCTCGACTTCGTTCCCATGAGAAAATATTCCGTATGTCTATAACATTAACTCGAGCCATTTCATAAATTGACCAATAACATATTAAAGACCCTGGTGATTTTTACAAATTTTAATGTTGAGAAAAGTGAAACTTTCATTGTTCTCAACATTACAATTTCAAAAAATCACCAGAATCTTTAATGTTATTGGTCGATTTATGAAATGGATCGAGTTATTACACATACGGAATATTTTCTCATGGGAAAGTTTTCCATGGAAGTCGAGAATCGAGCCCCTGCATGTGTGGATTAGTAAATTGGTAAATTACTTTTAAAACATCAAATATATTTTTTATATTATATATAACTTTTTTAATAAAAAATGATTTATAATTTGGGTTTTTTTTATGTTAGAAAATGTCACTATTTACGGACAGACAAAATTAGTGTTTTCTTTTATTTCTAAAATCTATTGTGATTTTAAAAATGTTTCAATGATGTTTATTAGGCAATCCAACGACCTGTCAAACGTAATTCAATATGGCCGTTGTTGCCAAACACGGGGTTTATTCTTGTTAACTTGCGGAAACGTAACCAAGGCAACAGAAAAACAAACTCTTTTTACCAATGAAAACGAATGTTTGCCGACAACGGCCATATTGAAAGCCACGTGGTTTGGATTGCCTAATTAAAAGGTTTTATTTTTGAATAAAATTAATTTTAATCCGATACATCACTACTGATGCAGAAACAGTTACGCTCCCCAATTTGTATCACATGTTGCATCAATACCATATTGAGAGATGATAATATAAACATTTGAAATATGTACAATAACTGTGATAATATACCGTGATAATTTTAAAATGGTTCCCGTTGGTTCAATGCGCAGAATAGGTAAAATTCTGGTCGCTGGGACCAGCAAATTTGTTAACTACGCCTTGCTACAGCTACTATAGAATTTGCGACAGCACAATCTATTAACGAGTAGCAGTAGTACGAGTACTATATGAAGTTGGAAATTACTGCAAGTATTCGATCATAGAGGGAGCGCCAATATAATGAACATTAATTAATATCAATACATTCATTTTTATCAGTAAAAGTAATGATTGATTATTGTATTGGCATCGGGAATACATTATACCAAGTTTCAAGGCTCTATATTCACGACAAGTGGTTCAAAATTGACTTGCAAGATTTGACCTAAACTAAAAACAAACATGTGAAAATGAATAAAAGCCTGTAATAAAAAAAATCAAATAGAACGCTCAACAAGTTAGATTTCTTATGTTTGGTTCATTTCATATGGAAGGAAACACCTAACGTACACCAGGGTGCAAAAAGTCAGATATAGAATGTGACGTAAATCTTATGTCATTGCTATAGTAATATTTGGTATTTAATCTATAGTCTGTTTCTTATACAAGGGTATTATAGTATGTTTCTTATATCGAATTTCTATGTCATATTCAATTTGCAGTGTTTACCAAGGTTATTATAGTGTTGTATTATTGTATACATATAAATATTTTCATTTAAGTCGATATTGACGATAAGACGATTGCTCATTTGGAACGATATTGATTTTAAAATTGAAAATATTGTCTACTATTAATTAAACTCATTCTTTATAGGATTTCGTAACCATCAGACAAAATAATCTACGAAAAATGAAAATTGTCCACTATTGTCTACTTGCAACAACTTTATAGTGCAATAGAGCAATAACAGCTGACATCACAAACAGATGTTAAACGAACTTGTTTTGCATTTGAATTCATACTAAGTAAGCTGCTGCCAAAAAGGAAAAGGTACATTTCATTATAAGTATCATGCAGTTACATATTTACTTTAAGGTGGCCATTCCCTAGAAAGAGACATCCGATAGGGAAATATTTATTATTTTTGGCACTAACTTTTTTTCTTAGTACATATATTTAAAAAAAACTATAAGACTACCTAAATAGAACTATAATAACACTATTACTATGAATTTTCACTCAATAATTTCAGTGGTTTGCAAAATAGTTTATTTTAAAACTACGAAATAGGAAGATTAGCATAATTTTTAAATTTAAATTAAAGTATTTTGCAAACCACTAAAATTAGTGAGTAAAAATTCATAGCAATAGTCTTGTTAAGGTTCTACTTAGGTAGTCTTATAGATTTTTTAAATATACGTGCTAAGAAAAAAAAGTTATGGGCAAAAATATTAAATATTTCCCTATCGGAAGTCTCTTTCTAGGGAATGGCCACCTTAAGAGCACAAGATATTATTGTTGGGTACCTAGCTAACAATATATTTTGTTATTTTTTTTTGGGCAACTTGCAGGTTGTTAATATCAGCTTCATTTCCTGAATCTTAAACTGGGGCCATGTACGTTAAATGTGAGTTTACATATGTACCGCTCAAAGGAAGAGTTACTGACATGGAAGGAAAGGTTACCGACGCAGGTAGTAGATTACAACCTCCCCCTTACAATATTACATTAACTCGATCCATTTCATAAATCGACCAATAACATTAAAGATTCTGCGGTGATTTTTACAAATTGTAATGTTGAGAAAAGTGAAACTTTCATTGTTCTCAACAATACAATTTCAAAAAATCACCAGAATCTTTAATGTTATTGGTCGATTTATGAAATGGGTCGAGTTAATATTATACATACGGAATATTTTCTCATATGGGAAACGTTTCCATGGAAGTCGAGAATCGAGCCCCTGCATGGATTAGTAAATTGCAAAATTACTTTTAAAACATCAAATATATTTTTTTTTATGTGGTTTATGAAAACTTGCCAGCTCGGTGGCCGCAGTGCTAATGTGTTTGGCTTGCGACCACGGAGCCCCGGGTTCGAATCCTGGCTAGGGTATGGATGTTTAGTGGCGTCTTTTCATGTGTTACCGAGATGATAGCAGTGAGCTAGACCACTCTTGGGTAGCGCAACATGTCTAGTTGCTGTTATCTCTCCTGAGTTCGAGTCTCAGCTGTGGTAGATGGCAATATTGCAGGGAATGGGTGTTGTGTTGATGTCTATGTGTGCGTGATCTAGATAACTGTCTGTAATTGGGATATCCAATCTGTAGACATGTTTACCAATAAAAAAAAAACAAAGAACTTAAAGAACAATTTTTATAGCTTCTATACATACTTAAAGGCGTTAAAGAAAAATATTTTTTGTTATTTACGTTATAATTACATTTAAAATTATACGGGGTTGGGCAAATGTGTGGAAACACCTGATTTCTGGCTAAACTATAAGTGCGATTAAAAAATACTCTTAACAAAAGTTTTTGCAGTATTTTTATTCTATTCAGTGATGTACTTATTAGTTAATAATATATATATATATATATATATATATATATATATATATATATATATATATATATATATATATATATATATATATATATATATATATATATATATATATATATATATATACAGGGTGCGCCAAAGTTCTGATTTTGGTCGATTACGGCTGTATTTGAAATGGTGGAAATATATTGTCTATAGATTATTTTCTTGATTTTCAATTCTGAATAACCAGAAAATATGTACAATTATACAGGGTACTCCGTTTTCGTTGTCCGAGCAACAACTTCGTTATTTTAAATGGAACACCCTATATTTTTTTCCTTTATCGAGTTACCCATCTAATTATATTCATAATTCTATTAAGGTGGTAGGTACTTAAAATGAACCGTTTACGATATAAAAAAGATTTTTTGACAAAAAGTGAGGTTTGCGGATAAGTTTTTGAGTACCTCTGATTTCATAGACAAGAGAGTTTTCAAAATTCTGCTTATACTGTTATGTTGAGCATATTAAGGGCTAGTAGGGCAGAAACATTATTAATATTAATCTTATACAGAGTGCTGAAAAAATTGAGTTTAATGTTTCGCTAATAAAAAAGGCCGTAATTCAATTTTTTCAAATGGGACGTACTATTTTCAGTTCTGTCATCTAATGAAGTGTTAAATTATCTTTCCATTGATATATCATAGTAGGTATTTATCTTTAGGAGTTGCATAGATATTAAGGTTAATTGTCTGGATCAGTCATTTTTCTTGCTGGAACTTCATGAGGTTTGTACTGCACTTCACCAGTTTCGATAAATCTGTCTCTAAGATTACTAAATGCAGGTTCTAAAGGGTGTCTCCTTTCAGGATATCTGGTTTTATAGACTCGGGATGGTAAGAGGCTGTTCCTTGAGCACTCCCCCAGAATAAAAATCATGTCAACCATTTCTTCCCGCGAATAATTCATATTTAATATAATTATATGCAAATGCAACTTCCTGGAACTGTAAAAGCTACTAGTATTTTATTAAAGACAATCAAAACAAAAGCACTTACCGATATAGCAGTAACACAAAACTTTAGAACATCCACAGACACGTGTTTTGACATCTATGTCTCTTCGGTGCGGCTTTTTCTAAAGTTCACAATCAACTGAAATATGTAAGCAAATACTCGTGTTATAACTATCAAAGGATTACCAGAACAGGATATTAAAAATTAAAATTAGATTATAGGAAATTCCCCGTAAAGGGATAATTATCAATATAATTATATGCAAATGCAACTTCCTGGAACTGTAAAAGCTACTAGTATTTTATTAATTATTTTTATATTTTATTATCAATATAATTATATGCAAATGCAACTTCCTGGAACTGTAAAAGCTACTAGTATTTTATTAGCTAATAAAATACTAGTAGCTTTTACAGTTCCAGGAAGTTGCATTTGCATATAATTATATTGATAATTATCCCTTTACGGGGAATTTCCTATAATCTAATTTTAATTTTTAATATCCTGTTCTGGTAATCCTTTGATAGTTATAACACGAGTATTTGCTTACATATTTCAGTTGATTGTGAACTTTAGAAAAAGCCGCACCGAAGAGACATAGATGTCAAAACACGTGTCTGTGGATGTTCTAAAGTTTTGTGTTACTGCTATATCGGTAAGTGCTTTTGTTTTGATTGTCTTTAATAAAATACTAGTAGCTTTTACAGTTCCAGGAAGTTGCATTTGCATATAATTATATTAAATATGAATTATTCGCGGGAAGAAATGGTTGACATGATTTTTATTCTGGGGGAGTGCTCAAGGAACAGCCTCTTAGCATCCCGAGTCTATAAAACCAGATATCCTGAAAGGAGACACCCTTTAGAACCTGCATTTAGTAATCTTAGAGACAGATTTATCGAAACTAGTGAAGTGCAGTACAAACCTCATGAAGTTCCAGCAAGAAAAATGACTGATCCAGACAATTAACCTTAATATCTATGCAACTCCTAAAGATAAATACCTACTATGATATATCAATGGAAAGATAATTTAACACTTCATTAGATGACAGAACTGAAAATAGTACGTCCCATTTGAAAAAATTGAATTACGGCCTTTTTTATTAGCGAAACATTAAACTCAATTTTTTCAGCACTCTGTATAAGATTAATATTAATAATGTTTCTGCCCTACTAGCCCTTAATATGCTCAACATAACAGTATAAGCAGAATTTTGAAAACTCTCTTGTCTATGAAATCAGAGGTACTCAAAAACTTATCCGCAAACCTCACTTTTTGTCAAAAAATCTTTTTTATATCGTAAACGGTTCATTTTAAGTACCTACCACCTTAATAGAATTATGAATATAATTAGATGGGTAACTCGATAAAGGAAAAAAATATAGGGTATTCCATTTAAAATAACGAAGTTGTTGCTCGGACAACGAAAACGGAGTACCCTGTATAATTGTACATATTTTCTGGTTATTCAGAATTGAAAATCAAGAAAATAATCTATAGACAATATATTTCCACCATTTCAAATACAGCCGTAATCGACCAAAATCAGAACTTTGGCGCACCCTGTATATATATATATATATATATATATATATATATATATATATATATATATATATATATATATATATACAGACTGTCTATTTTACGAGGGCCACACCAAATATCTCGCTTAATATCTATTGTAGAAGAATAAAGTTTTAGAAACAGTTATCCCATTTTTTGTGAGCTATATTTCAGTAAAAAGAAATTTGAAATCCATAGCCTACTTTATGAGATATATTACAAAAACCTGAAAAATAGGAAAACCTCAAACGGTTACAGCTTCCTTATTTGAGGAGATACGAAAAAAGTTAAAGGAATGAAAGTTGACGGCAAAGACAATAAGAATAATAACGTGTAACAAAGAAATCGAAAAATGCAGTTGGCTTTGACATACGCTATTGTGCAAAAATGAAAAATACATATCTCAAAGTAGGCCATGACGCCATTAATTCCGTTATTTTTTTCTCATTCCAAGGATATAAAACATGTCACAGAAATTTTAACCGATAGTGTCAATATTTAATATTTTACGAATACCACAATTCATATAATTGAATCGTAACAATCAGCTGTGCCATAATAGTAAAAATTCACTTTATAATAATTATAATTCCGTAATTATTTATTACAATTTAATACAAACCAATAAATATCTCATAAATAAAAATACAAGTACAAAACGAACATCCAAAGAAAAAAACGAAAAACTATGTATAACAGTACTACCTACTACTATATTGAAAAGAAATTGTGTGTATTTATTTTTCTAACTACAAATGCTCAAATTGTGCACCATGCATTCTGACACATAAACGTGCTCTACGAGACACGTCACGCATTTCAGGAGTAATTGCCTCACATGCGTTTCGAATTCTGATTTTGATGTCCTCAATATTTTCAGGGGCAGTTTGAAATACCTTGTCTTTAATGTAACCCCAGACGAAAAAATCCAAGGGAGTAATATCTGGCGATCGAGCTGGCCATAGAATGGGTCCATAGGTGCCTATCCAGCTATCTGGCATAACTTGATTTAAATAATTTGTACATATTACAGCAGTGTGAGGTGGAGCCCCATCTTGTTGAAAATATGAATAATTTAATCTTTCTGCCACTGTTAATTCATAAAGAAAATCTTGAAATTCGTTTTGCAGGAAATCAAGGTATCTACGAGCGATTAATTTGCCATCATAAAAACAAGGTCCAATTACTTTAGTCCCTAAAAGACCCAACCAAACATTCGTAGAAAATCTTTCTTGGAAAGCAGTCTCTCTGCACCAATGTGTATTTTCTCGTGTCCACTTATAATGCATATTTCTATTGAAAAATCCATTATTAGAAAAATTTGATTCGTCCGACCAAAGAATTTTGCTACATATCAGCGCGTCCTTCCTTTTCTTATTTAATAACCATCTACAAAATCTTACTCTCCTTGGCTTATCTCCCTCATTTAAATGTTGAACTTTCCTCATTTTGTAGCATCGAAATCCGTTTTTTTTCAATATTTTTCTTGCACTGTCTTTTTTTATGCGACAGTTTCTCTGAATTTGTCTCAAAGAGGTTTTCTCATTTTGGTTAACATAATTCATTACTCTATTCACTTTTCTTACATTATCCGCAACATGCGCTCGCCTTACTACTTTTTTTGAAAATGAACCGTGCGTTTTTAGATTTTGAACTAACTTCCTAAACATAGTTCGATTTGGCTGCGGAGCATCTGGAAATCTATCTCCGTAAACCGTGACTGCCATCTCAGCGTCAAAATTGCACTGACAATAAATGCTAATCATATCGAATTTGTTATTATTGGTGTACACCATAATTACTGATATAAAATTTGTCTTAGAACTCGACAACGCAACATACAACATACAACAGTGACAATCTGTCAAATTTATTAATAACTGTATACATTATTTTTCACTAATTATGGCACAGCTGATTGTTACGATTCAATTATATGAATTGTGGTATTCGTAAAATATTAAATATTGACACTATCGGTTAAAATTTCTGTGACATGTTTTATATAATTGGAATGAGATAAAAATAACGGAATTAATGGCGTCATGGCCTACTTTGAGATATGTATTTTTCATTTTTGCACAATAACGTATGTCAAAGCCAACTGCATTTTTCGATTTTTTTGTTACACGTTATTATTCTTATTGTCTTTGCCGTCAACTTTCATTCCTTTAACTTTTTTCGTATCTCCTCAAATAAGGAAGCTATAACCGTTTGTGGTTTTAATATTTTTCAGGTTTTTGTAATATATCTCATAAAGTAGGCTATGGATTTCAAATTTCTTTTTACTGAAATATAGCTGACAAAAAATGGGATAACTGTTTCTAAAACTTTATTCTTCTACAATAGATATTAAGCGAGATATATATAGGTATATACAGGGTGATTCACGTAGGCCATTCATTAGAAGTTTTTCAACTTGCAGTTGGATTAGAAACTTGAAATTTGGTATACAGCCATAATCGATCATGCCCGTTCCATCTAAAATATTTTCAGTCCTCCAACTATACAGGGTGTGCCAACAATTGGTACCAACTTTCTTATTTTAAATGGAAACCTATATTTTTCTTTACATGGTTCGATTGGTCTTCTAATTCTGAGTTCAGAGAACCTAAGTTATGTTAACTTATCTATTACAGTTTTTGACATATGTCCAATTTTTTGAAAAAAATTGCCGCTGTAGTAGTTTACGAACAAATTTGTATCTCGCAAACCTTTCAAAATTATAAAAGCAAATTTGTGAAGCAGTTAGCTGGAAGTTCAGGCTAACTTTTGATGTCCCATCGGTGGTCCCATTTTGTACCATATGGGCGCAGTCGATTTTCAAATGTCGCAATCAAAAATTGTCAAAAAGTCAATTTTTTCAAATGGCACCTACTATTTTTTTTCACAACATTCGAAAGAAAATTGAATTTTAGGGTGAGTTACTTAAGCATTCCCTATACCTAACTTCACCCCATATCGAGTTATTCAATAAAAATCAAGAAATACCTTATCTTGCCGAGAGATTCCTTACTTCATCAAGTATGCCATGGAAACAAAAGACAGTTGTAATAATTTTTAAAGAAAAATATGAATTCTTATTTAATTACACACAACACCAACAAATTATTATTAACGAACAAGAACAATGTTGACGAAATTCTGACGTAAATGTTCAATGTGACCACCATATTTTTGTTCAAATATTCTATTATTCTACTTTCAACAGATTGCGTAGCACATCTTTGCGCCTACCATTTCTGATGCCAGAAATCAATGCAAAATTGAATTTTAGGGCCACTTTTCTTAACATTGTGTATGTCTATCTACAGTTGTTTTTGAGTTATTGGCATTTTTTGAAAAAAATATTTTTTTTTTCTCAAGGGTAGTAGGCTTTGGAAACAATCATTTCATTTTAATTTTTATTCAAAAATCGTATTGCAATAATAAATAATAACAACAAATAAACAGATTAACAAAATAATTATTTCAACACAAATGCTCAATGTGTGCACCGTTTTCACTGACAGAATTTCGTCAACATTGTTCTTGTTCGTTAATAATAATGTGTTGGCGTTGTGTATAATTAAATAAGAATCCATATTTTTCTTTAAAAATTATTACAACTGTCTTTTGTTTCCATGGCATACTTGATGAAGTAAGGAATCTCTCGGCAAGATAAGGTATTTCTTGATTTTTATTGAATAACTCGATATAGGGTGAAGTTAGGTATAGGGAATGCTTAAGTAACTCACCCTAAAATTCAATTGTCTTTCGAATGGTGTGAAAAAAAATAGTAGGTGCCATTTGAAAAAAATGACTTTTTGACAATTTTTGATTGCGACATTTGAAAATCGACTGCGCCCATATGGTACAAAATGGGACAACCGATGGGACATCAAAAGTTAGCCTGGACTTCCAGCTAACAGTTTCACAAATTTGGTTTTATTATTTTGAAAGGTTTCCGAGATACAAATTTGTTCGTAAACTACTACAGTGGCAATTTTTTTCAAAAAATTGGACATATGTCAAAAACTGTAAGAGATAAGTTAACATAACTTAGGTTCTCTGAACTCAGAATTAGAAGACCAATCGAACCATGTAAAGAAAAATATAGGTTTCCATTTAAAATAAGAAAGTAGGTACCAATTTTTGGCACACCCTGTATAGTTGGAGGACTGAAAATATTTTAGATAGAAAGGGCATGATCGATTATGGCTGCATACCAAATTTCAAGTTTCTAATCCAACTGCAAGTTGAAAAACTTCTAATGAATGGCCTACGTGAATCACCCTGTATAGTCCCAGTGACTGCATCCCTGAAGTTAAATTAAAAATTTTTGTTTTTAACTTAGACAGTCGTCTAATTTTAATCTCTGTACTTATAGGTATATATACAGACTGTCTATTTTACGAGGGCCACACCAAATATCCTCCTCTTCCTAGGCCTTACCAAAATTTAATTTCTAAACCAAAAAATACATCTCATAGAATATCTATGAGTCAACCACCGCAAACTACTTATGAACAGCCTAAAAAACGAAAAGCAGATAGTATATCTGACGACTCTCGTCTTCCCAGAAGAGAGTCTGTTTCTAGTAACCAGTCTATTTTACCCAATCCATACCGACTCGAATTCATAAACTATAGAGAAAAGTTAGTTGAACAGGTCACTACTTATACCAAAGAAATGATCCAACAGTTTTTAAATAAAGATCTAATTAATATTAATGATTTGGATAAAGATAATAATCTAATAGATAGTACTTAAAATGGCTCAATTAAACAAAAAGCAATATATTAAGATAGTTCAATGGAACGCTAGGTCCATTGTATCCAATAAACACAGTTTTTCAAATTACTTGATATCAGAAAAAGTTGATATTGCTCTAATCTCCGAAACATGGCTTAAGCCTAGTTTACAGTTGAACTTCCCAGGTTATAATATAATACGAAAAGATCGACCTACTGGTAAGGGGGGAGTGGCAATAATTATTGCTTCTACCTTTACTTATCACGAATTAATCCTTAATCAATACAATGCTAAACCCGAGTGCTGTGGAGCAAAAATTCTTATAAATAATAAATGGTATTATTTTCTATCTATATATAGACCACCCACTACGAACATTTCTTGCATGGAATGGGTTAATATTTTTTCACTTCATTCGAACTTAATTATCGGGGGCGACTTTAATGCCCATCATGGCTTATGGGGTTCTACTCGTTCGAATAATGAGGGCGCCAATCTAGCAAATGCCATTGACAATTCGAATTTAATCGTGCTTAATACTAGCGCATCTACTAGATTAGTTTCTCCTAACGTTGAAAAATCATGCGTTGACATAAGCTTAGCCTCTCCTAATCTAGCACCTCTACTTGACTGGTATCTTTCAAGTCACACGTTAGGTTCTGATCACTTCCCAATTTTAATAAGACTGCATATCCCTAGCACTGAGGAACCACATATTATTTATCCTTCACGGAAATGGCGATTGAGTACTGCCGATTGGGAGATGTTCAGTCGCCATTTGGAAAACCATTTTATCGATCAACAAGACTTCTCAGACATGGATGAAAAAACAATGTATTTCATAAATAGTCTAAATAGTGCGGCTTCAATAGCCATAAAACAAAACAAACCCTTTATCCCAAAAAAACGAGATAAACCCTTATGGTGGGATAATGAATGTGATGCGATAATCAGATCTAGAAAAGCAGCACTTAATAGATATAAATCTTTAGCCAATGAGGAGAATTTTATAGAATGTAAAAAAATTATGGCTCAAGCCAAGACTTTTTAAAGAAAAAGCCAAAAAACCTTGGGAAGGCTTCTGTAATAAACTTAATAAAAACATTCCTACTAGTCAAATATGGAGGCAAGTGAAGCGGATAAAAAATAGAAATACTAGTAAAGTTCTAATGGCAGAGGAATTAGCAGATAAAGTTCTAATTAATCTAACCCCCACCTAGTGTAGATTATGATTTTGATTATGAACCCTCAGATAAACAATATGAGAATGATTTTCTGTCAAGAAAATTCTCTCTGCAAGAGCTAGATAGAGTAATTAAAAAACGTGCTAACACATCGCCTGGTCCTGATGATATTTCCTATCACATGTTGCAAAATATGGGAATTCTTGCCAAATTATTTCTGTTGGATATTTTTAACGAGATGTGGCTCAAATCTTATGTCCCAAATTGTTTAAAGAAGAGTAATATTATTCTTTTTCATAAATTTGGTAAAGATCCATCCCTATGCGAATCTTATAGACCTATTACCCTCATGTCGTGTCTCACTAAAACTTTTGAAAGGCTTGTCAAACTTAGGTTAGAATACTGGCTTCTAAACAACAATATCTTACCCCATAATCAATATGGTTTTAAACCTGGTTATGGAACCACAGATGCCACTGTTCATTTAGTAACAGAGATACAGACATTTCTGACAGAGAATAGATGTACAGGTACTCTTTTCGTAGATATCAAGAACGCTTACGAAAATGTCAATCTATCAATTCTCTCCCATAAACTGCTATATCTGAAAATACCGTGGCACATCGTTAAAGCCATAATTAACTTATTCTCGTTCAGAGAAATTTCAGTTAAGTATAATAATAACACATTAGGTCCTACAGTTACATCCCAAGGTATACCACAGGGGTCAGTTTTGAGTCCATTGTTATTTAATGTTTATACCCGCGATATTCATAACATCTGGTCAAACAATATCAGCTGTATTCAGTACGCCGATGACATAGTTATTTACTCCTCTGAACAAAATCGTCAAGAATGTATTCGAGCATTGAGTCATATCACTTATTGTTTAAAAGAGTGGTGTTTCATTAATGGATTCACCATATCTGCAAATAAATCATCTGTTATGTTTTTTGCTCGTAAACGGATTAGCTTTCAGGATTCTATTATATTAAATGGAATGTCCTTTCCCGTGTCCAAAGTTTTTAAATATCTGGGAATTCTACTAGATTCCAAACTCCTATGGAAAAATCAAATAGAATATGTCGCTAATCGATGTGAAAAGGGTATTAATATTTTAAAACAAGTATGTAGCCTCTCTTGGGGTGCAAACCAGGAAATAGCTTTACTTTTCTATAGATCTTTCATTAGATCTATAATAGACTATGGTAGTATCCTATATGGTTCTGCCATTTAAAAAAAGTTGATCGAGTTCAGCTTAAGTCTATTAGAATATGCCTTGGTGTTATGAGATCATCTCCTAGTCAAGCTGTTTTAGTGGAAGCACTGGAACCTCCTCTATGGTGCCGAAGGGAATTGTTAGCATCAAAATATATTTAAAAAAATAAATCTAATGAGTTGCTTATGAAACAATTGCACAATATTTTTGTTAAAAATTTAAGTGATCCCTATTGGGCGAAAAAAAATTCCCCGCCATTGTGTACTGCATATGAGCACTGTGATGAGCTTAACCTTTTGTCACATAATTATGCCAAAGAAAAAACTATTTTCGAAATTGAATATAATACTCTCTTTCTAAAACCAAATATCCTTATACCAGTTTATCCAAAAGACGACGAGTTATCTGTCTATAACACTTACCATGAAAATCTCGCAAAATTCCCTAATAATGCTATTAAAATCGATGGCTCTAAAGCAAGTGACAAACTAAGCGGAGCATTTTATGTCCCGTCCAAACAATATGAGCACGCTTTTAATTTAAGTCCTAAACTTAGCATTTTTTCGGCAGAGGCCGCAGCTATTTTACATGCTATAAAATGGGCAATTTCTGAACAGTTCACCCAAGTTATTATATGCTCAGATTCGCAATCAGTTTTAGAAAAATTATGTAATTTTCCTGGTCTTAACTATTTTTGTCCCAACTCGTTCATAGTAAAAATTATGGAACAATTATCCACTGCTTCCCTAGTGAATATAAACTTCCATTTTATTTGGGTAAAAGCCCATGCTAACATACCTGGAAATAATAAAGTTGATACGATCGCAAGGAACACTAATATCGGTACTACTGAAATGGACTTTACTACAGTCACCGCCGATTTTTATCCTGTTGTCAAAAAATACCTCTGGCATAAATGGAATCAATATTGGCAAGCATATGGTGTACAAACTAATACCCATTATTACAACATTCACCCAAATATCCCTACGTCACAATGGTGTCATAATTGTCACCTTCGTAGAAAAACCATATCTACCATAAGTAGAATTAAACTTAATCATGGTAAATTTCCCGCCCACCTGTATAAAATTGGAGTACGTGAAGATCCACACTGCCCCTGTGGCGCAATCGGTGATATTAATCATATTATATTTAATTGTCCATTAACAGAACCTAAAGCAAAACATTTTCTTAAATTCCTGCATGATAATGATTTTATTTCACCCATATGGTTACCATATTTTCTAAGTCTAAAAAATCCTGATTTAATGAAAAAACTTGTCTCTTTCTTTTTTGACGCCAACATTGACATTTAGGTAGTATCTTACCCAAAACCCTTGTTTCATTCCCTTTGTTTATTAAGTCCTTCCAACCGTGGCCCACCTGTGTTTGTCTTATTAAATGCCCTGAAAGGCCCCTGGGCGAGAAGTGAGTCGTCCTTGTTTGAATTCCTTACAAACCTTCCTTATAAATGAGTAGCGCAAGAGTTTTTTGTTGCTGTTATTTTTTTTTTATCTTATTTTATTGTTGAATTTTTTTTTAACATATAAAATTTGCTAGAGCTGTTATTTCAGGTAATTTTCTATTTTTAATAAATTTATAATACATACTCAGGTCTCGGTAACGGGTACCTTGGTATTTCTACATTTACGGTGTAATATTTTATATCCTCTAATCCGGTTTATTTTTGTCTCATAGTAGGTAGTTATATGTTCGTGGCCAAAACACTTTGCTTGTAAGGCCAATAATCGGAAGAAAAAAAAATAAAATAAATGTAAAGAATATTGTTTGGGTAAAATGAAAAATTACACTAATCCAAACACAGTACAAAGTATTGTTACTGAGAAACCTTTGCAGTTAATCGCAATGGATTTCGTCAGTAGTTTGATAACGAGCGAGGACGGTTACAAACATATTTTGATAGTAATAGATATTTTCTCGAAATTTGTAAAATTATATCCTACGAAAAGGTACGGTAAAGAAAAAAATTACATCATTTCTGTAGAACTGTTGGAAAACCGACAAAAGTATTAGCAGACAACGCAACGTATTTCAATAATAATAGGTTACGGAATTATTTAGATAGAAAAGATATTCAATTAATTCTTACCACCATAAGACACCCACAGGCTAACCCAGCCGAACGTTATATACAAGAAGTAATGAGGTTCATGCGACTTGTGATTCAAAACAATCACCGAGACTGGTTATTTTCGGTTTCCGATGTGGAAAATTGTATAAACAATGTGCCGAACACAGTGACATAAGTGTCACCGATTACAACAATGATGGGACTGTTACCAGTACGACCCTGGATAAACACTGAAAACCTAAATCTGGAGAATGTACGCAAGATGGTCAAAAATCGAATTGAGAAGAGTGCTAAAAGATATAAAGATAGGGAAAACAAAAAAATCAAGAAGAGAAAAACATTTATAAAAGAAGACATGGTAATCGTGCGAAAATTAAGAATCTCAAATTACAGAAATAACATTTGTGCCAAGTTTTTAAACCCATACGAAGGTCCATATGATGTTGAAAATATTTTAAACGAGAATACGTATGAATTAAAGGACATTGAAACAAACTTAATTAGGGGTAAATTTCATATTGAAATGTTATATCCATATGAACCTGAACCTAAAGTCGAGTAAACAAAACAAACCTGTTAATTTCTTATCACTTTTTTTTGATAACCAATAGGAAATTTTTATAAAAAAATAAATAAATTTCATGTTGATTAAGGGGATAATGTGGTGATAACGCAATACCACAAATTCAACGGTGTGCGGATTCTGGGAATTTTGGGTTTATAGAACTCAAGCAAATTTTGCAATGCAATATTAATCGTAGATATGAGTTTTCGATATGAGGAGTGTATAAGTCTAGTATTTTGAGTCGGTTCGACAGAGATTTCGGACAAAATTTATTTAAAAGGCTAACATAATTTTAAAATTATGAAAAATAATGCTCATAACAGCAAAGGTATATTTGTAAAACATACCATAGTCATAGACTATTTATCTCAAAGTAAGTATAATTTCCATCGTGGAACTTCTACGCTACCAACTATGGACGTAAAACTGATGTGGTGTAGACAGGATCACAACCTGCCGCACACAACATAGTGGAATAGTGACCATCTAAAAATAAATAATAATTTTAAAGTTAAATAGACAATCTCAAATGTTGATAAATTAATTTTCGTTAAATATTTAATAAAGACGCATACCGAGCAGTTGTGTTGGGTAGCGCAGACTGCAACTGTAGTTGCACGAAATATGTTTATGTTATGAAAAACAACCTGGTAGTTTGTAATTATATATGTATAATTTAGTTTAGAAAAGTTGTACAATTTGAGTAAATCAAAAAATATTATAGAAATCAAATTAAAACCCATTCGAGTCATGTCAAATCTATCCAGAAAAACCTGTAAAGCATAAAAGGAGTAACATAATAAACTTTGCATATTAGAAAAGTTCCGAAATTTAAATGTTAAAAATTTTATAAAAATTTCAAGGGGAATCTAGTTACCGTTAATAATGAAGCGAGAAAGACGTCACGAAAAGATAACTTGGCAGTAGAAAGTCATAAGAGAAGGAACACGATTTAAAAAAGTTAAAAGTAGTGAGAATACGAAGATATTTAAGACTTACAAAGCAAACCGTGAATACCATTTACGTTACAAAGGACTAAATAAGTCATATAAAAAAATAACTTGGGTAGTATTAACCTGCGATAAAAGTTTTTCTTGATATACTCAAATTAAAATAAATAGTTTGTTTACTATTGCAAGTCAAATTTTAAAAACTAGTGTATCGTTAAAAGAAAGAAATCACACAAGAAAAGTAGAAATACTTACCGTAATAATATTATCATTATTAAAGTTTTTGGGGTTAAAAAACAAACAAGTGTTACGTTTCCATCATTTTTTTACAATTATTTGAGGGAGTTATTTTCACCTTGACCCCATCGTCAGCTATTCTAGTCCAAGGAGCAACTTTGCGAAGCAGGAGACTATTTCGAAAGACGGTCGATATAAAGAAACCGACAAGGTAATGCATTACAATTTATCAACCATTTCGCAACAAAGTTGTTGAGAAATCAGGCATAAATAAAAAGGCCATAATAAATTTGTTAGTTATAAGATTTTTATTTAATAATAAACATTTTCAATTTGTCACATTTTTAAGATTTCTACCAGGTTTGTTGTGAAACCTGATTGGTATTTTTTTAATTGAAATCTCTTGTCTTTTTCCAGTTTTGCCTTTCAGGAGCACTGGATCCTACTCGAGCCCTGGATAAGAGTACTTCCCGACAAAAACTCATGCTATCATTACTATTGTGCTAAGGTAAGGTAAGGTTTTCCAAGTAAACAATCTGGCATCCTTGGCAAAAGTCTATTAAGTTAAAATAACAAAAATTTTTAATTCACATCACATTTTCCTTTTTTTTACGTGACTTATGCTTTTTAGTTGTATTTAAAAAATATAGATGCAACCCTACAACTTCTGCATTTAACTTTTTTTTAGAACTCTAAAAACAAAAGAGTTAAGGGGGATCAAATCACAATGAATAACCCTGTACATATTTACTCTTACAACAGAACATAATTTAAAATTATGCACTTTAACCGACCATAAAATTTGGCATTATTTAGTCATCTCTCACAATAACGTTGCTCTTTAAGTATTAAAAATGCCAAAAACAAAGAATCAATCTAAAGAGCAGAGGAATAAACAGATAAGGTTGATTAAAAAATTGAACAAAGGACAAAAAATATGTGAGCAGGTTGCATCAACTAACCGTAATGCATTGAATTTGAATACTACATCATGAAGACGTACAGATAAGTTCAATAGTGCAGTTAATGATGAAAATGATGTAACAAAAAGCATAAAGCAATCAACAATTACTTCTTTGAGTAGCATTTCGATAGGTATCAGGAGCATTCCAGAAACTCGAGAATTTGAAAAAGAAATGGACTAAAATGCTAAAGCCGAAAAGCGAAACATTCCGGAAGTACAAGAGAAGAAACGAGAAATTGATAAAATTGGCATAGCGCGTAAAATGAGCATTCCCGAAGTTAGAGAGACTGAACGAGAAAAACTTGAATCTCTCAAAGTAAAAGAAGAGAAACCGGAAATTTTGGAAGAAAAAAGGAAAAAAGATAGAACATCGAAAGCAATGAGGCGGAATCAGAGTAAATTTGTTGACCACGAACGGGAAAATGAAAAGAATCGCAAGAACCAAGAACGTTCAGATCCTAATTTTGCCGTGAAGGAACAAGAGGGATGTCGTACGACAAAAGCCTCTAGCAAAACGTTGTTTGATTTTTCGTAATGAGATAGTTTGTAATTCTGATGATGCAGCTTAAGGAAACTGTTGTGGAAGATTGATATTTCTCAGGACAGTTACCATTGTGAAGAGAGAACGGCTTTCAAAGACTTATAGTATCGATTTTCTGGATACGGAGTTTTAACTGTAGTCGGAAAGCGAAACATTGGAAAATAACGAACAATTCGATGATGATATAGATCACGATCCTTTAAATAATCCAGGTGTAGAAACATTGTTGGATAATTTCCAATTGGATAATGTAGCGTTTGCATTTGGCGAAGGGAAACAACCGCTGTCGTTGTTGCTTGACGAAAACATTGATGAATTGAGCTACCCAACAATTTTTCACGGTCGTGCAAGAGATCTGAAAGTGAAAATGAGCTACAAGAAGATCATGAAATCGGAGTTTTTGAATTACAAAAGATTTTGTGCCAGAACAGATTATATTTGTTGTATTCATGTTGTTTGATGAGGGTTTCAGTTTTCTCAGAAACATTAGAAGTTCGCCGGCATTCTGGGAACACGAGAAGAAGAGCAAAGTGTTGGACAATCGCGAAATGGACGAGATGAAGCCTTAGCCTTGAGCAGAGAAGAAAAGTCCCGTTTGATAGGGTCTGATCTGGGTGTCGTGTTATTTCGACAATCGTCTGAGCGTTTTATGGAACGAATTCAGAAAGGCAAACGGAATTTTCAAAAATCATCCCATGGAAGAGTACTACTTTAGGATAGAATTCCAGCACAGATGAAGTCCTCACGTTGCTTTGGCTGAAAGATGCGCCGAAATTCGGCGAGATTTGTTCAGAATTTATCTAGTGATACATAACTTGCGACAGTTAAATTGAGTTGATAAAGGACTTTATACCGTATCAGATTCATCATCATTCAAAGTCATGCGAGAGATTTATAGGTGATTTGAAAATTTTCCGTTACAACATACCATTCTTCCGTCGGACCGAACGATGTTACTGATTCCGAAAAAGAAAGAATCGGCCATCGTGCAGAATAAATGTCAAGACAAATGTAAGGAGACGTTAAACTTTTTAAACGAGCTGAATGAAGCAGAAAGAAAAATGACGTTTGAAGAGTTTTTGGAAAAATTGACTATACTTTTACGAATTAGTGCCAACGTAAGAGAAACGGTCGTTTTGAAAAGAAACGTGCGAGACATTTACGTTAATCCGTTTAACAAAGACATCCTCAATATGTAACGAGCTAACATTGACGCCCAGTTTGTCGTAGACCCGTACGCTTGCAGCAGTTACATCATAAATTACATCAACAAATCGGACAAAGGAGTATCTAAAGTTTTACGTGACTGTTTGTCGGAGATACTACGTGGTAATCTGGATATCAAACAGAAACTGAAAGCCTTGGGACAGCGCTTCATAAACACTAGTGAAATTAGCACTCAAGAAGCTGCTTACCACAATTTGGGCATACGATTAGTGAAGGCAAGTACTACAGACATTTGCATCGCAACTGCACCGTCCGAGGAACGAGTTCACATTTTAAAGTCCAAAGAGGAGTTGGAAAATCTAGGCGCGGCTGCGATAGACATATATCAAAGAAACATGTTGGATTACTACGTTTAGCGGCCGGACGAGCTGGAAAATTTGACCTTGGCCGATTTTGCTGCCACGTATACGTGGATTAAGTTCCAACCGAGCAAAACAACACCAAAGAATACTGTTTTACTAAAAGATGAGAGTGTTACCATCAAGCAACGAACCAAGAATATAGGTGATACGGACTGTTACAAGATTCAATCAACTTTTACCGCGAACAGCTAATGTTATACCGAAGCTCTCGAAGCGGCCGATCAAGCTATAAACAATAATGCATAGGCAAACGTTCAATTCAACACGGTCAAAGAATTCCAAGTTTACGGCCTGGATGATCGAGATCACGATGCAATTTTCGATTGGATGTTTGACATGAAAAATGAGAAGAAGGCAGTTTTTCTTACGCCTTTTTTATTTTTATTTATTTATGTATTGCATACACTGCTCAACGGGTAAGATACCCAATTACAGAACAGGGATAAAGGCATACAAGGCATTAATTACATAATATACAACAACATAGAAAGAAAGTAAAATGAAGAAAAAATTTACTTAAATGTACGAACTATGAATAGCTAATGATGCGAAGAGGGAGAAAAAAATAACATGGGAAATGTTTAAATATAAAAACTATATATACATATATACACATATGTGATTCAAAGTAAATTAAGAAAAACAAAGACACTCACTGGTTATTTAATTCAGAACATTTTGTTTTATGTCACTAAGGCTGCAATTAAAAATATCGAAGTCGTTACATAATTTATTATTTGTTTGCTTATAGTAATGAAACATATTCTTTATAGGATTTTGCAAACAGTGGAAAGAAAAGCTATCTATGAGAACTCATAGACAGCTTTTCTTTCCACTGTTTGCAAAATCCTATAAAGAATATGTTTCGTTACATAATTTGTTAGAAGTACTGAAAATCGTATATAAATGTGAATTATTTAGTACGTTGGTACGTGGCGTAGGTAAATAGAAAACTTGGTGATTACGAGAGGTTAATCTGGGAACGTGAAAATTAAGTTTACTAATTATTTCGGGTGCGTCAAAATCATCATGTAGTAATTTAAACAAAAATACTTGAGAAAAGTACGTACGCCTATCCTCAAGAGTAGTCATAGAATATCTTTCAAGCAAGTTACTTTGCAGAAAACCAATCACTGGATAGGTACCGTTGGATTTGAACCACAGTATTTTAAGAAATCTACGTTGAACTGCCTCCAAGTTATTCTTGTGAACATCATAACTGGAACTCCAAACTAGCGATGCGTACTCAAGTTTCGATCTGACGAAGGTTTGATAAAGAATTTTCAGAGTATCAGTATTAGTGAACTCTCGACTAGTACGAACGATGAATCTAAAGGCTTTGGAGGCTTCAGATGCAATGGTATCGATATGATCAGTGAAGGATAATTTATCAAAAGTTACACCGAGGTCGCGAAATGTTATAGGTCTTTGAAGTATGATATTATCTAACCTGTAATCAAAAAAGGTGATGTTTTTAAAGAAAAGGACATTACGTTACATTTACTAGGATTCATGAATAATTTAGTTATTATACACCAGGTGTTTATTTTGTCAAGAGAAGTCTGAACTTGAAATCAGTCATCGATTTCATCAATTACTGTGGAAATGTTTAGATCGTCGGCATATAGAAGGCGAGGCAAATTAATTTCGTTCACTATGTCTTTAATGAATATGTTAAAAAACAAGGATCCCAGAATAGATCCCTGGGGACCTCCAGATGTGGCAGCAAATTCGATCGATTTGAACCCACTTAATGCAACGTACTGACCCCTATTCATTAAATAAGATTTAAACAAAAGGAGCAAAGAATATGAGAAGCCAATTTTTCTAATTTATTAAGTAACAACTGGTGATCAGGTCTATCAAACGCTTTGGAGAAATCGGTATATATGACATCTACCTGCCCACGTTCATCTAAGGATTCAGAATTATATTGAGTTACACAGAATAAATTTGTTGTTGTTGAATGCCCTTTCATAAATCCATGTTGATTAGTAGAGATTTTGGTGTTAATTGAATGATATATTCTATCATGAAGTAATATTTCTAAGACTTTACAGAAGTTACAAATTACAGAGATTGGTCTAAAGTTCTCAATATCTAGTTTGTTTCCCTTTTTGAAGATGGGACATACTTTGGAATATTTCCATAGGTCAGGAAATAGGCAGTTTTTTAAGATTAAGTTAAAAATTAGAGTTACAGGATATGCAAAGATGATAGTGCAATACTTTAATAAAAAAAGCTGGAATAGAATCAGGACCGGTCGTCATTTTGGGTTTAATTCGTTTTAGAGCCCGAATAACCTCATCTTCACTAAAAGAGTTTATGCTAACAATAGGGTTATTGTTAGGTATATCGGTCTCAATGTGATGTTCCACGATATCTAATGAGGACTCATTATAAGATTGACCGAAATAATTGGCAAATGCATTTAGTATATCAGATGGATTGTTTAGCGAAGAACCCTCAAAGAACATCTCTTCAGATACACTGGCTGACCCTTTGCTACTTTTGATGAAAGCCCAAAATGTATTGGAATCTTTTCAAATTAGCGACGATAAATTTTACGAAATAATGCGCACACTGAATTACAAGCAGAATTTATTGTTACATTATATTTTCGTATCTGCACATTTACAATTTGAATATCGTAATATTTTATCGTTTTAGTCGAGGCTATATATAGTATAACGAGTTGCCTACCGTTCGTGCTCCATGTGAGCCACGCACAGTGATGTTGGCAACGCGTTGCTGGCAACGCGTTGCTGGCAACGCATTGCTAGCAACGCACCGTAACTGTACCTAATTAGGAAGCGAGTTACGAACGTCTCGATTATAACCTTTTCAAGACCGTTATTATCAATTAAACTTATTGTTTTGTTAATGGAATTACAAAATACTGTATTATGTGTGAAATATAGACGTCATTAAGGGAGATTTATCAGATTTGTGGGTTATGTTGTATAGTGTTCATTCGGAACGTACCCATGGACAAAGTTTTAGTCATTCTCGGATTTGACAGAGGTTTCCATCTTTGCCATTTTTGGGGATTTTTTTCCGTTTGCCGGCTAAAGAGAAGTTGTGTCACTGAGCACATGGATAGCATTTTGTGAATTTGCTCCTTTAATGGGATTTAGTGCTGTAGTGACAAATTAGCTTATTAGATATTTTTATTATTTTCTGTTGGGAAGTACTGCTACGGAATTTTCCGGATAAATCAACTTGCTGGAAGCACATGGCAAAGGAATTCTGAAAGCCCACTCAACATCTAAGGGATTTTTGGGTTTTTTTGGTTTTCCTGTTCTTTTTGTACCTTTTGTTCTTTTGGTTTCATTTTATCTTGGACTTTTACTGGTACCTATCGCATCATGTATGTTTGACCCCACATCTTAACTGTTGGATTTGTACATCTGTATGTGAACTTTGGTTTTACTGAAACTTGGTTGGCAAGATATTTGGTGAATTTGGAATCCTGAGTGTACCGGTGAGACTCTCCTGCCTGGTTCCATTGGAAGCTACGCTCCCATGGTAGGCCTAGTGGTTACATTGTGAAACCTGCTTGAGGTAAGCGTCTTTGAATAGCCTAACGAGGGACCTTATATCACATCCCACCTTCTACGTGAGGCATAGAGAGCTCGTCAGTTTTAATACGGTACTAATTACACGTTAAAGGTAAATTGTCAGTAACTATTTTGCACATGACCAATTAAATTTAGTAGTTTTGAACACCACGCTTGAACCTATCGTCACTTACCTAATTCACAGTATTTTGTTCATTTCATGTTATTTTTCAGTATTTTAATGTAATCGTCTAAGCTAATATATTTTGGGGGGTCATATTTTGCCTATTATTAGTTAAGATTTTATTAGTTTTAAGTTATCATATGTTTTGTGTTAGGTTAAGTGTGGGCCACACATCTAAATATATCGATTGTGTGTAATGTTATCTCTGTGGTATTTGGCTGTAAGCGTACCTATATATAATCATTAAATCTGTTATAGTAAGAAGCGCATTTGTTTTCCCCAGCGTACATTTAAAGCCCCAATTTGTCGGATCCACTCCCCAGGTACTTGTCTAGTCGGCCGTGTGAGCCTCTTTCGCCACCAATTAAATGCAGAGAGGGGACTGCACGTAAAACATAAAAATTTTGTTCAGGGCACAGGGTGACCACCCTACCCTGCTGTATTGCTAATATATCAGCATCTAAAGTAAATTTTTTTTACACATTCCCCTTTTATCTGGGAGCCCTGTAACATTATTGCTGAGTGAAGTTTTAGAAAACATCATAAACTACAAGACAATGTACGTTTACCTTTCCGACGGCGTTGGAATCGACAATAGTCGATTGATCGATGCAATCTATCAGTCGCTGTTGAGGCAACGGGAAACGATCCCAATACGATAAAAGTACTTTTGATGGCACCGACCGGCAAAGCGGCCTTCATCATATCGGACATCACATGTCATTCCTCTCTTGCTCTCCCCGTTAACCAATATAGCGCAATTGATTTCATTGAGCAAAGATTTGGTCAACAAGATGCATTCGAAGTTGTTACACCTGAAGCTGATAATCGTCGACTAAATATCCATGGTAGGTGCAGAAATGCAGCACGACATGGACAGCCGCCTGAAACAGATTTTTTTAAATGAAAAGAAATTTGCGAGAATTTTCATGTTGTCTGTGGGTAATCTGAAGCAGCTGCCACCAGTGGGAGACAAATGGATATTCATGCCGAGCAAATCGGAAACGTTCGGAGAAATTGTTGGAAGTCATTTGTGGGGCATGTTCAAATACTTCGAGAGTGACGTTCTCCCCGAGATAATCTTACCTTCAACCTACCCTGAATTGCTAAAGTAGAGGCGGCGGCCTGCCAGCTGCAGTGGAGACGGGCCGGGTCAAAAATAAAAGTAATACTAAAATTGGGGCGCCACTTGGTTTAACGCTACCACTACTTCAATATCAAATATAACCAAGAAATACCCAGGTAAGTTTGTTTTCAATGCTATGAGGTAAGTACTTGTATCAATTAAATAAGTTAAAGGTTAAATTTTGCTATACAAATATACAGTAGTTTATTAGAAGTAATGTTTCAATGTTTACAAGAAATTCAGTTCAATAACTCAGGTAAGTATATTGCGAAATTTGGTGACACATTAATCTAAAATAAAAATACACCAAGATGTAATTTTAGCGCAAGCTTTACCGAACATGTATACACGCCCAGCGTACAGTCGCAAAAAAAGTGTAAAATAATGAAAGTATTATCTACAGAAAACTTATCTACTGAAAAAAAATAAACACAAATTAATAGGGAACAAAATTTTAGCTCTGGTATACTAAATTTTAAAAAATAAGCAAAGTCCAATGAGCTCTACTAGAAATAGTAATAATAAGAAAATATTAAAAAAAAAAATCATCAACTATACTAAAGATCAAAATAATTAAAATTACTTAATTATTGTCTTTCTTATACATGAGCAGTTAGAAGTAGAGAGATCTTCACATTAATACGTAATCATGGACTATAAATAAAAATGTATATATACAATTATGAGCTTCAATATAAAACAAAATATTATGTTTAAACGAAAAAAATATAGGGCGAGCTGATATGCAATCAATCAATTCAATAAGCAAAGCATATGATCAATAAGCATGCAAACTTAGCTGGTCCCAAGGTTAATCAGTAGGTAGCCGGTGAAAAATCCTGCAAATGGCGATATACATGCAGCGAAGCGAGTGAAAGCACCAGATTCCTACAGCAAAGCAAAAGCAAGAGGGCTTAACCAATAACATCCCAAACTCTATATGTAACCAGTCTGGACCAATATGACAACTTCTCTTCCTTGCCAGAAAATAAAGGAAAAACCAAAACAACAGCGATAAAAAAAAACCTAAAATAGGATAAACAAGTATGAGTACCCCCATTCAAGGAAAAGATATAGAATTATACTTTAAACTACGTAAGTATACGCTTAAATGATTTTCCATAAATCTATAGCACTCAAAAAAATGATATAACAAGCTCATGCAATTTACTTTCAAAAGAAATTATATTTACTAACAAAAAGATGAGTACAGTTTGATTTCTATTCAAGTAAGTATATGATATTAATTA
This sequence comes from Stenurella melanura, assembly GCA_963583905.1. Taxonomy (NCBI): domain Eukaryota; kingdom Metazoa; phylum Arthropoda; class Insecta; order Coleoptera; family Cerambycidae; genus Stenurella; species Stenurella melanura. Next base: position 75,870,026 of record OY757314.1, read on the forward strand.
CTTATTATTATTATTCTAATAAAATAAAGAAACAAAATCATAGAAGTTTAGCCACTAAAGCAGTAGTAACTGTAAGAAATAAATCGGTTACCTTAATTTTGTCGAGCAGTGTATACTCGAAAAATTATTAATAACATGATTTTCACGAGATACATATATTAATTAAATCTATTGATCACCACAAATTGTTAAATATAAAATGTGTAAATTGTATGAGCTGTTTTAACCAAAATTTAAGTAAAATAAAGCATTACCTCCTAACAGCTAAAGGGTTTTTCTTTCGAATTTTTCCTCCAACAGGTTTACTCCAGATGTTTTTGTGGATTCTAGTGTGAATTTGTAGTACAAAAGGCAGCAAATAATCCCGTTAAAACGACTTGGAATTCCACAAAACTGAGCAAGTATTCAATTTTTTCAGTCACCAAAAATACTACCAATGGAACTTCCAATTTGCGTATAGTGTGGCTAATTCTCCCTTTTCAAAAAGGATGAGTGCTAATACTCATTTTAATTATTAATAAACCAACACCAAGGTTAAAACCACCTTTTTAAAAACACCCACCTGTATTATCTAAAATTCGCGACACTCCTTATCGCTTTACCACAAAAAGATCTTCCCACAAAAACTATTGGAAATAATATTTGATTTGCTTCAACATTTATTGACTAGAATAGACCATGTATCGCCATCTACCAACAACAATGGAGGCTAACAAAAGATTATAGAGACTTCATATCAAGAAGACTACTTTAAAAAGTAATGTGTGAGCTATTTTAGAATACATTGTGATTTAGTTATCAAATAAATGTAACTTATTTTACGAACTTTGTGTTATACAAATATATCACGTAACACGAGCCAACACAGATGAGCCAGAAAAATCAAGAATTCGCCGTCGACCTAAATCACACGGCAGAGGGTCAGATGGCCGACGAAGACGTGAAAATCCTTGAAGCCAGAGAATAAACGCTAAACGTTCCCGAACAAACGTTACATTTGTTTAATAGCAATGTTGAGGTGGATGCATACAACGAGAAAAGGTTATCTGAAATTCACGACGAACGCTGTATCTCGCCGGCCAAAGATGTGGTCAAGGATGAATGTACTGCTAAGCTGAAGGAAAAGTTTTTAAAAACTTGCAAGAACTTTAAAAAGTCAGAGAGCTTCGGTCTGATATACGAACAGTTGCTTCAAGTTTCGGTAAAATAGATGGTGTCGGTGAATATGGATACGAAAGACGGCATAGTAAACAGTGCCACGGGAATCTTGAGAAAAATCGATTACGACAAAAATAAAAACCCAATCAGAGTGTGGATGGAATTCCCGGAAGAAAAAAATGGCCAAGAAACCAGAGCGAAATACAAGAACATGATGTTGGCCGATCAAATTCCTGCGACATATACGTCTATCGAAAAGACTTCAAGAACGATCAAAATAAAGAAATCAAGCAACGCGCAAGTGGAGAGACAGCAATTTGCAATTTTGCCAGAGAAGGCGTTACGATACAGAAGTCGCAGGGCAGCACTTATTCTTTAGTTGATGTTCACATAAAAACCGACATAGCCAGTGGTGCACTGTATGTTGTATGCAGCAGGGCAATGGTCCCGAGCGGTTTGTATATTTTTGGAAAGTTAAAAAAAAACAAAACGCCAACGGCTACAGATACTGCATTCAATGAGATCAGATCTTAAAGAAAATAAGACGGTGTGCACTAAATTTGGAAGATACAGGGTGTAATCAGTTTCATATCATTAAAAAAACTGGTAATGGGGACCGACCAGACAATGAACTTGTAGTTCCCAATTATACAACTTTTAAATTGTTATAAAAAGTGCAAAGGCCTTGGATCATCGACCGCCTTTGATGGACCGCCTCAACCGAACTGAGGCAATTATAAAGAGGTAAATAATTCGTTATCTATTCCTGCACAACTGCAAGCGCATAATGGCCGTAGAAGTTTAAACAGAGCATTTCTTTACATGTGTATCTTTTAATTTGGAATAAAATATTGGATTAATGTTTATAATTTAGAATATTTAAATGTGATTTATTAACGTTTGTAACATAAATGAGTGTCCTGGCTTAAAAGCTTACCACCTATTATTCAAAATCTGCATCAATACACAGTTCGGTACGTCGAATTAAGGACATACGTACTCCGTTCAACACTAAACAATCAACTATCAACTAACGTTGTCAATAAAGAAAAATAAAAGAAAAACTTGGTCCAAAATCCAAAACGGAATACCAAAAGAACGAACGAATAAGTTGGGTCTGTACGTAATCAAGAATTTAACGACTTGAACGGTAAAGTCGATAAAATAAATCTTCACTATAAATACACAGCGACTCGAAATTCAAAAATAACAAAAACAACGAACCACGGGTTGGACGTGTGTACATAATGAAACACCCACAGAAACTAAAATATTGCACATGGGAGAGTCAGAGTATAGTTTTCTTCAGATCAGATCTACTAAACACGTCGATTTCTTTCATCTTATTTACCGCACTGCTTAAAACCGCCGACATTTTATAACTATCTACACAAATATTGAGTATCATAGGCAAAGACACGCGCGACAATCTAAACCTACTTCAATATTCCAGCAGTTCTCAAAAGATTTTATTGAAAATTTGCGAAATTTTTGTTTATTTCTTTTCTCCAAAACTATGAGCTTTAGACCCCATGTTATATAAGGTTTTTTTGTTTGTCTTGTCGTTCCCTACCACCAGTTTTTTTAATGACATGAAACTAATTACACCCTGTATGTAGGGGCAACGGCATCAAGAAAATTTCCATGACTTATCATAATGTGCAGAGCTTTCCGAAACAACGCAATTTGATAGAATCGAATCCGTTATTCCAATATGTGAAATTGCTGTTATCAGTCGAAACGTGGATTTGTCAAAAAGACGAAGCTAAACTGAAAAATTTCGAATTGTTTGCTTGTATTCACAACGATGGACAACAACGAAGACCATTTGGAATCGCGTGCTATAAGAAAATTGGCTGCGAGCTAGATATAGAGGATGTAGGCGAGTTTGATATACCTATTGACAAAAACATTTTCCAAATGGTTTGTTTCACGCTAAATAAGACGTACACCGTTGCTGTAGTGTACGCGCCGCCTAAATTGCCGCAGAAGGAGGTTTTTAATATTTTCAGATATAGTTGAATATGTTGAAAACAGCGAAAACAAATGTGTTATAGTCGATCACTAGAGTAGGAACGCAGATAGATTGGTGCTTCAGCAACGCCGCAGAGTTAGTTTCAGCTGTCACCATTGAAACAGTTATCACAAGCCGCTCATTGTGAACATTTATGGAAGACGCGGAAACAAAATTGATTCGGAGCATGAGCAGCAGAACATAAAAAGAGATAGGTTGATTTCGAAATATACGGAGCATGAGCTACAGAACATAGAAAAACCGCTGCCTAAGGAATCACTACTTCCACATCCAAATTTTTAATCCAAGTTACTTTAAAGGAAACGTCTTGATTAGATTTGCACTCTAGTATGTGGAAAATATTGGTCATAGAATTTTAATATTTGGTGCAGATGTCATAGAAAAATTTTAGGCGCTGGTTTGTACCATATACGTTAAAAATGAAGGTTCTAGTTTACCCTACTTGTTTCCCCTAATCACAAACTACCATATCCCACCCCTTCAATGGAATCATTTCAATCAGATTCTATTACAATACATACGTGTACTAACGTTTAGCGATATTTAGTGAATATATCAATTTTACGTTACCAATCCCATTAAGAATGGAGCGAAGGTGTCGGGGTTTGAAAAATATTAGAAAAAAACCTGAGGCCTTGGTTTCTAGTATATACACCAAAACCCAAATTTCTGTCCTCTTATCAGCTCGCTTTACTTATGTTCCCCTATTTACTTCTATTTAACCCCCAACCCTTCAACGGAATCATCTCAAAATATAATCTAGTTGCAGATGTCGTTATGATATATACGTATACCAAATGTCAAGTGAATATCTCAATTTTATTCTATCAACCCCTTTAATAATGGAGTAAGGGTGGCGGGGTGTTGAAAAATATGATAAAAAAAATTGAGGCTTTGGCATCTAGTATATACATCTAATTTCAAGTTATTGTACTCTTACCAACTTGCTTTACTTATTTTTCCCTATTTACCCCTATTTAACCCCAACCCTTCATCAGAATAATCCCAAAATATAATCTAGTTAATGATTTCATTATAATATATGTGTGTGCCAAATTTCAAGTGAATATCTCAATTTTATTTTATCTTCCCCTTTAATAATGGAGTAGGGATGGTGGGGGGTCGAAAAATATTATAAATAATCTGAGACCTTGGCTTCTAGTACATACAGCGAATTTCAGGTTTCTGTACTCTTACCAGTTTGCTTTATTTATTTTGCCCTATTTATCCCTATTTAACCCCCAACCCTTCAACGGAATCATCTTAAAATATAATCTAGTTCCAGATGTCGTTATAATACGTACATGTACCAAATTTCAAATGAGTATCTCAATTTTATTTTATCAACCCCTTTAATAATGGAGTAAGGGTAGTGGGGGGTTGAAAAATATTATAAAAAAATCTGAGGCTTTGGCTCTTAGTACGTACACCGAATTTCAAGTTTCTGTACTCTTACCAACTGGCTTTACTTATTTTCCCCTATTTACCTCTAAATAACCCCCAACCCTCAAACGAAATCATCTCAAAATATAATCTAGTTCCAGGTGTCGTTATGATACATACGTGTACCTAATTTCAAGTGAATATCTCGATTTTATTTTACCAAACCCTTCAATAATGGAGTAGGGGTGGTGGAGGTTGAAAAATATTATAAAAAATCTGAAACCTTGGCCTCTAGTACATACACCGAATTTCAAGTTTCTGTACTTTTACCAGCTTGCTTTTTCTCCCTATTTACCCCTATTTAACCCCCAACCCTTCATCAGAATAATCCCAAAATATAATATCTTTAATGAATTCATTATAATATATGCGTGTGTCAAATTTCAAGTGAATATCTCAATTTTATTTTATCATCCCCTTTAATAATGGAATGAAAGGGGATGAAAAATACAATAAAAAAAATTTGAGGCCTTGGCTTGTAGTACACACATTAAATTTCAAGTTTCTGTTCTTTTACCAGCCGTCTTTAAATATTTCCCCCTATTTACCCCACAACCCTTCACCGGATATCTTCAAAAAACAATCCAGTTCCAGATCTTGTTATAATATATACGTGTACAAAATTTCAAGTCAATATCTTGAACCATTCCGGAGAAAACATGCGGACAAAAAAGTTACAGACCGACCGACCGACAGACAGATCGACAGACAGACCGACAGACAGAAAATTTTTTTCGCTCAAATTTAAAATCTCGATGTTTCATTCTAAACCCATTTCAAGAAAAAATTGATTTTTTTTTATGATTACTATACTTCCAATTCACTAGGTGGATGTGGAAGTAATAAATACGTTGAGTTCTAAAAATACGGAGCATAAGCTACAGAACATGAAAAGAAATACGTTGATTTCGAAAAATACGCAGCACGAGCTACAGGATATTAAAAGAAATAGTTTGATCTCGAAAAAAACATCAATTTCTAGTGAAGCTATCGATGAGGATAGCAGCATCAAGCAGATGGAAATATCCGACGACGATGATAGTACAAATGAATTAAGTCAAAGCTTTGAAAACCTAGAGATCGAAGAAAGGTACACCGTCACCGGACTGGCTAATCCATTAAATGCTTACTACGTAAATGCGACCATGCAATGTTTATTTGTTCTTAGAGAATTTCGAGTGTCCATTTCGAGTAATTCTAATTCTTTTAATGATGTTGTAGGTCAAATCTTGAATAAGAGAGTCGACCACTGTACCGAATTGCGAAACTTTTCGGGCTCACCGTACAATACGAACGAGCAACAAGACGCGCAAGAATTTATTGGCATCTTGATAAACGACTATTTAGAATCTGGTTTCAGAAACGAACTTAAATTTAACATTATTGAAAGTTTTAGATATTGCGAGCAGTGTCTAACAACGACAGACTGAGGAAACCAAACAGAATCGTCGATACTGATGATTAACGTACCAGATTTACCGGATTTGCGGATTTGTTCTAGTTTAGAGAAACCGATAACCGTGCGCAAAGTGTGATAATCGAAATGTAAACGAAAGATCGTACTTAATGAGAGTACACAAGTATTTAGTAATATGTTTGATTAGACATCGCATCAATATCGGCGAATCTGGAGAGATGATGTCGCATAAAATTCAAACAAAAATATTAAAATTCTATAAATCCGGAAAACGTTACTATAGACGATTAGAGTTTCAGATTGGTGGGAGTGGTTAAGTACTTGGGTGAAGAAGTAAATAACGGTCACTATAAATCCATTGAGAAGAATGGACAAGAATGGTTTGAATGTGATGACTCGAGAATATCTTCGTACCACAATGAAATAATCAAATATGGTTATTTGTTGATTTTCAAACGGCACTGATGATCGAATAAAAGTACTATGCGAGCTCTGGTTGAGCAATGCGCCAATTAGAATTTCAGTATAATTTTACCTTCATTCTAAACCGAATAAAACATGAACTGAATTTTATGGACAGTAATTATGTCCACCAATTTTATAAAACTCAACTTTCAAGCCATTCTTTTTTTCATTTTAAAGTTCTTATCTAAATGCTATGTAATTTATTATACACTGTGCAGTCGGACAAAGGACCTTCTGCACATCAGTGGTTTTTTTTATATCAGAGATATCTAAGCTCATAATAAGTTGATTTTGCCGAACTTATCAATATACAAAGACGATTCCTTTAGCAGTAGAGGGCTTCAAAGTTTAGAAAAAATAAACAATTATTTTTCACGCTATCAAAGAACATGTTTTCGTTGAAATATAAGTGTCTTAAAGTAGAGGTGGTACATACTGATAAAAGAGTTTATATATTCGTCACAGTTTGGTAAATCAATTCCAACTTTATGAAGTAGAAAAACTGATTATGATAAATTTGTATCTCTTGTAAAATTTTTGTTTTAAATAAGTTTAGTCAGAAAAAAATAAATATCATTTCCTGCATTGTACCCATTGTAAAAAAAACATACGAATACAAAACAAAACAAGTTTTCCTACGAAACAGATTTTGATATCGTGCTTTCTCGAAAAAGTCTTTATTTTAGTTCTACACGAAATTATCTATAGGTGTCCAAACCAGAAAAAATGAAGATCATACCGGAGAAAATTCTATCTCTATAAATATTTGACCCATTTTCATTTACTAAATAAAAATAGAACCGATGCTCTTTCTATGTTTCAAAATGCAGTTAGCGTTTACTTTACTTAACGCAAAAAGAAAAAAAAGAAAAATAAAACATGTCAAAATGTACTTATCTTACGACCCTCTGCTGAAAATGTACTGAATCATCCCAACAGTTGTAAAAAGCATATCAAAGTGTAGTTTTCTTAGCTTGTTTTTCTAGTAAAGATAATGTTAGACAATGTAGGAAAAATAATAACCGACACTTTCCGCCCCATCCGAGTTTCTAATGGAGAAAAATTTCCAATTTTCCGACACTTGGAAAATATTGTCATCATGGTACGTCAGTATCCCACATAATTACATGTTTTTGGTGGCAGAGGACTTAGGAAAAATAGTAACTGACAATTTTCAGGCCATTCGGACAATACATGATAAACTGTGATTTCATATTCGTAACCTGCTACTTCAATAACCTCCATATAATAAGTCTTTACAATTACGGAGCAGATGAGCATATCTATGGGTTTCTTATACTTCCAACTTCTTATGCTTTCTTAGCGCCAAAATTGAAATTTGGTTACTTTTTTACTTTACTTGCTTTTTGAATTAAAATAATAGCTGCTGTGATTTACGTAGGACGTGCATTAGAAGTTTTTTTCAACATGCAGTTGGATTAGAAACTTGAAATCAGGTACGCTGCCATAATCGATCATTCCCGTTCTATCCAAAACATTTTCAGTCCTCCAGGGTGTGCCAAAAGTAGATACCAACTTTCTTATTTTAAATAAAAACCTACATTTTTTTTTCACATAGTTCGATTGTCCTTATAATTCTGAGTTTAGGCAGCCCAAGTTATGTTAATTTATCTATTACAGTTTTTGACATATGTCATTTTTTTTACAAAACTAACTGCTGTAGCAGTTTACGAACAAATTTGTATCTCGCAAACCATTCAAAATTAGGAAATCAAATTTGTGGGGCAGTTAGCCGGAGGTCATGATGTTCCAACGGTGCTCTCATTATGTACACAGCTGATTTTCTAATATCGCTACCAAAAATTGTTAAAAAGTCCATTTTTTCAAATAGCACGTACTATTTTTTTTGACGGCATTTGAAAGAAAATTAAATTTTCGCGTGAGTTACCCTTGGGTTGAAGTTAGGTATAGGGAATGCTTGTATTGCATTCCCTATATCTAACTTCTACCTCTACCGAGTTATTCAATAAAAATCAAGAGATGCGGAGATATTCCTTGCTTTTTCAAGTATGCCATGAAAAGACAATTGTAATAATTTAATAAGAAATGTAATAATTTAATCAAAATTCCTATTTAATTTTCATGGAAACAAAAGACAATTTTCCATTTTCGAATAAATTTTGTTTAAGAATTAGTACTACTCGTTTTCTCTTTGGCAGTATATCACTTTCTTAATTACACTTATCTATTGTTTACATGGTATACTTAAAAATTTAATAGTAATCCATATTTTTGTATTAAATTATTACAATTGTCTTTTGTTTCCATGGCAGGTTGAAGTTAGATATAGGGAATGCTTAAGTAACTCACCATAAAATCTAATTTTCTTTCGAAGCAGTCAAAAAAATAGTAGGTGTCATTTCAAAAAATTTATTTTCTGACCATTTATAACAGCGATATTTGAAAACCAGCTGCGCTCATATGGTACATAATGGGACCACCCATGGGACATCATAAGATAGCTTAGACTTCCAGATAGCTGCCCCACAAATTTGGGTCCCTAATTTAGAATGGTTTTGCGAGACAAAAATTTGTTTGTAAACTACTACAAGGGTTAGTTTATTCAAAAAATATACATACCTATGTCGAAAACTGTAATAGGTAAATTAACATAACTTAGATTGCCTAAACTCAGAATTAGGAGTACAATTGAACCGTGTGAAAAATAAGTAGGTTTCTATTTAAAATAAGAAAGTTGATACCGACCTTTGGCACACCCTGTATAGCTGGAGGACTGAAAATATTTAAGATAGAATAGTAAATAAATATTAGATTTTACAAAACTCTTTCACCCTCGGTGTCGTGAGCTCTCGGGCTATAATAATATTTTAAGAATTTATCAAAATAAACAAAAACGTTTAGGTACTGTTAAAAAAATATCCTTGAAATATATTGTAGATTATCTTTAAAATACCCCAAGCATTTTAAGTATATTCCACCTATGCAAAAAAAAATATTCTAAAAAGTTATTCACAGCTTTTATTAAAATAATAATTATATGCCTAATGTCTAACAGAATATTTTTTAGTTTCTTCTTTAAATGTTCATGAAATTTCCGAAGACATTACATGGATATTTTTACATTAATATTTAGACTTCTACGTCTAATGTTTAATATAAATATTAAGGACTCATGTAAGCCTTATTTTATACGTAATGAAATATTATCATTACCTTCAATTTACATTTATTTAACTGTACTGTATATTAAACAAAACCTTAGTCAAGTCCCTATTAATTCAGACTGTCACAATTATGACACAAGACATGGCCATCTGCTTAGAACGGTCAACCATTCTACTGCTCTTTATGAAAAGTCACCGCTATACTCAGGCACTAAAATGTATAATAAATTGTCCATGGATATAAAGAGCTGTACCAGTATATCTTTGTTCAAAAAAAAGCTTAAACGCTTCCTATTGGAAAACTATTTTTATAGTGTCAATGAGTTCCTTTCCTGTTAAGTAGCACGTACTTATTTTATTGTACTGTATTATACACTATTTGTATTTGTAGTATACTATTTATTGTGTTATATGTATTTTTTTATATGTTTATATTTCTATTCTGTGTATGTATGTTATTTCTGTATTCTGTGTATGTTTGTTATTTTTCTTTTTAATGTTGACGATCACATCTATTCATTGCATTAGCCTAAGTGTTAATAAATGAATTTGAATTAGAATACTTACTGAAAAAAAAAAGTATCCCATTCTGTTATTTCAAGAATATTCTTTAAAAAATATTTATATTCTTAGAACATTCTGTGCATAAGTGAATATCCTTAAAATACATTCTGAGGATAATTTATTAATATTTGTGTTATTTGGGTAAACGATGGCTGAAAGCAAAAGGTACACCAAAGGCGAAATGAACATCTCGAATATCAAATTTTGCGAAAAAAAAGTTTGAATTTGTAAGGCGCGGTCTTGTACCTTGGAACGTTGAAGCTATCCACTTTCCTAAATAAGATTCTAATGAACTGCAGCATACGGAAGTCGAGGTTTCTACTATAGATAAACATGAATGTAAACAAGGCTTGACACTTTTGAACAAATATCTGGAATCAAAGCTGGTCAACGATTTTAAGGAAATCCAAGGGGTACGGAAATGAGATATAATAAATATTATGCTCTTTTTGATTTTTATAAAACAGTGATGAACACATGCATGGAAGTAGAAACAAAAATTAACAAGAAACCAAATCAGGAAGTAGAAAATCTAAAAAAGGCAGAAAATATAGAATCACAAATAAGGATTCCAATATTCATTGGACAGACTAAAACACCAAACCAAAAACAAACGTCCAAACTCCATGGGGCCATTATACTCGTAGACTAGCAGTCTCCTAATACTCACGCCATGTTCATTGCAGAAGCTAACTTACATACTCCTTATAGTAATATTCCGAATTTAAATGAGTAGGAAATTGATAACGGTTGATTTTTCAACCAATGGTGTAGAACGCGTTAAAATAAAATTTATTGTTGATGGTCAAATAATTCCAATGCCATTTAAAGCAAAAAAGAAACAAGAACAGGAAAAAATTAAACAAATGGAAGTTTAAGAAAAGCAAAATAAAATATGCGCAAAGAAAATGAAGAACAGGCGCCAAGGGAAATTGTCCGACTATGTTACATGCGGGTACGCGTGCGATTAACCTGGTATCAAAAAGTTACGTAAACTGTGATTTTTTTTTATTATCTCGGCTGTTAGGAGTGAAAAGGCAGCCCTTTGCTTTTGTTTTACACAACCAAGTATTAAAGAAAATATTTTTAGATAGACACTTACGAAAAAGAACAAGAACGGTTAGCTAAACTAATGGAAGAATATTTGAATAAAGATGATTCAGAATGAGATATAGATTATGACGATGACGAAGATGAAGAGGGATTTTCTAGAAATACGGGAAGACAACAGCGACACTGAGCAAGAAATTTCAGAAAATGAAGAAGAACCTGCAGACTTAAATCTGATAGGAGACGATCCGGAAAAGACAAAGTTATCGTATGGGATAAGCATGCTCCATCCATAGAAATAGAAATAATTTATTGATGTTATCAACATTACAGTTTTACATAAGTCACATTACAGTTATAAGATAAAAGTAAAAAGAAGTAAAAAACATACATCAAAGTTTGTAAATTACACTGACAAATAAATGATTATAAATGCTTTCACAAACAAACATAATTGATGTGTTACATGTGTTGGGTTTCATTTGAAGGGTCAGTCGTAAAAAAATCCTGAAAGGAGTAGAAAGTTCCTTCTATCAGCAAATTCTTTATGTGGCGGGCAACTGATTACTCTGGGAGAAAGGTAATATGAGATGGCAGCTTGTTGAAGAAGACGGAACCATAATAATTAAGTCCGTTTCTGCTTTTCTTTTAATCCCAAATATTTCAGTGCTATGTTGTTTCTCGACCATGTGTCGTAATCATGCACGCTCAGGTGACTGGTATAATCATTTAGATTCAGACTTACATAAAGTAAACACGTGTATATGTAAAAATCTGGCATAGTTAATATATTGGGTTCTTTGAATTTGTGCCTAACATCATCTCTATAACCAATACCCGACATCACTCTAATTACGCGTCTTTGTAAACCAAATATTCTGCTTAGATGATTAGTATCTCCCCATGTTAGTATACCATACGAAAATGTTACTTGAAACACAGAGTAGTATGGCATTAAGGGACACCTCCCTGACTAAGTTGATTATCATATATATGCACTTAGATAGTTTTTTAGAAACATAATCGACATGTTAGTCCCAGCAGAGTTTGGGATCAAGAACCACGCCTAAAAATTTGATAGTTTCCGAAACCACAAGTAGAAAATACTATATTTTCAGTTTTGCTAATGCTTAAGCACATGTTCGATTGAAACAATTCAGAAGCACTCGACTGTGTTCGTCGCATATTTTATAAGCCTACCATGTGGTATTTATTTTGGTTGCATCATCAGCATACCATACAAACAAAGCTGGCATGTGATACATACTGAAGCAAATCGTTGACGTATATCAAGAATAACAATGGTCCAAGGACTGTGGTACTCCGTGATACGTTATTCATTGCCGATGCAACACCATTGTATACAGTAACTTGATTTCTGTTTTCTAGGTAGCTTCTTAGTAGATTCAGTGCATTTGAGCTTATACCGTATTTGGTCAATTTTCCGAGTAATATATTATCTTGAACACAGTCGAACGCCTTTGAAAGATCACAAAAGTGCAGCCGGTATAGTCTTTGTTTTCAAATGCTTCTATAATGTTTCAATAACTGATTTATGGCATCTGACGTAGATTTCTTAGATCTGAAACCAAACTGTCCTACGAAAAACAAGCTATTATATAACAACTTTTCAAAAATTTTCCCAAGAACGGGTATGGTCGATATTGGACGATAGTTGGACATGCCATTTTTATCACCCTTCCTGTACCCTGGGATGATTTTTGATGTTTTTAGGCAGTCGGTAAACACGTCTTCTTTAATACATAAGTTGAATAGTTTAGTGAGAGGGCTGATAAGGATACTTTTCACATATTTTATAATTTTTATATTTATTTCATAAGTCTTTACTAGACTTTTTTTTGTATAGAATTAATTTTATCCCTCATTTCAACTAATGTGATTTCGTCAAACTGAAAGTTAGGATGGTTTTTGTTTGTAAACGAGTCTAATAGGCTCACTGGATCAATATTTGTATGGAGAATATATCAGTAAGTACTAGAGCAGAGAATCTCATAAAACATTTGCCTAGTAGTAAACCGCCTGTCAAAGAATTTAAAGTCTCAGTTATTCGATACACAAATATTCACATTCAAGTATATCGAGAAAACTATGAGAGCTCGAGATGCTAAAGATACAGATATATTAGAAATAAAGGCGCTAATTGGAGTATTGTATCTGTCTGGGGTTCTCAAATCTAATCCTCTCAACATCGACGAATTGTGGAATAAAAATGGGCCAGAAGTTGAAATATTTAGACTCACAATGTCAAAAATTACTCCCTTTGAATACGTAACTATTGACAAAAAACTAGAGGCCTTTAGAAAAAGGTGCAGATTTCGTCAGTATATTCCGAATAAACCAAATAAATACAGGATAAAAATTAAATCAAAAATGGCTGACGCAAAAATTTTCTACCTCAAGTAGGAAAGCAACCAGATGTTCCATTTGCCATGTTCCATTTGCCATAGAGAATTCTGCCAGAGCTGTAGTAGAATGAATGTGCCAACCAATAAAAGATGTTAACCGAAACGTTACGGCAGATAACTGGTTTACCAGTATCGAACTTATAGAAAATTTAAAACAAAATTTTAAATTGACATTGCTAGGAACCATTCGAAAAAATAAAAAAGAGCTGTCTAGAGAATTTGTTCATCCATCGGGGCGTCCTTTATCTTCAAGTCTGTTTGGTCTTCGTAAAAATGTAACCTTCATCTCCTATATACCGAAACGTAATAAGAATGTTGTGTTAGTACCCAGTATGCACTTTGAACTTTGATGATAAAATAGATCACGTAACGAATAAACTAGAGATGATAATGGATAATAATGCTACAGAACGAGGCGTAGACTGTGTTGACAAAACGAATTTTTTACAGCTCGCACCGCCGCTCCGTCCCCAGTTTCCAAATCTTTCGATCAAAGCACATTTCCTCGTCTAAATGTCACGTATTCATAGCCTCTTGAATGGCATCTCTCCAGCTTCTCATTGGCCATCCTCTCTTTCTCTTCTCAGGTAGAACCCACTCTAAAATTTTTCTTCGCCATCTATTTTCGTCTATACTTTTAACATATCCGAACCATGTCAACTGTCTCTTATTGATTTCTTCGATTATATTTCGGTACATTTTCACGTTTTCGCGAATTGTCTCATTTCTAAGATGTTCTAGTTTTGATTTTACCGCAGCTTCTTCCTAGGTAATCCATTTCTGTTGATAAGAGTTTTCTTTTGTTTTTTGACTAATGTCCCATACCTCGGCTACGTAGATCGTCGCACGTTTTACAATACTTTCATACATCTTTTTCTTTGTTTCTTTTTTGATATGTTTATTCCACAGAACTGAGTTTAAAGATCTTGTTATGTTTCGAGCTTTGTTGACCCTTTGGGTTATTTCATCATTGTTGTTTCCATTGTTGTTTAATATTGCACCTAGGTATTTGCAATTTTCCACTCCTGAAATGTGACCTCTTTCTAAAGGTAGGTTCTCAATTTCTTCACTTCCAACGATGAGGTATTCTGATTTGTCCATATTAATGGTTAATCCTGCCCGTTCGTAATTATTATAAATTATAGTTTTCTCACCATGTAGTTCAAGTCATCTGGAACTTCGGCAATAACTACCTGATCATCGTCAAAGTAAATGGTGAAGAGCGAATCCTCTCCCACTCTCAGTCCCATGTACTTAACAGTATTAGTCCACCCTTTCAGGGCTCTGTCGAGATACATTTTGAAGAGGGAAGTTTCTATGCTTATCTGTACTCTTTTTTCAAGTGCTACTTTTAGGGTGAATAGATATCAATCGTAGAGCGTCCAGCTCGAAATCCAGCTTATTCCCTGCCTGTTTTGTATCTATTTCTATATCTATTAAGTTTTTTAATACACGTGAGTAGATTCTACCAATGGTACAGATGGTTCTCCTTGGTTCATTTTTGGTGAATGGGAGTAAATATAAGGTGTTTTCCATTCTTTTGGAATATTCTTCTCCATTTATTCATCGCTCGTATAGATTTTTAAGCATTGTCGTCTCGTCACTAAATGTCACTAAACAGTCTTATTATGTCATGCCTAAACAACCCCGAAGAAGAAACAAAAGGGTGATATTGTTTACGAAAATTAGCATTGCAACGCATTAAACGTCATCTTCATCAAGCACTACACAAAACCTGCTGAAGAATACAACAGCAAAAATTCGAGAAATTTTACTATTGACCTACTCCCGTTGTTCCGGTTGACGCAAATCAGAGAGGTAGATGTTCGTACTGCGACAGAAAAGTGATATGCCTACGAGATTCTCTTGTGTAAATTGTCGCACATTTATGTGTATAGAACACTCACTTTTCATTTGCCAAGAATATGTATCTAATTATAATGAAGAAGAATGATTTCTTTGATCTGACGTATTTGTAATTAGGTAAGTTAACCTGTTTTGAATAATAATCACCGTTTTGTTCTTACCTATGTTTAATAAACTATATTCATTTTAAATTAAGTTCACTTAACTTAAATCTACCAAGCAAAATCCCATAAATAGTAGTTACTTGTTTGCGGAGTCACAGTCCGCAGCGAGCATTGGTATATAAAAATGAGCGTGAGCACCGAAAGGTTAAATCGGAAAAAAGTAAAGATGGAGTTAGGTTATCTAGTTATATTCAGTACTCTGCAGAAAACTATTTCGAGATATTAATTTGGAAAAGAACTGAAATTAAAATAAGAACCTATAATAGTACTGTTTTGAAACCGTTAGATGTAATCGAGAGTAACAGTCAGCAACCGTTGTTTGGAAGGAACTCAATGCAAGTATTTAAAATAAATTTTGATAACTGAAGTATAAACCAGATATCTGTTAAAAGAGATAATATAATTTTAGAAGAATTTAATGATGTATTTGCAAATAAGATAGGTAAATGTGTCTTAGAGCAAATCGAGTTGAAGTTGAAAGAAAATATTTCTGTTACTTAAAAAAAATCTGTTTCAATTCCTTATGTATATAAAGAGAAAATTGAAAATCAGTTCGAAAAATTACAACAGAATTGAGTTATCACTAAAGTAGATCATAGTAAACGGGGTACAGCTCTAGTACCAGTAATTAAAGCGAATGCACATTGCATTTGTGTGCTAATTATAAATTGACGGTAAATAAATATTTAGAAAATTTTAATCACCCTATACCCAGAGTGGAGGATTTATTTAATGCTCTACAAGGGGGCAGTGAATTTACTAAACTGAATCTGACATATTGTGTAGGTATGCAGTATTATAGAATGCCAGCGAAACAACATTCGATTTATATTTCTTCCATCTAACTCCACTCACTTAACCCACCCTCTGGATGTCAGTTTCTTTAGACCGCTGAAAGCTGCTTGGAGGCAAATATTAACGGATTATAAATTTAAAAATTCTAAATATAAAACTCTGAACAAGAGCAGCTTCCTCATTCGTCTGGAGAAGTTAGTGGAAGAAATTAAAATTAAAGAAGCGAATTTAATTTAAAAAATAGGTTCAAAGGTGTACGTATTTACCTTTGTACCAGAGACATTTTAGAAGATAAAATTGTCTCTAATATGAACGAACCCGGCCTTAGTCAACAAGACTGATATATTCGAGGATCGATCCACCGATAACACTGATTCACAATCGAAACTGCACAATATTAATGATTTAGATTTCATACTTGTAGCTATCAGGAAAGAAGACCTGGAAGCATTTTGTAGAGCAGGTGATTGACAAAACCGACAGCTACTGCAGTGTTAGGTTCCTAAGAAGAAAAATGAAGAACACATTTAATTTTTCTACTGTAGATGACGTGGGTGTTAACTAGAACATGAAATTATGGCTGTGTTAAATCCGTCCAAAATGTCGTCGTCTTCAAGACAACTATTTACAATTGAAAGCTTCGACTTCAAGAAGTATAACCTAGCAGTTTTACAATACTCTGATTATAAATCTGTTCATAGGTACCTGAATTAGATTTAGATCAATTTTGAACTTTATTTTAATTCTTCATTTAAATTGCTAGTTTAAGAGTTAAGATATTTAGTTTAGGAATTATTCCGTTGTTAAAGTTTTTCTATTAGATATATATTTTCTATTCATACGGGTTCTGAATTATTCAAGTCAAGAATAAAATAATTATTTCGCGTTTTTTTTTTTACAAGAAAAATATAATGATTTATTTTAAATGCCTGGTGGTAGGGCAAAGTAACCTGTTTGTGACATTTACCTTGCACGGAATAGGTGATTTCAAGCTAAAACGTCTATTAGTCTCCTCGAAGCCGGGGCAACTTTGCCAACTCTTTGACGTTTTAAAATATATATTTTGGGGAGCACCCACAAAAATTATAAAAATTTCATATAGTTTGATATCAAGGCATCTCATGAAATTGTATCCAAGTTGTTTTCAGAAAACCGCGAAAATTGTGCAAAATAAGGGAATAGGGGAATATAAGAGAATTTTTAAAGTAAACCGTTTACTCTATGATAAAAAACCATCGTGTTAAATCTTTCACAATATTTTAGAAAAAATGTTAATAGGCTGCAAAGAATGTATACATTTTCTAGGTGATATTCTAATTACAGGGAGAAATAGGAAGGAGCATATAGAGAATTTAAAAGAGGTATTAAACAAATTAAGAGCTGCAGGGTTGACATTAAATAAAAATAAATGTGAATTTTTAAAAGAAAATATTAAACATTTTGATCACATAATGTGGCATAGTCAATGCTTTGGTCGTGGACAGTTGCCGTTAACTCGGTCTACTTGCCACGTATACTCTGCATCCCGCAGTGTTTCCTTTCGTCAACAGAGTCCTCTGAGAGTATCTTTCCTCGGCCTATCTGAAAGCGGTTATTATCACTTATTACTATAAGTTTTTTTTTGAATTCCAACGTGATAGCGTTTCTCGGCAATAAATAAACCGGCACCATTTTTAACAACCCTTGGGTGTTGTGAGTCTTTTGCTCTGAAACACAATACGACACTGAGTTATAAGTAAGGTTCTCAGTAGTATCAAATTATATAAGTTGATAACGACTTCTCTTGGTAATTGCTTATCTTACATATCAAGTTTCATCTACTGTTTTGTATCCGTTCTCACAGTTAATGCTAAATTGCACATTTGCATTTTCTTTGTTCTACGTCTAGCTGACAATGCTTTCCTAATATTATAAATATGACCAGCAGACGCTTTGGTAGTCAGTATTATACTCACATTCACATTAAACTTTTAAACTTACAATTGTACATTTTACTTCAGTCATCGATGACTCTAAATTAATCAAGTAAATATTTTTTTAAAAGACAAATGAAAATATCAAATATAACAGTGGCGCAGTCGTAACGGATCTAGAAAAACGCACAAGTTCGGAAGCCTAACTTCTGGTAAACGGGTCCAAGATGAACAAGGAGTTCATCTGCAAAAGGTGCCTAACCCGTGGAAAAGAGCCAGAAGAACAAGGAGACCTTCCTAGCTGTGACGGTGGACCCCAATCCTTCAACTAAGGAAAGAACCTATCAAGAAGGTATTAATGTAAGTCATTTTAAGAATCATCCCGCTTTATTTTATTATTTTTCATAATTATACACTCAGAGGACAAAGTACAGTTCTATTATCGAATAATTATTCCTTCTAAAAGTAAACGTAACAAGTTTAATTTAATTTTAATTAATATAAGAAACGTATTATACTGCTAATACGTCACCGTGTTATTATACAGTTAATACACAAACTACTTACTTACTTTGAATCTCAAATATTTTCAAAAAATAATAATTATGTTAAAAATCTAGTGCCTCCTCAACAAAAACGATCAAACGTAAATTTTCAACAAAAATTTTGTTCTTTTTCCAAACGAAACGGACATGTAATAAACGAATGACAGACAAGGCAACAATTTATGCCATCAACTTCACGAAATTTTCAAGGACCAAACTTTCAAAGTAACCAAGGTTTTCAAAATTTTGCACAACAAACTAATCAATTAAATCCTAGAACATTTCCACAAAATAATTAACTTAGCCAAGCACAACAAAATAGGCCCTCAGCAATTAGACCGAATCCTAACTTTATTCAACAAAGACCATCAGCGATACAACCAAATCCAAATTTTAATCGTTTCAATCAACAAAAGACTCATTTAAATTATGAACCTTATAATGACCAATATAATTTTAACCAGTATGAAGATTATTCTGCTGAATACCAAATTGTAAATGAAATGTACGAGAATTTTAATTTAGCAGATAGTCAAAAATTTTCCTAAAAATACAACTAATTTGTCAGGACAATACGAGAGTTATACTGCTAATTCTCAGATGCCGCAAGAGGATTATACTGCTAATTCTCACATGCCGCAGGCCGATTATACTGCTAATCCTCAGGATTTTTGCGAAAGTCCGGAGTATCTCACGGATACTCCAATAACGAATTGCGAATTGGACCAAATTTCTCACCAAATTCAAAATATGAAACTCAACGACAATTTCGACCCGTTTCTACTTCCCAGAACAGAAGTTCATGTAGAAACACTTTCACATGCTTTATTGACTGTAAATTAAAATAATTTCTATTATATTAAAGACATCACAAATAAATTTAAAATTCTTATAGACTCAGGCGCAGGAATTTTGATTTTTAAACCAAAAACTGCAAAAAAATACAAAAGGACATTTTCTGAAAATATTGTTATACAAGGGACAACTGAACAAAAAATTAACATTAACGAATCCGCTCTTATACCATTTACCGACAATAATCCACACAAAGTTTACATTCATAATTTGGATATAGACTTTGACGGATTGCTAGGCTCAGACTTTTTAGAATATTACGAATGTATGGTAGATATTAAAAATAAGCGACTAATTACGAATTTCAAAACCGTACCGATATTTAAAGCTACGGGTGATAAAAAAACACAAAATTTACCTTTGCAACCAACTACAAATTTCAATATTAAAAACCAAATTTCAAGCAGCACGAAAAATCAAAATTTAATTTCAATTGAACCGCGCATGGAAAAAATATTCAAATTATAATGTAACCTACTAAATGTCAATGATTCATGCATGCCTACCGCCCAGGAATGGGACTCTTGGTTGAATACGGTTGGTAATTTTTACCGGCCTGCGGAAATCGCTTCCCTGTGTAGTTCAATGCCCGGCGATCGACGCCCTTACCTTGATGTGAAAATATACACATTTCCAGTTCGATGTCCTCTAGACAGTGGAGCTTCCCATAAGTAGTGGGTAAATAACAGCGCTGCCGGAGCGGG
Source organism: Stenurella melanura (assembly GCA_963583905.1). Classification (NCBI taxonomy): domain Eukaryota; kingdom Metazoa; phylum Arthropoda; class Insecta; order Coleoptera; family Cerambycidae; genus Stenurella; species Stenurella melanura. The sequence goes on from OY757314.1 coordinate 75,890,572, forward strand.
AGCAGGAGCAGGATCTTGAATCAGGATTTCCGGGAATTTACGTGCAGGTATGCGAGGTATCAAATTACATTTTAATGCACGTGTGTAGCAATCTTGGAGCAGGATCTTGGATCAGGATTTCCAGGTAATTTACGTGCAGGTATGCGAGGTATCAAATTATATTTTAATGTACGTGCGTAGAAATCTTGGAGCAGGATCTTGGATCGGGATTTCCGGGAATTTACGTGCAGGTATGCGAGGTATCAAATTACATTTTAATGTACGTGTGTAGCAATCGTGGAGCAGGATCTTGGATCAGAATTTTCGGAAATTTACGTACAGGTATGCGAGGTATCAAATTACATTTTAATGTACGTGTGTAGCAATATTGGAGCAGGATCTTGGATCAGGATTTCCGGGAATTTACGTGCAGGTATGCGAGATATCAAATTATATTTTAATGCACGTGCGTAGAGGTTAAATGAAGGTCATCGACACGTCTCGACAAGTTTAGAATGCAGGTGTGTATCAAATTACATTTACTACAATTTTAATGCACGTGTGTAGAGGTTAAATGAAGGTCATCGACAAGTCTCGACAAGTTTGGAATGCAGGTGTGTATCAAATTACATTTTAATGCACGTGCGTAGAGGTTAAATGAAGGTCATGAGAAAGCATCATAACCGTCGTTCTCACAGGTTTCATATTACAACAGTGTTTACGTGAGAATCCCCACCCCCCAACAACAGCTTATATATTTTATTTTATTTTATTTTAATGCCTTATTTATATTAACGTCCTGGCGGAGTTCAGCTATTGCTGCTCTACCACTCAACCAGGACACGTACACATAGACATCAACACGACAACCATTCCCTGCGATATTGCCATCTACCGCAGCTGAGACTCGAACTCAGGAGAGATAACAGCGACTAGACATGTGCCACCCAACAGTGGTCTAGGTCACTGCTACTCGGTAACATATGAAAAAACGCCACTGACATCCATACCCTGGCCAGGATTCGAACCCGGGACTCCGTGGTCGCAAGCCAAACACCTTCAGCATTGCGCCACCGAGCTGGATATATAATGCCAGGAAAGTAATATTCTTCGGTACTGTGCAGTCTATTGTACAACAATAAAGTGCGAACACTGCCACAAAGTTCTTTCAGACAAAAGTAATTTAGTTCGACATATCCGCAGAGATTGCCCTGTTCTAAAACATAGAAGTGTAGCTTACGAGCCGTCAAGCAAGAAGCAGAAGTTTGATGATGTACCTTCTACAAGTGGCAATAACAAAAAACAAAATTCTACAACAAATAAGTGCGAACAGTGCAACAAAGTTCTTTCAAACAAACGTAATTTAGTTCGACATATTCGCAGAGATTGTCCTGTTCTAAAAAGTAGAAATGTAGCTTACGAGTCGCCAAGCAAGAGGCAAAAGTAAAAATTCATACCAGTGTTCTTCCACAATTTAACGAACTTGAATGACAGTCACTTATTCATATAAAAAAAACTGGCGTGCAAGAAAGAAAATATTTCGGTGATAGCTCAAACCAAAGAAAAATACATCTCCTTTTCAAAGTCAATCCTTGTGCAAAAATCTACAAATCCCAAAGTGCCGGACACATACATGAAATTAAAATTTGTGGACTCTTCGATTTTTATCCAAATCACTTGATAAATTAAGTCAAACTTTGAAATCTAATCAGTGCACCGAGATTAGAAAATATTTTCAAGATAAGGAGTTTAGTTTAATTAGACAGAAAGGTGTTTTCCCTTATAATTATATAGACTCGTTCGCGAAATTAGAAGGAAGACAATTACCTTCAAAGGACAAATTTTATAATGAATTAACAAATGAGGCTATTTCTGATGAGGACTATGAACGTGCTATCAGTGTGGGACACTTTTAAGTGCGAACCGTTGGGAACATATGCTGATTTGTACCTTAAATCGGACATTTTACTCTTAACTGATGTGTTTGAAAACGTTCGGGAAGTGTGCCTAGAACAATACACATTGGATCCAGCTCACTATTTAACAACACCTTTCCTGAGCTGGGATGCCATGTTACGTCACACGAAAGTTAAATTGGACCTCTTGACTGATGTGGATAGTATACATTTCTTTAGGAAGAGTATTCAAGGAGGAGTGGCTCAATGTAGCAAGAGAAAGGCTGTGGCAAACAATGCATTTTTACCAAATTATAATCCTGGTAAACCGACATCGTACATCATGTACCTCGACGCGACGAACCTATACGAAGCCGCAATGGAAGAATACCTGCCCACAGGTGACTTTAGGTGGCTTGAGAAGGAAAAGATTGAAAAATTTGATTGTTCCTTAATTGAAAAAAATTCACCGAAAGGATATGTCCTAGAAGTGGACTTGGAGTATCCATCAGACCTAGATGACGATCATAACGATTTGCCGTTTTGCCCCGAGACAATGACTCCTCCGAAATCCAAAGCTTCTAAATTAATACCGAACTTGCGAGATAAATATAAGTATATCATTAACTACAAGAATTTAAAACAGTGTTTGAAATATGGGTTGAAATTAAAGAAGATCCATAGCATAATCGAATTTTCTCAATCACCCTGGCTGAAGTCATACATTGATCTTAACACAAATCTTCGAAATTCTGCTAAAAATGCATTTGAAAAGGACTTATTCAAGCTGATGGTTAATTCAATTTTCGGCAAGACCATGGAAAACGTCGACAAAAGACAAAATATAAAACTGTGTTCATGCTGGGGGAATAAAAAAGGTGCATTGGGTGCTAGAGCATGAATAGCCATGCCACATTTCAAATCCGTGTTTGACGAAAATTTGGTAATTAGATAAATTAAAAATCGTATATGATAAAGCATTCTTCGTAGGATTTTCCATTTTAGATATTTCGAAGACCATAATAAATGAATTTTAATACAGTTACATCAAACCAATGTATGGAGATGACGCAACAGTCCTATACACAGACACTGATAGCCTAATTTTAGAAACTTTCACAGATAACGTTTATGATGACATCCAGAGAAATATTCACTTTTTTGATACTTCAAATTATGATATCAATAACATCCATAATGTGCCCAAAACAAAGTCTGTGGTAGGAAAAATGAAGGACGAATATGCTGGGCGACCAACAGAGAGCTTTTACGGTACTGGCGCGAAAGCATATTGTGTCAAAGACGGTGATGTGATGAAGAAAGTGAAAGGTGTTTCTAAAAGTGTCATTAAACATCAAATAGACTTTTCAGACTATGTTCAAATTGTTGAAAACGGCGGCTTGATATTCCGTAAAATGTCAATATTTAAATCTACTTTACACACCAATCATACAGAACTGAAAAATAAAGTAGCTCTGTCATCTACCGATGATAAAAGGTATATTGTACCTACAGATGTGAGAACTCTGGCTTGGGGCCATCGTCTAATTAATGACACTAGTGATAAAAATTTGGACATTTTGTTAAAATATGCTAGGCGTTTGGATATGGAAGAACCTGCAGCAGGATAGGATAGTGTAAATTTAGACGATTCCGAATCAGAAGATAATAATACAGATAATTTTGACATTAATTTATTAGATATGTAATTTATTAGGTTTGTAATTAAATACATACACATTATTGTTGACTTATAAATAAAAAACATATACATTATTCATTGTTTTATTTACCACAGCCTGTTACATAAAAAGGTATTGTAATATCAACCACACATTTGAAGTCCCCATTTACATACATGGCATCTGGATTGCGAGTCTGGTGGACCATCCACGTGACTATGCCATTCAGGTTTGTTGTGATGTACAAAACAGGGTACTTGAATCCTTAGCTCGAAACTTTGTGTGTATTCCCATGGTAATTTAGGCCATGTGTAAATAAGTTCAATGGAGCCAACTTTTTCAATCAGGTATGGTAATGGGAAGTGTTGCAGCTCATCCTCAGTGAAATCATATAATTTTTTTCCACGCTTGTGCTCCTTTATTAACTCGTTCGTGAGACAGAGTGAGCAGCTTAGTTCTGAAGCCATATTCTCTCTACAATCCTCACAATTGATTCAGCAACTAACAATGAGGAACACAGTGCGATGAAGTAGATCAGGTAAGTAACTGCTCCTAACTCCACTTTACAATCTGTTTTTATACTATTAGCAGATAGTGGTGGGGGGTAGTTACTGAAGAGGGGATTCCACTTTGTTTCTTTAGCAGAGTTATCATTCAGTCTTAGTCGTAGTTTGTACATTTTTAGGTATCGGAGGGGTAAGGACTGACTCGTTAACTGCTGTGGACGGTATCATCCGCTTCCATTTTGAAGGCCAACTATTATTTCTTACCGTTGCTATCGAAGCAAATAAACACCTCCGTAGTATTGTAAAATTGTTCTATGTAGAGAATTCCATGCCAAATGGCTTGTAAAACTATAAACTGCGAGGTTATCATCATAATATCTATAAACACACTAATGTTTTATTAAATCAACATGAATGTATATCCTCTTACAAAGCAGGGTGGTGGGGGTAAAGGAGGTGCACATCTGAGAAACAAGTCTAGACATGCCTGATAAATAAAAAACGTTTATTTTTTTATTTAAAATTATGACATGACAAAATTCTCATAAATATATAATACATTTGATGAAGAACACATACATTTACATTTTAAGTGGTGAAAACAGCGTAGCTCAGAAAATTGAAGTGATGGGTGTTCTTCGAACTCATATACTGGCTTTGAAGAATTTTTTTTTATATAGGTGGCTTTTTCTCTTTCCTTTACAAAGATTCCTTCTTCACAATTGGTTAACTCTCGGATAATTTTTCCAAAATTGAAGAATGGTGTGTTTCCTTCATTCCAATGTATACCATGGTAATTATATGTTAGCCAATTAACTTGCTTTTCCAAATCAGGTGGTAGAAGTTTTACGGGAAATGGTGGCTTGAAAATATAGTGTGCTGTCTTGTAACATCTTTATATGCTGCAAGTTCTTTAACTATGAACTTATTTTTTTCTCCTTTGAATCCTTGGACATCCAAAATTAATGGCATATTTTTATATTTGCCAACTTTTTTGTTATAGAAATTTTTAAACTATAGAGTTCAACTGCTTTCTTTAAATCTCTAAGATTTTTTTGATGATCTCGCAGAGCCTTCTTATAGCTAGAGATCATCGTAAACTAACTTACTAGCTCGCAATACCCCTCCTTATTTAGGTTAGACCTGTCTAACTATCTTTGTCAGTGGGTTATAACGAAATAAACGATCATGCAAAATTAAACAGTATGCTGTTGTATCATTCGGAATATTATCGCTTGTTTCGAATTCTATGCGCATAACGACAGAACCCGACTGAATAGTTTTCTTTTGACGAGAACAATCGATGTGGGTTATTGGTAAAATGGATTTGAATTCTTTAGGTGTAAATACAGGTTCATTTCCTGTTTCATAGTATGACTGATGAAAATGTGCAAACATTTCATATAAACTAGCATATTTATTGTCTTTGAAATCAAGAAATAAATCATTGTAAGGATATCTTTCAGAATTTAAAAATACTCGTATATTTGTGAGATTACAGTTATCAAACGTGCTCATATTAGATGTTACTTTATTTATTTATTTATTTATTTATTTTATTTTAACGTCTTATTTATTTTAACGTCCTGGCGAAGTTTAGCTAAAGCTATTCCACCACTTAACCAGGACGGCGAAATGAGATTATTCTTTTTGTTAATTTGGAAGGCAACAATTACATGACGATGAGTTTCTAACTTAGTGGTAGTTTTCACGGGCCATGTATGTCTCGTAGTTTGAGGAAGTGAAGGATACTCTACTAGCTGCCAACTTCTGAATGGAAGTAGTATTTGAACATTTTTATCCAAAATCTTAGTTAAAGCCAATTGCTGTGGTATTCCCACGGAAACATGTGGTACTCTCCAATAAAGTCTATCAATATTAATCTTAGGTTTCTCCGTACCATCGATGCTACTCACAGCGTCTAAATCATTACTACTTTGAATTAAAACCAATTCCTGTTTCACGTTTAGAATTATTTTTTTATAATCTTCAAAAAAACCCATTAACATAAAATTTATTACTGTCTGGTATTTTAGCATATTTAGGGAACCACCCAGCATTTTGTAGTTTGATGTTTTCACCTTCATTAAAAGACAAATACCCCTTAAGAGTGGAAGTTAAACCGACATTTCGAGTTGAATCAATGACAATACCATTTATCTCATATGGAATTTCTCTAAAGAGAAAACTGAATGCATTATTTATTAAGTTTAATTGAGTCGCTGGTGTTCCATCCTCTTTCGTTAGATTTCACTCCAAGTATAGACTACTATCACATGATAGAGTATAAGCATTCAGTTCTTGGATTGGAATTCTAATTTCATCATTATAATCAAATTTAGTGTTTATAAATGGTTGATAAATGTGATTCTCGAAATCAATAATGGAGTTATCGACAAGAGGTTGTTCTGTAACATTTAATATATCCATTATATGAGTACTTCAAAACCAATAGATTTTAAGTAAAGCTTATTTTCAGGTGTTACTAGACTAACGTCCGTCTTATTACTGATTGAAAATGTATTCCTCGGTTTTCTTTTATAACTGCGTTTAGCCACTATACGTGGATATTATAACGGACCACCATCTTAGGATATCTTTTTCAAATGTAGTCTAACCTTGATGGTTTCTTTACGGAAACTGACGAGATTCCCGTCTTGATCGAGTATTTTAATGGTAATTGAGTTGATCGTCTTAGCACTTACTGGAAAATACAGAATGTTTAAAGGCGATTCCACTATTTTATAGCCTGTGGCTACTGTTGGAAAGAACTGATGAATTATGTGGACAGGTAACCCATTCGAATAAGACCCACAGGCGATATTACAATCAATGCACAAAGCATTCACCTTGATTATTTGTACGCGAAAGTTGGGCTCATTTAGTGCATTAGCTTTAAGAATCCTCCTTTCAAATCCTAAGAGGCGATCTATAGCGTGTTCTGCTGTAAAATCGATATCAACATTTATTTCTATGTTGACAGTCGAAGTATTACGATTGGGAATGATATTAATAACATTTTCACCAATTGTTTTTTGAATATAATTATTAATGTCATCAATTTCAAATTACCATACGTTAATTTGTTGTTTGTTTCATCGACGTTTGGTATAATATTAAAAGTCTCAAAGTTAGCATAATCCGAATTATCTTCTAACTATATGGGTGGATTGAAATCTACAGTTAAGATTGAAGTGCATATTCAATAGTATACATATAATAAAGAGATTTCCTCTATTTACTTTGATTATATAAAAATTTTAGGCTTAGGTGACAGCAATTATTTGAATTATATTTTTGAATTTGATCATGATTATAGTTGATCTTATTCAAGCTACCATCGCTACAGAAATAACTTATTACGCCATTTGATGGTCTTAAGTTTCCATAACTATCGAAATAGATTATCGAGGTCTTTTTCTTCACATATGCCGTCCAGTGAGTACCCCCGATGAAATATCCAAATTAATTATACCACACTCACTTTACTTTATCTTTACTGGTAATACATCCCGAAAGTTTGGAATATGCAAATCTTTAGCGTATTTCGTTAAATCTATGTTGTAAAATCCTCGACGAGGTAGCTTTATTGGAAGTTTTTTTAAACGGTGCTAGATACAATCCCATGCTTTTTTTATAAGGACGTAAGTACAATCCTTTTCCTACTGAAACTTACTCCATGGCTAAATTGTGTCTTTTCTCTTCCTCAAGTTTTTCTTTTGCAGCTTTCGCTTCATTAATCGTTTTTACAATGCCTGCGGCACCGCCCCCTATGCTTTCTAAAGCGCCTAATGCGGCAAATATAGGTAACAGGAAAGGTAGAAAACCACCAGTTTTTGGGATAGGAATGATCCGTTTTTTTGGTAAGGAGAGTTTCTTTGTTCCAATTGATGATAAAGCTTGTTTTGCAACATTAATGAGATTATTAGAATTGCTGCTTTGAATACTGCGCCGAGCTCGTTGTACTGCATTATTAAAACTTAATGTATTCTTACGTAACCCTATGCCACGTTTCTGTTTAGGGCGTAATTTTCTACGCATGCCCATCCCCAGCTTAGTTTTTGCTTTCATAGTACCAGCTATACCTAAAGCAGTAATTTTTTCTCCAACTGAAGAGTCACCTGCTTTAAACCGCTGATATGCTTTTTCTGCTAACACTTTATCTGCTTGGTGTCTGCTTGTTATGTCCTTAGAATGAGAATATGCAATATCATGCTCTTTACAAGCCTCGTTTAAAGGATTTACTCCAGTATCACCTCTAGCAAGCCGTTTAGACAGCTTTGTTCCTGGACCACAATAGTTGTAACCTGGTACTTGCAATTCAAACAGTAGACTCTTAATAAGACTATTAATAAATCCTGACCCTGTCTTTGCACGTCTTCGTTTACGATTAACTACGGTTGTGTTGTGTACAAGCATTATATAGCCTGTTGGAAGTTCTACGAGGAACTGATAGTAATGTGCACCCTTATAAATAGTGTGGATGAATAGCCGATGGTGCAGTTCCTTATATATACTTCCACAATGAAGATTGAAAAACAGAGTGTTACATTACCAATCAATAATCATGATGGGTGTTTGTTGGAAAATAAATATCAAAAACATGGCGAACTATTTGGAGGCTTATCGAAGCGAGCATTGATTGTTGGTAGTTCTGGGTGTGGTAAAACAAATTTAGTTGTTACATTACTGACACACCCCAATGGACTCCGATTTGAGAATATCTACCTATATTCAAAGTCTTTATACCAACCAAAATATGAATACTTGAGAAAATTATTGACACCAATGAAGGAAATAGGTTATTTTAAATTCGATGAAGGAGAAGATGTTATATCGACTCAAGATATCAGACCAAATTCGATTATTATCTTCAATGATGTGGCTTCATTTAATCAGGGTATTATGCGAGATTACTTTTGTTTCGGGCGTCATAAGAACACAGATTGTTTATTCTTGTGTCAAACTTATTCATCTATTGAGAAAAGACTGATCAGAGATAATGGTAATGTAATAATTATTTTTCATCCGGATAATACAAATCTTAAACATCTTTATAACGATCACGTGAGTGTCGACATGTCGTTTCAAAAATTCAAAGATATTTGTTCCTTATGCGGGAAAGGGCCATATGGATTTATGGTTATAGATAAAGACTGTTCATTAAATAATGGGAGATATAGAAAAGGATTTGATAGCTACATTGTTGTAATATATAATACATAAATACATGTGCGAAATGCAGTACACATCAATATTTTGTGGTATAAAGATGGATAAAAAGTTAGCCAAGGAACTAATGAAAACTAGAAAATCAGTCAGGCAGAAATATTAGTCTCTAAAATCCAATGTTGCGCAAACACAAGCTCAGTTGATGAAAGGCTATAAGCCCATTATCGAACCATTGCAAAAATTAGTACAAAACATGAAATCGATTAAAAAGGAGCCTGAAGAGTTTAAATCAGAACAAAACAAGAGTTTCACTTCTACTCCAAAAAGATCTAGCGTTAACGTTGTAAACAAATATATGCCTATGTTACCTATGACAAGACCCAGTTTTTTGGAGAATACTTACCGATTTGATCCGCAAAATTCTACCACTGTTGCTGAACAAAATAGCAGTGATTTAATTAATCAGGAAGTAGAAAAAAGTCGAATATATATGAAAGAATTGTCAAAAACAGAGGCTTATAAAGACTATCTTGATTCATATTATCCCTTGCCGAGAACATTCATTGATGAATCCATACGAGGTGATGAGACAACAAACGATCGCGTATATGGTATAACACATGATACTGAAACTGAAAAATTTAGAATAGGTGATTCTGAATTAAAAATTGTTGGTAAAGATATTGTAGTGAAGGATGTGACATACCCTGGCACTGTTGGACTATATGAGTTATTGTTTAAGAAAGAACCTAAAGCTTATAACGATTTAGAATTAGCTCATTATATGCATATACTAAACCGTACTAATGCGTATCGTAGAAATTTCGATCCTGACTAATAAATTCAAGCTAAAAATACCGCAAAATATAGAAATATAATTAGACCCTATTTAACAAAGAAAGGTTTATTAAAACCTACAACTATTCCAAGCACATCTTCATTTAGTAAACCACCACCTCCTAAAACTAGATCTCAAAGTATTCGTCCTAGATCTCAGTCATTTAAGCAGTCTACAAAAGAAGGTACATTGGAGTTGTCTAATAAAAAAGTTGATTACATGTATTGTCTGTAATTGTTTATTTGTGGCATATTCAGATTTTCTTACTTTTTATTGGGTATTTTGCCCCTGAAAAATATTACATGTATTATGATGATCCAAACGAATTGATCGACAGACTAAGGCTTCCCAAATAGCCGGAAATGATGGACATAAAAATGAAATTACATCAATCATGTCTGAATTATGAGAATTAAAAATAATTAAATAATAGCCACATATCATTTTGTGCTTAGTATAAGCCTATCTGGTAAACCTTCAACATACCTATGGACAAATTTGGTAGGCATATGTTTATCCATTATTTAAAACCTTATTCCACACTTGCAGATTCGGCTAATACTTTGTTTAACCTATGCCTTATACAAATTCGGGGTGTAGAACAGAAAACACCAACATATCTTCGTACTTTTACTTTTTACGTGTTAGATGATGGTACTGTAACATACACATTACCTATTACCTATGTTTTTAAACAATAGCAATTATAATTCTGACAATAAAAATCTCAACAAAGGTCATGATCTGTCATTTTCACTCACATCGGATCCAGTACTCCCTCTCTTTGTAGAAATTGTGCTTCGTGTTTCATTAATAAAAAATGAGTAATATTAAAGCAGATGATAATGAATTACATAAGCCGGCTAGGAAAAATTTTCGAAGAAGACATGTAATTGTTAAAGGATTAAACGATCTAATTCAGGCTGATCTAGTAGAAATGATTCCGTATGCTAAAAATAATAAAGGTAATCGATATATTCTTATTGTTATTAACGTATTCAGTAAATTTGTATGGGCACAAGCAGTTAAAAGGAAACAATTTTGTTGCAAATGAAAACCACTCCAAAAAACCTTCAGACTGATATGGGTAAATAGTTTTACAATAAACAATTTGGAGAATCAATGAATAAATTTAAAATTAATCATTATAGCACTTTCTCCTATTTGAAAGCTAGTGTTGTGGAACGAGTAAATGGCACTTTAAAAAATTTGATGTGGCGGCAATTTAGTTTGCAAGGAAACTACAAGTGGTTAAATCTCCTACCTGATAATGTTGAACAATATGATAATACTATACACGGGACTACCAACAGGAAGCCGAAAAACGTTACAGAGAAAGATGAAAAATATTGACTAGGTCATGCGTATGGACACTTAAAAACAGTTGATCCACGCAAACAAAAATTCAGCAAAGGCGACTTTGTTAGAATAAGTAAATACCGAGAATCTTCTTCGAAAGGATATACCCCCAATTGGTCAAATGAAGTTTTTAAGATATGGAAAGTACAAAACACTAATCCTAGGACTTATATTTTGGAAGATCAAGAAGGAAACCGGATTGAAGGAGGCTTTTATGAATATGAAATTCAGAATGTTAAACACCCCAACATTTATCTAGTTGAAAAGGTTTTAAGAAGAAAAGGAAAAAAGCTCTATGTTAAATGGTTAGGGTTAAGCAGTAAACACAATTCTTGGATTAATAAAAATGAATTAGTATAAACCTGTAAACATTTTATTTAAATAAAACAAATTGTATTTGTTACACGTTCTTTTATTTCAAACCATTCATAAAATATTTTACATCTGTGATTTACATCTAAAATATAATTAAGGATATTTGAAGCTGCCTCGATTCTCCTATGGAGGAAACGTAGTCTGTCTACGTTCCCACTTTGGTTTTGTAGTCCTCCTTATAGAATCTTGAAGTAATTTGAAAATTGTTGGTTTTCTAATAATTCCAATCTGTATTTTACTAGTGGTAGTATTTCCAATAAACTACATACCGATTCATATCCCAAATATATATAATTATTTGCTATTGAAATCTTGATTGTACGCCCTATCGATAGTTCATCGAAATGTATGGAAAAGTTGTCCTCATGTATTACATCTGGCTTTATGTTGTAGTACATATAGTTCATCATTGTTCCTTGATGGGATAAAAACCTTTTCCAATCAGCTTCATTGAAAATAATCTGGGCACCTTTATTTCCTGATAGCTTTATACAGGGGGTATAACCAAAATCGTATGAGTCCCACCGAAACAAATTTGCTCTGTGATTTGTTTAACTTATATCGATGTTCACCAATCACTACATCTTTTGGAATATCGTCTTTGGATTCAGATACACTTGATGTTGTGTATTGATCAGCTGCACTGGGTACATTGGATGGAGTATGTAGTACATATTCAGAGAAACTAAAGAACGTAGAAATTTTAGAGAACTAATGTGTCTTAATATATCACTGGTTATATAGCCCACCCCCCTCCACTAAGTATACCCCCACAACGTAGTTTATCCCCACTACATAGTATACCCCCACTACATAGTACATGTCCACAGCTAACTTGTTTATGCAAGTTTAGACAAGTTTGTAAGGGTTATTGACATTTGACTAGAACTTGACCTTCATTTAACCTCTACCCACGTGCATTATGAACTTGATCCTTTGCCAACCTCTATCAGTAGTTCGGTTTTCAATTCTAAAATTAAATAACCTTTGACTATCTTTAAATAGCGCCCTGTGTGGGAACATTCTGAGTCGCCGATTCACATGACTATACTTCTCGTATGACCCTTGTATATTTTTCAAACTTTAAAGCATATATTTAAAGAATAATTCCAAATGTAATGTAATTAATCTAGTATACCTCACATATTTTCTGTCTCCCGGTATAGATGATATAAGGCACGCGTCCTTTGCATGCAATTAATAGCAGGGGTATTAGGTTTCAAAATAAAGACTACGCTAATTGCTCTGATTTGATTACTAGTCTCTTGTAGTGTCAGTTTAGATCGGGCGTGGGACCCCTCCTTATGCAGGAGGGGGGGAGTGTAATGGTCACGTTCTGAAAGAGCACTCAGCACAGTAAATTAAATAAAAATATATTTAAAACCTATAATTTAGTAAAATCGTTTTGTTCGCTCGCAAAATGTTAAATTCTATTTAGGTATAAAGGCCGTTTGACCTTTAACGTACTACGAAGATAGTGCGCAGGGGTTTACTTTGCATCACTCGGTGCCGTTCACCGAGGAGATGTTTTCTAACCTTAGGCAAGGAGAGAGTAGTGTGGTATGAGCTATCGTTTAGAAAGCAAGCAATTAAGAGCTTGCGAATTTACGTTTTTGGTCTATTTTCAATTTGTTAAGAAAATAGTAATTTAATATTGGAGAAATTATGTTCGAGAGTTTGTAGGAAATCACTTACCTTGTAATAAGTAAGAACGATCTCAAGTTGATTTGATATTTGTGCAACAAAGTGCCTGTTTCACGAAAGTACTTTCTGAAATGAAATGATTATCTTATTTACATTGTGTAAAAGCAAAACCGTGTAAATTAATGTTTGGTGAAATGGTAAGCTGCGTATTCGTGGACAATATGGTGACGTACTAGTGATAGTGCCGTTGAAAATCACACTTGTTGAGACACGTCGTTCTCAGAACACTGTGTTTGTGAAATAAAGGTGGTACAGCAAGTCCAAATGTAAGTTTTTAACTTTTCAACCAAACTATTCGTAACAAAGAGACTCACGTATGTTACGTTTTTTGAACACTTCGGTTAGACATTAACTAAATAGTTCGGGCTCCCGATTTCATGTTTGCGATTTTGTTGTTATTAATTTATGGCATTTTACCGGAAAAATAAGGTGTGACATTCCGGTTTTCTTGTTACCTAGCTGTAAACTGTACCGCGGAAGGTGCTTAATTACTTAGTTTATTAATATGTTCATTACCTAACTTATCTTTGCAGTTTATTGATATGTTGATAAGCCGATAGTATCGGATTGTGATTTATGTTTGTATTTTTTATCCCTGGAGGCTTTCGAATATAAGCCCGATTTTCTTTCTTATCTTAGTAAAATTATTTGAATTCAATTTTTAATGGTATGTTAATGTTTTACCCTAAGAGTTGTGTTTAATTCTCTTTCATGTTGCAAATTTAACATCTAGGTAGAAATCAAGCCTGATGTAAGTTATCCTACTAATTAACCATACTTAGTAAATAATTTTGTTTATCTGTAGACACTTTGTAAACAGTTAATTTTTAATATAAACTGTTTTTGTTACATATGTTTTTTTATCAAGTATGGGGGTAATCTGGTTTTAACAAAATACTTGCTTGGCTCAAGTTAATGAATTTCAAATAGATAAGTCAAATGGTAAGCGAGTGTAACAGGTCCGTCAGTTGGTCAAGTACGTATCTACGCCCTAGAAACAGTCTCATGCTCTGGATTGAACCTTGGTAAGTGGGGTTAAAGAATAATGAAAATTTAAGCATTATACTTAAATAAAACTTTAAGCCTTATAGCCATTATATTTTGTTTAATTGATTTGCAGTATAGCTATAACATATTTTTTTCAAAGACATCAAAAGTGCCGTTTTAAAGAAAAAAATATTTATGAAATATCTTTGCCCCCAACTACCTCCTAAACAAAATCCTGTTTCTGGCTGATCTCTTGAAAAATTATATAGTCTAATGAGTTCTAACCAATACAAAATTTTCAACCAAAACAGTGCGGGGGCATTTTCACATTGCTTACCCGGCTATGCCCTTTGGCATAGTTCACGTTTTCTTCTATACAGTACGCTAGATAACTCGAATTTTGATTAGTGCCTTTCTGCACAGGCTGATTTTTGACGACTTTTGGATTTTGAAACATCAAAATACAAACTTTCGTTTGGTCAAGGTTTCCAGTTGTAACCCCAAAACCCCCACAGAAACAATTTTTAAGCGTCTGTCGGAGAGCCGATCACTCTACTAACAATCATTAAAAGTAATTTCCAAACAGTCAGCCTCGACTGTTTTCGTTCTAAATCGATAAGAAAAGGTCGAAATCTCATGATACGTTTTATATCAGCGAAATTAGAGAAGAAAGACGTATTGTTGGAACTTTTATTCATAGAACCGTTCTTAGAGAGACTTCTGGTGCACATACAGGGTGATTCAGAACTTATCCGGAAAAATTTAAGGGAATATACAACGGGTCAAGATAAATATAATAGCGCAAAGAAAAAATGAAAAAGAAGCACTTTAAAAAAATTTAAAAATTTCACTTCTACGCTACTGTTATTCTAGTCGACTGCATTAAAAATTGGAAAACAGCTGATATTGAATGAACAGTTGTGAAATGCGAAAACTTCACATAAAAGAAATCGATAACGACAAGAATCTGACCTAACGTAATTTATCTTTGAACTAAGAAGTTTACTTTCAATTTTTTATTTACTTTAAATGATTGCAAATTTTGTACATACCTGATGTCACAATAACTGTTCGAAATTTTGTCCGCCGTCCTATATGCACTTTTCACAACGTCGTATCCAATTTTGCCTCATGTCCATATACTCCGCGTTACTATACACATATGGCATTTTGAAAGAAAGTCACTTACAGCACTAAAATCCAAAAAACACCCACTATCAACGTGATTAAATCTCAAACTGACGACCTGAGCTAGTTCCAACTTGCTTGATACGTATTAGTCTAGGATTCAGGAAGTCTGCCTGTACAGTAAGAGATAGGTCAGTATTTCATCCAATCGTCCAGCTAAGTAGCGTTTAATAATACCATAATTTCAATATTTTTAGGATTTTATTATTTTTTTTTTTTTTCGTGGAATCGACTCTAATTTTAAGGGTGCATATCTCCTTAAATTCTTCCGGATAAGTTCTGAATCACCCTGTATAGCACTCGTAAAAATGAAAATACCTATTATTATATCGTTCAGGTAATACACTTGTTTCCTTTTTAAAAATATCCTTTCTTATTAAAATCGTAATTTTACACTTCCTTGCCTTTTTTTCATCATATAGTCCTGTCTTTTGGGTTATTTAAATAAGCTTGATGGAAATCGAAGAGTTTTGAATGGAGTCTGTAGTTGCACAGTTGGAAAATGTAACTGTAAAAGCGGCTTTACATTTATGCAATATTGCAGGTGGCATGCAAATTTTTATTACACGCAGGCGTACATTGAGGTTTCATGGAAATTGCTCAATGTACGCATGCGCGCAATAAAAATTTGCATTCCACCTGCAATATTGCATAAATGAAAAGCTGCTTTAAAACATTCCGCTGCTCTTTAGGCTAGTTGAGATAGAGAAATACGCGTTTTTCTCGAGCAGAACGCTGATTTTTTTGTGTACAAGTAGTAAAAATCACATACAACAACATATGTTTTCCCGACAGTTCAAATCGATGTAGGTCATTGTTTAAAACCCGATGAACATGTGATTTTAAACTCATTTTTGGGTGTTTCGCTTATATCTTTTTTCCCTTGATCCCACAGAAAAATGATTCAATACTTTTTTGTTTCTTTTCAATAAGTCTACAAAACAAGATCAACCGCATTTGAAAATATTAATTAGATGAAAGAAATTCACAAACAACTTTTCCGTTTTCATTAATTCGTTAATTTTCAAATAAACCATATAAAAGTAAGTTATTATTAACATAACATATTTATATTACATTGAATTATTGTTTGCTACAGGCAAATTATGCAAGTTACATAACCGCCCACTGTTACTTATAAAAGGATAAGAGGCTCTTAGAATAGATAAGGGAATACGTTAGAATAATTACAGATGTAGCATTTTTTACCTTTTGTTTTAATGAATATTATAGACTAGTCATAATTTGTATCTCATACTGTTAAGTACTCCGTGAAATAAAATTTTCTTCTTTTTAAAAACGGGCTTTTCCTTCAAGAAAACAACAGTGGCGCAGTCGGGTCGGATTTTGTTGCAGGATTCTATGAATAGGATTAAGAAAAGGAAGTGGGAACTTCACCTTGGTCTTCATATTTCCACCTAGGACTAAGTTAGAAATAAGAAAAGGAAGTGGGAACTTCACCTTGGTCCCCATATTTCGACATAGGATAAGGAAAGCAGGAAAAAGGAGAAACTTCAAATGAAAGATACACGTTTTTCAACATTAATGTAAGTCGATTTAAACCATTATTACTTTTGGAAGGAAATAAATGGTCATCACCATCATAGCACAGTCAAAGTTAGTAAATTATCAGAACTAAATTAAAATTAAAAATTCATTCCGGAAATTACTGAAAATTATTAAATATTGTTGAAAAATAGTAACTTTGAAAAATAATAACTTTTCATAATAATTTTGGATATTTTAATCAACAAAACGTCATACCAAGAAAATTTCAACAATTTCGAAGCTTTTTCAAGAATCACCAGCACAACAGGATCATTTTTAATTGTGAAACAAAAACTGTGTATAATTTACATAAAAATTCGAACTAATAATTTTTCAGTACATTAATCTTATTTTGCAATTAAATCAAAACTTTCAATTTTATTCATTTGAATTTTGTTTAAGTTTTCAGACTCTCAATTCTTTCCAAAACGTTAGTTAAGTTTAGTTAGCTTTAATAAGCAAATTAAAAGATATAGTGAGATTTTTCGTGACTGAAACCTGCAGGAATTAACTGTTTTATTTAATAAATTTAACATTGAGAACCCACCAGTTTCAAACAAGAAAATGAATCACGGACTATACAAAATCTATGCAGATAATATTCCGATATTTAATGGGGATGAACATATTTTACCAATTTTTATAAGAGCTAGTGAGGAATTGATATTAACCTTTCAGGACGCTAAAGAACCACGAAATCCTGTAAATAGGTGTATTATTAGTACGATAATTAGTAAATTACGTGGACATGCAGCTAATATTGTTTGCCCACGAAACGAACTAAATAGTTGGGCAATAATTAAACAAACTTTACAAAATACTTTTTCAGATGGTAGAAATATTGATTGTTTGATAAATGACCTTTTGTCAACCACCCCAAATCGCAATGAAACTCTCACTCAATTTGGTCTAAGACTACAAACTTTGCGTAGCTTGCTAATATCTAAATTAAACGAATCACTTGAATCAGCCAGTTCAAAATTAGTAAAAATTAATTACTTTGAGCAAATAACTTTAAAACCTTATATAAATAATTTACCTGACAAAATTCAAATTATTAAGAAATGCAAAGATCCCAATAGTATTGAAGAAGCTATCAATATAGTGAAGTCTGAAGAAGCAGACCATGCACTTAAATTAAGAACGCAAAATAAAAACCCCAAACCGAACGTACAGACAAACAGACCAAACCCACAGCCAACATTTTATAAACCACCTGTTGCAAATTCTTTTATGCAAAGAAATCAACGTTATTTCAGATATAATACACATGTTCCTTATTATAATAATTTTTCACAGCAAAGATATTCAATACCCCCTATGGTACCATCTTTTAGATCACCCTTTCCAAATAATTTTCAACATAATGTTCCAAACAATTCTTTTATACCAAACGCAAATTTCCAAAATAATTTTCCAAGAACCCATACAAATGTTTTTAACTCAAATTCAAATGTAGCGAGGCTTCAATCAAAACCAACCCCCATGGACATATCATCTGGTAATACCAAACATCAACCTCCTAATCAAAATTTTTATTCTAAAGAATTATTCACCCAAATAGTTGAGGAGGATTATACTGCTAATCCTGAGACTAACCCACAGGAGTCAGAAAATTCTCAATATTATTCCCATAATGTAGATGAAACTTATAATTGTGAACAAGAACAACAAGAAATATTTTCCCTAAATTATTCACAATTTTATCCATATTATTCTATGGAGCCTGAACCTTATTATGACAACTTTTATTATCAGAATCCGAGTGTTAATCTTGACACCATGCCAGTCATGACACCACCAAATCAAACTGAGGCTGAACAAAACCAAAATTTTTGCGAACTTCCCCCGAACAACACAGGTACTTAGACACAATAATACTTAATAACATTTCCCAAGATTTACCTTATTTTTATTTTCCAAAACTTGATTCAAATTTCTTATTAGATACAGGTAGTACACGTAGCTTTGGCATATAAAAATTTTCTAAATTTATTCAAAATGAACCATTCCAAGTAAAAACTGCACATGAAACATCAATTCATAATGAAGTGATAAATATTCCAATTAATTTAATGTTCAACATAGATTCAAATAAAATGTATAAATTTTACATTTTCGATTTTTCAAGTAATTACGACGGACTTATCGGACTTGATTTATTACAACAAATTAATGCCACAATAGACTTGTCTAATGATATGCAATGCTAATTACACAAAAGGAACAAATGCCTATTTATATAAGGACTAAACAAGAAAACACAAAACCGAAAACTAAATTAAAAAGGCCATATACCATTGTTGTACCCGGTAGAACACAACAAGTCGTTTCTTTACCAGTAAAACTTAAATCTAGATTAGGTACATTAGAGCATCAATACTTTCATAAATTAGAAATGCCTTCAGCAATACTAAATGAAAATTATCATATTGCAACCACAACACTAAGAAACCCTTCTGAAAATCCAAATCAAATAACATTTTATGAACTGTTAGATATCAAACTAGTCGATGAAACAGAAACTAATTTTATCGAAGAAATAAAAACGGATATAAAATTAAATAAATGTTTAGATAACCTTCAAAAAGAAAATTTTGAAAATTTACGCTTATCACACTGTAATAGGGAAGAGAAAAATTAATACACCAACCTTATTATAAAAATAGAGATATTTTCTGTAACGAGCAAATACCTCTAACTTTTATGAATTCAATAAAACATAAAATAAATGTACATAGAATGGACAGTTTTGATTTTGATCAAACTTTGATACCAAATAAAAATCGTGACGATAGCATGAATAAACCCGGAAATATAAATTTCAATGTATCAAAATATTTAAACTATCTAATTAGTCAAATACCACCATCGATTGATAAAGAACTACCCAAAGAGCTTCCCTTACTCTCAGTTACAGATATAACATCAGAAAAACAGAAATTCTAAGACAATATAAGACAATATATTCAAGTAGAAAATTCACAAAATAGAGTACATACAAGTACAGACGGACAAACTAAAGTTATTCCTATACTAGGCGAAATAATTAGTAATGAACCACTACAATTTATCGTTGATAGAAGACCTCATCCAAACAATAAATATTGCGAGGATATATTAGACAGTAACAAAGTAAAATATTTCAACATTTTTCCAGGTAACAAAAAAGGTATTATCGAGATTTTGAAAGAACTTGCAAACCCAAATGCAACTATTTATCTACACTGTATTAATAAAAATTTCATACCATTATTTAACGAAGTAGTTAGCGAGTTTAAATTTAAAAATAGTAATATGTACCAGCTTAGTTAATAATGTATCGGATAAAGGTGAAAGATTAATGTTTATAAAATATCAACATAAAGGAAAAACAGATCTCAGAGATATTAATAAAACCTACGAAAAACTAAAAACTAACTATTATTGGAAAAACATGAAACATGATATTATCGAATATATAAATAATTGTGACATATGCCAACAAGCTAAATATAATCGAAACCCAACACAAACACCCTTATGTCTAACAGAAACCCCAAGTAAACTTTTTCAAATTTTACATATTGATTTATTCTACTATCAACGTCAATCAATGTTAATAGTAACAGATAAATTTAGTAATCTTGCTCAAGCCTATATAGTTACAAAAACAGCCAAATCTGTAACAGATGCTTTAGTAAAATATTTTTCGACATACGGAATACCCGAAAAAATAGTATCGGATAACGGCAAAGAATTTGAAAATGAAGTTGTTAAAAAAATTGTTAAGAACACATAAAAACAACAATAATTTTACAACGCCGTCGTACTACGAATCATTCGGTTATACGGATTTAAATGACAAAGCCGTCATATCGAAACCTAAAATGAGTAAGAAAATTAATGAAAAGTTTTATCCTAAATATTTAAAATAAAGCAAGTTGTACATCGAAAACACTCAAACTCACTTGGAAAAAATAAAAACAGATTTTTAGGTTTGGATAAAATAATACAAATACCGGAAAGTAATAAAGAAAAATTTCAAAATGAAAAAACTAGTAAAGTAATAACATTTTACTGCAAAGAATTAATGTCGAGAATATACTATTCCAGATGGCAGACCCTCGGCATTGCAATAGGTACACCGAGCTACCATCTACATAAAAACAAGCCCGGAATACTACCCATCACCCTTGGTACCACCAAAATATCTTCAGACCATTGGACTTTTACACAGACTTTCAACTTACAACCTATTATTGAAGAATTCACTATATTAAAAGGTAAATTCAATACAATTAAACTTTCTCTAGAAAATAACACAACTCACAAAAGTGAATATTTCAATTCATGCAACGTAATAAATACTCTTGAAAGTAAAATAAAAAATTCAATTCAACGTTGCAAAAAGATCAGCCAACTGGGATGAATACCGGACCTCTTTGACTGAGTACAACCTGGCACTGAGAAAGGCCAAGAGAGAATCCTGGAGGAGACACTGCGAGAGTATTGATAGTATCCCGGAAAGTGCCAGACTCCAGAAAACTCTCTCGAAGGACAATCATTGCTCAATAAACTCCCTTCTAACAGAGACAGGAGAGTACACCAAGACAGGAAAGGAAACCATGGAGGAACTGCTCCGTGTGCACTTTCCTGGATCTACCATTATTGAACAATCACTCGAGGAATGGCTAAGAACAGAACTGGTGACAACTGGAAACAGGGCCACCAGGACGGACTGGTCAGTAACCAAAGAAGTGATAGATCAATCCAAAATCAGGTGGGCAATAAACTCATTTGAGCCTTACAAATCTCCGGGACCGGACGGAATTCTGCCAATAATGCTCCAACAGGGCATAGACCTGTTGGCATCCAAGCTCTGCACATTGCACAGAACCAGCCTAACGCTGGGATACATACCAATGAGGTGGAAACCAGTTAGGGTGGTATTTATATACCAAAGGCTGGGCGGAACTCGTACACCCAAGCCAAGTCCCTAAGACCCATCAGTCTTATGTCCTTTCAACTTAAGACTATGGAAAAAATGCTCGACAGGCATTGTTCTGGTCCGAAGTCCACTACACCAGAACCAATTTGCATACAGAGCAGGCATGTCTACAGAAACAGCACTTCACCACCTAATTCAGAAGGTGGAGAAGGTTCTGGAACACAAGGAGGTGGCACTGGGTGCTTTCCTCGACATAGAGGGAGCATTCGACAACACCTCCTTCAACTCCATCATTAGAACTGCAAGAGAGCGCGGCATCGAGGACACCTGTTGCAGGTGGATCGATGGCATGCTCAAAGGCAGGATGGTATTCACCGCCATGATGGGAGAAAACCTAAGTGCGTCAGTTGCAGGAGGCTGTCCGGGGGGTGTTCTGTCCCCCCTGCTATGGAATCTTGTAGTTGACAGCCTATTACGGAAACTCACAATTGAGGGATTTGAAGCCCAAGGATATGCTGACGATATAGTCATCATAGTTAGGGGAAAGTTTAATAACATAGTCAGGGATCGATTACAGATGGCACTGAACATGGTCAAAAAATGGACCGATGAGGAAGGGCTGAAAGTCAGCCCATTAAAGACCCACATCGTCCCATTCACTAGAAGAAGAAGTCTGGACGGCTTAGGCCCTCTAGTCCTTCAAGATACACAACTGCAGATGTCGGGAGAGGTCAAATACCTTGGAGTTACTATAGACTCCAAGCTTACCTGGAACCAACACCTAGACAGGATAATACATAGATCGGTAGCCACATTGGCAACCTGTAGGCGATCATATGGTAAGACATGGGGGCTCAGGCCTAGTGTACTGCACTGGCTTTACACAAGCGTTATAAGACCCACCATAACGTACGCTGCTCTAGTTTGGTGGTCAAAGACAACTCAAACTACAGCGGCGAATAAGCTGAGCCGGGTACAAAGACTGGCCTGCTTAGGAATTACGGGTGCTATGAAAAGCACCCCAACGGCAGCCTTGGAGACCCTACTGGACCTCCCTCCACTTAGCATAGTGATCCAGGGAGAGGCCAGAATGGGAGCATATAGGTTGCAAAACTCAAATACCCCGAGTCTCCACGGAGCTAGATCTGGGGGACACTTGAGGATAATAAACACTGTAGAAGACCCTCTACTGAATATGAGGTCAGACTACATGATACCAAAAATCACCTTCAACAAGCCCTTCAATATCACCATTGGAGATAGGAAGGACTGGTTAAAAGAAGCTCCTGACATACTACGTAAGGGCCTAACCTGGTACACTGACGGGTCTAGGACGAGCACAGGAGCCGGAGCTGGAATACATGGTGAAAGACCCAGGGCAAGTATAAGTCTTTCCCTTGGGCAACATGCCACTGTATTCCAATCAGAGATTCTGGCTATACTTGAATGTGTACGCGAGAATGTAGTCGACAATATGTCAACCAGCAGATCTCCATTGCATCAGACAGTCAGGCGGCACTTGGGGCACTAGCCTCCAACAGAGTGTCATCTCGACTGGTATGGGACTGCCATGAAGAGCTGAAAATTCTGGGTGCGCAGAACAGAGTCAAATTACTCTGGGTGCCAGGACACTCCAAAATTGACGGCAATGAAAAAGCCGATGAACTTGCTAGACAAGGGGCAGCTAATACATTCTATGGCCCAGAGCCCGCGCTGGGTATTTCCAAAAGCTCAGCCAGAAGGGCGATTAAAGACTGGGTCAAGAGCAAATACAAAAATCACTGGAGGAACATTCCAGGAAATCGACATGGGAAAACACTCATTAAAGGTCCATGTGCAAAACAAACTGAAGAACTGCTCACAATGAACAGGACGCAGTTAAGACTAATAGTAGGACTTCTGACTGGACATTTTCCAGTAAAGAAGTATCTAAATACAATCGGCAAATTTGATGGCAACCTAGACTGCAGACTATGCAGCAAGGAGTCGGAAACGGTCGATCACATCATATTCAACTGCGAGGCACTGGCTCGCAGAAGACATGGTATTTACGGGCAAGCACGAACGGACCCGGAATTCATCAGCACCCGCCCGACCATGGATCTGTATCACCTGATTAGGGGTACAGGGGTACTGGAGTGGGCGGAGTGAAACATGACAGGGAGAGCACAATAAGCCCAGGAGGCTGCAGTGCCCTCGGAGTTTTTATTAACAGACGAGCCCTGAGAACAAAAAAAAAAAAAAATCAAATTATTCAACTCATACCCGAATTGGACCCCCTTATGCAATAAGGAACCAAACGCCAAATTTTAAAAAAGCGCGTTCCATTACTAGCCTAACGTAGGAGACGATAAAGAATGTTTTGCAATATAGAACCATCAAATTATCGAAAACTAGCGACATCTGTGAGTAAATAGAACCAACTAAAAAATTATATTAGACGAAACCTATTTTGCATTAGAGATCCAACGTATGGTTCCTTATTGCAAAAAACTCAAAAGATATTAATGTGCGTCATTGTTATTGTGAAGAGTGACTTATGATCATGAATAGAGGAAAATATTTAGTTTCACTGGTTCTGAAAGACCACCATAATGTTCAAAATACCAACATTCAACAGGTAAGTTGTTATTCTGTACATTAACAATACCTCGATGTAAAGAAAATATGTGTTGTAGCTAAATCAAGATTCCTAACCTTAAAAAAGTGAATAATACTTAATAATATTTAATGATTGTTTATTAATGTATTTGTTATATTAATAAGTATTAATTATTATTACAGAATACCGAAGATGAAGGCTTGCTCATGAATGATGTCCCGCCAGAAGCCGAAATCCCTAATTTCAAGGTAATTTGTTTTTTAAATTATTTTACTAGGTACATAAGTATAAGGATACTATTTTCTTGCTGATTATTTTTCTAATTTATACCGACTGCTTTAAAAAAGCATTTATTAAAATAAGTAGGTAGTACTGAACAGTATTTAATAATAATAATAATAACAGTACCTAATGTGTAAATAAATCGACGTTATTTCAAAAGAATAGTTATAAGAATGCATATTCTTTTGCTTGCTGTGTAAGATATTTTAATATAATTCTAAAAGCAACAAAGACTGAAATACTCATGCGTGTGTATAAATAGTTATTAATAATAGATTTTTTTCATTTCTCAGCATTTAACAAAAACGAATTCTTGGGAAACAAATATTAAGGATAACAATATTAATGGAAATGCTGATACCACGTATTTTGAGGACTCCGATGATTCAGCTAAGGACAAAGATTATCATTACGAACTTGAGGAAGAGGATTTAACTTCAACCAGTAGTCAGATGAAGAAAATGTAGCCGTAGTAGTTCCAGAGAAGGCTGGGATAAATACAGAGGAATACAAAGGCAGACCCAAGAAGGGTAGAAAGAGAAAATATGAAGGACAAGATAGAAAAATTAGAAAAAAAATTTGCAATAGTAACAAACAGTATTATTCTGCAAAAGGCAAGTTTGTGGATAAGAAAAACTTTACAGATTTTAAATGTATGTGTAAGAATCAATGCCATTTAAAAATCTCTATAGCCGAAAGGGAACTATTCTTTAATAGCTTTTGGAACTTAGCTGATTATAATACTCAAACTACTTTTTTATCAACGTATGTTAAAGAGCAAACTGTAAAAAGCAAGAGAAAGTCGAATGATTTCGTGAAGCGTAATTTTTCACGCACCTACACTTTACAAAATAATATACAAGTATGTAGAGACATGTTTATAAATACGTTGCAAATATCAACAAAACGTGTTAATAGTTCTCTTTCCAAAGTAAGATCCCTCTCAATTCCCGATAAGCGAGGTATAGCTGGTGGCCACAATAAGACGTCAGAACAGCAAAGGAATAGCGTTATACAGCACATAAATAAGTTCCCGAGATATCTCGTTATTGCAGAACAAGAAGAAATGAGCAAGAGTTTTTGCCTATTGGAACGACACTTCCACTTATGTATATGTTGTATAAAGAAGAGAATCAGAACTGCGTTAGCATATCAAGTTATAGGAAAATATTCCTGACAGAATTCAATATAAAGACGAAATCCCCCAAAAAGGACACGTGTAATAAATGCGATACTTTTGCAGCTAAATCACAGAGTACCAACAGCAATGAGGAAATATAGCTGTTGAAGTCAGAACACGATGCTCATCTGCTAGAAGCAGAATGTGCAAGAAAGCAAATGGAGGCTGATTTAAAAGAAGCTTCTGAAAATAGTGAACTGGAGACATTAACATTTGACATGGAAAAGACACCTTCCTCGACTGTCTACAAACATTATATTTTACAAACGACAGTTATGGCTGTATAACTGCGAAATCCATACAGGAAAAAATAACAAAGCTTTCTGCATCTTTGGATAGAGGGCGAGGCTGGTAGGGGAGCGCAGGAAGTCGGATCCTGCATAAAAAGATATGTTAAAGACAATGTTCCTGAAACAGTAAAACGACTTGTACTTTGGAGTGACTCATGTGGAGGGCAGAATCGCAGAATATAAAAATAATATTATTATTGAAATGTGTTCTAGAGGAAAACAAGTTTTTGGAAAGCATTCAATTAAAATTTCTAATTTCTGGCCACTCGTTTCTTCCCAATGACAGCGATTTTGGAGACATTGAGTGTGCCATAAAAAGACAACAAAAAATATATTCTCCACAAGACTATGCTAATATTATAAGTGGCTGTGCAAAAAAGAATCCAATAGAAGTATCCTTTTTAAACAAAGAAAACTTTTTTCAACAGGAAAGATAGAAAAGCAAATTACAAACAGAAAAAAAGATATTAAGGAGGACAAAATTAACTGGTTTAAAATTAAGGAAATTAAGATAGAACAGGATAAACCTTATAGTATTTTTATAAAAAATGTTCACAATGCCGCGGACTATTCCGAAGTTAATATAAAAAAAAGGAAAGGTAGACCTAACTCAAGTAATTCCAACTTTCTGCAGAACTTAGAACAACTCTGGCCCAATGGAAAACCAGTAGCACAGGCCAAACTGGATGACATCAAATCCTATATGCATTTAATTCCAGCTGTAGATCAACCATTTTATTTGCATTTAACAGGAGATCCCTCTGTTGAAGAAGACATTGATGGATACAATGTTGCAACGCTCGATTTTGAGAAAGAAACTGATGAATAACAAAAATGTTTTTTATGTTACATATTAAAATAATTGTAGTCTTGTTCTAAAAATTAACTAAAGTGTTTTTTCAAATAAGCAACAAAGAACCAAGTGCCATTTTTTTTAAAATATTTTGAAAATATTTGTTTTTCTTCTTTTGTACTTGTATAGTGTCGTTATGTTGCCATTAAAGTATTGAGATATAGAATTTCTCTTTTTATTTAAAACCTACACAATTTTTAGCTAGAAATATTTTGATAATTTATTCAAAATTATATGGCTGGCCTTTGGTTCCTTATTGCATAAGGGGGTCCAATTAAATTTAAGAAAGAAACGTGGACTTACTGATGGACTAGGCTCAATAATAAAATGCCTTGCTGGCAATCTCGATCAAGAAGATGCTAGAAAATATAACGAACAAATAGAAAATCTTTAGAAAAATCAAAAATATTACATCAGAGCAAATTTCTATAATGAATGCACCAATTAGAAACTTTGACGAAATAGCTAAAAATATATCACACAATCAACTTACCTTAGAATCAAGAATTATGCAAATTGAAACTTGTACCAAAAATCTCAAACTGCAAGAAATAAGTCATTATCAATATTTTATGACCTTCACTGTACTAAATCAAATAATGTCCATTTATCAAATCATATATGATACATTGGAAAGAATAGAAACGGCAATATCCTTTGCAAAATTAAATACTTTACATAATTCAATAATAGACCCTATTACTTTCTCTCACGAAATTAAGGCCATTGAAAAATATATAGAACCCCATAATTTACCATTTGAAAACAAATTAGAAAATATTGCAAAATTAGAAAAATTAATTGAAATAAAAAGTTTTCAAAGAGGTATGGAAATAACATTCATTTTAGAGCTAGGTCTAGTAGATCCTATAAATTATCAATATTACGAATTATATCCAATCCCAACTAAACTAAACGACACATATGTAACCATTATACCAAAAACGAAATTCTTAGCTATTAGTGATATGTACTTTCTAGAAATGAACAATAAATGTATAGATTTTCCAAACAAAGAATTTATTTGTAAAAACGAGATCAAAAATCGAATAGATAATAACTTAAATTGTGAGCTAGAAATTATCAAATATTCTAAAATGATTTCAACCTGCAATATAAATCAAATTAATGTAAAATCTCCTTTAATCAATAAAATAAACGACGCCAATTACATTGCAATAATACCTGAAACTCTAATTGTTACTGAAACTTGTAATAAAATAAAAAATAATAGAAATTTACATTCAGGTAGCTATTTAATCGAACTCGACCCAGATTGTCGTGTTGAAATACAAAATTTCAAACTGAAAACTAGAAAAGCAAAACCGATCTTAATAAATAATATCGACATCCCAAAAATTAAAATAAAACTTAATTTGTCTAATGAAGAAATCCACTTTAATGATTTAAACTTAAACCAAATTAATACAAACTAAGAAACTTAGAATCACGATTAGAAAAACAAAAAGTTAGGACCGAAGAAATTAATGTCCAAACTTTTACCAGAAACCTTAGTATAAGTACCATAATTTTGTATTTAGTCTTAAGTTCAACAATTATATATTTTATTGTTATAAAAATTGTAAATCCTTTAATAAGTAAAGGAAAGATGAGTAAGAAAAAGAAACTAGAAATGAATCAAGATATTGAAATCAAAATTTTATTTTATTTTATAAAAAAAATTAAATTTTTCTCTTAAGGAGGGAGGAGTTACATAACCGTCCACTGTTACTTATAAAAGGATAAGAGGCTCTTAGAATAGATAAGGGAATACGTTAGAATAATTGCAGATGTAGCATTTTTTACCTTTTGTTTGAATGTATATTATAGACTAGTCTTAATTTGTATCTCATACTGTTAAGTACTCCGTGAAATAAAATTTTCTTCTTTTTAAAAACGGGCTTTTCCTTCAAGAAAACAACAGTTGCATGTCAAAGCTGGAATGTGTAGGTAAAATAATTTACGGCCTTATAAACAAATCAGCATAGTGGTTTTTTCCAATGGGTCTGTACGAGCCGGACCCTTACCCCTGCTGGAACTAAATTTTTTGAGGATATATTTCATACCAAGGAACCATACTCCACTAATTTGTAATCAAAAAACTAAATGTGGCAGGTAAGGAAATTAAAAAAAAAAAAAATTATTGATAAAAAATTTGAAATATACCGTTTTGCAGACATTTTTTAATAACTTATCTTCATATTTTTTTAAAGTTCATAAAAAGAGCTTGAACTTGGTTGAAAAAAAGTTGAGATTCTTTAGAAAACAACGGAAAAACAGGCTGCCAAAGTTGACCGCTTGTTGTTCAACAATTTAAGCGAGTAGCGACAAAAATATATATGGTTACAACCAGCAACTGTAGTAGTTTTATTATTCAAAAGCTGAAGCATTCGGGAAAAAGGTAAGCATATGAAAAAAATTGTCGAAAATTATTGGCATGCTGTACTTTTGACTTGACGATCGTAGCCGATAGACAGAAAATTGCGACACAGACCATCAAAATTGACGGCGCGATTTCAAAAGCACCTTTCTCGGGAAGTATATGAGATAAATAAATCATTTTCTTTTTTGGTGTGTCTAGGCACCCGGTACCGGTAACCAATTTTATCCCGGTATAAATGACAACTTCATAGTTATCAAAAGTAACTTTGAGCTGTGGAACGTTTTGTTTGCAAATTTTCAAGGTAGGTCAAAGTCGTTCGTTGAAAGTCAGTAGGTGGTATCCGAGAAGAGCAAGGAACATTGACGCCATTTTTGTAATTGAAAATAAATTGCCAAGAAGGGTGCAAATGCTCCTTTCCCTTCTCGGATACCACCATTTGCACCCCTATTCCGTCCGGGATCCCGTAAGATTGTAGGAGTACTGGACATTTGCGCATTATTTCATTACTCATAAACTACTTCCAATTGTGTCTACTACTTGTCACCCACAATAAAAAAATAGGTTACCGGTACCGGGAGCCTAGACACACCGTTTTTTTTTAATTAGTAGTACCTGACGAGGGGAATCTATCTTCTTTGT
This sequence comes from Stenurella melanura, assembly GCA_963583905.1. Lineage (NCBI taxonomy): Eukaryota > Metazoa > Arthropoda > Insecta > Coleoptera > Cerambycidae > Stenurella > Stenurella melanura. Next base: position 75,920,964 of record OY757314.1, read on the forward strand.
CAAAAATAATAAAATTTCGAAGTGATCAAAACTGCGTGAGTACAATGCAAATATTGTATTATGGTAATATAATAAATTATTTTTACTACTTGTACACAAAAAATCAACTTTCTACTCGAAAAGAACGCAAATCGATGATTTTCGGGTTATCCCAACTGGCCTACTTTGTCTCTTTGCATTTACGACGATATTTTGTAAGGTCCGTAAATTGATCTTGGATATTTTGCCCATCGTTAATGTCAATTTTTTCCACGTAGCGGCGCCACTATAGTTACTTGTTTATTAGGTATAGTCCAAGATTACTAAAGGGACAAGGTTGCCTGGTAAGAATCAGCCAATAGGAGCGCAGTAAATCAGCAAATGCCTACGTCACGTGTAGTCTCTGTCATGCGCGCTATACAAATAATTTCAATTGACCAATAACAGAACGTCCAATAGGTAACATGTGACGTAAATCTATCTATCTGTTTCTTTTTGCGTGGAAATTTGTCCAGTAGTGTATATATTAACTATTTGTTTGCATTATTTATTATACATTACCTGTAAATAATGGTACTCATAGTTATAATATCCCGCATATAATAGCGTCGTTAAATTCCCTGCTAAATTCTTTAAGATGATACTTCTGATGAAGAATGTGCCGACCCTTATGCTACTGATGAGGATTCAGATTATCATGCAAGTTCTTCAGCTAGTTCATCTAGTGGCGAAAGTAAAAGTAGGTATTCATATTTCTCTTATGACTATATTTTAAAACAATTTTAGATTATAATTGAAACTTATCGATATACAGTATCCACCAAAAAGTCAGCACCATATGAGAAATTCTCTCGTTGTTGACCATTTCTGAAAAGTTTTATTCTTGATAAAGTTTAGTGCATGGTCTCAAACGAAAAAGTAGCAACACAAATTTGTGTTAGTCCGGACGTAGGTATGGGTCGGAAAATTATAAATAAAAAAAGTTGTTTTCATTTCTTCTGTTGTTTTTTCGAAAACTTTTAATACAAATCGTTTAGAAAGAGTTTCATTTAACTCGGACTATGTTAAAAACAAGCAAAAATATTGTCCTAAAATAACACTAACTACAGGCCATAAAAGATTCAATACATTGTAATTTAATTTTCCAACCTAAGCGTGCGGACTATCACAAATGTGTGCAGTCACTGTTTGGTGCGAGGCCATGCACTAACTTTTATCAAGAATAAATTTTTTCAGAAAGTCAATACTGACAGAATTTCCCATATGGTGCAGACTATTTGGTGGAGACTGTAGATCACTATAACTAAAGTAAATTTTAATTGTTTAGAATCTAGCATTGAGTCATTGTCGTCCAGCCTCAATCAAGTCAGTGTCACCCAATCAAACCAAGACAGCACGCTAAATTTAGAGAACTCATCATCATTGTCGCCCAATATTGATCAAGTCGGTATCGCCCAATCAAACCAAGACGGTACGGTAAATTTAGAGCAATCGTTATCCTATCAAGTCAGTGTTACCGCTGCCTCACCACTCGGTGATATTGTGACGTGCTTTCTTCCAATTTCCTAGCGCATAGGCAAGTGGAAGCGTCACTTTGGCGCTGAGCTATATTTCGGTTAAATTCGGTAATCTCGAGCGCCACCTTTGCAATTTTTACGTGGGGCAAAGGTCCCACATTAGCCTCCTAAACGCAGCCTGTTGCAGTAGGGCTGGGATAGCTACAGTGGAGACACGGTATGTCCAGGGGTCTGGACGGCAGATTAGACTTTCACTCACATTCAACAGTAAAAGGCAGATGTCGGTAAATAACAAAGTTTATTAACACACAATGAAATTTTTACAAAACAATAAAAAAAACGGTTAGGTACCAAAATACGCAGTTTCTGATAAATACAATAACAAAAACTTAAGATATGTCATTTTAATTTAATTTGAATTAGGTAGGGCGCCATTTTGTGACGTACGGGTAACCAGGCGGTGAGAAGCTAGTTAGCTACTCATTCATGCGGAAGCAAGCGGTGGTAAGCAAGCAGACGGTGAAAGCGGTGAAAAACAACAGTAGTAAAGCGGTATATAAAAAAACAGTAAACGGAAAAAACTACACAAGTAAGTAATTTAAAAAACAGCCAGCGTTCAAATACCAGGCAAAAGCAAGCGGTTATCTACAGCAATAATCATGCCTACATGGACGGTCAGAGTGTAAGTGTGAAGAACTTGGCAAAATGAAATAAAACTGATACCAAATAAATAAAACGGTTTTCGGATTCGGTGCGGTGTGTAACTTAAGTCACACTCGGATCGGCAAGTAAAACGGTTATCGGATTCGGAGCGGTGTGTAACCTTGGTTACACTCGGTTCGGAAAATAAAACGGTTATCGGATTTGGTATCAGCTTACGGCGGAGATTATTCTGCCTAGACGGACAGACAGCGATAATCAGAACGGTGGTATTTCGGTTTGGTTCGGAAATGTTGAAATTACATCAACACTTGATGCGGTGTTTGCCAAGCGCCTCAAACCCCACAGCTGGGTGCCTTCATTAAATGCATTTCGGTTCGGCCACGTGGTATCTTGTCGGATTTTATGCGGGAAATTTATATGAATCAGAATATAATGTTAGTTAATTTATTGACGGTAGCCTAGATTTTATTCTCAGTTCCCGGACTATAATAAATTTCTATAAATTATTTCAAAGTAAGGAATTTTGTTCCATTTCGTATTAATACGAAATATTGGGAACAAAATGAACGGTAAATTAACAATAACACTACAATAAATTTCACAAAAATAATTTTTTGCAAATACGACCTAGCTAAAATAAAATATACGGTAATTAAAACTTCTACCCATTTGGTAGAACAACATATTATTTTATCGCAGTACCATCACAAATGGTCTGGATTAAAATAATATAAACGGTAAACGGTACACAGTTTTCTCTCGAAATATCATCCATGTTCTTTTTCCCATTTGGAAATTCTTGCGAACATGGCTATTTGGATAAAATCGGAGAAGTTGACATGTCCTAACTCGGACTCTCTTACTATATTGTAATAATTTAATAAATTTATTTAATTTCTGCTAAGTCGGGAAATAATAATTATATTCTGATACATTTAAACGGAATCGGTTTCAAATTATTGCTTTAAAACACACATTTTAGTGAATTATTCTTATCGGTGTTAATATAAAAAGGTCGACAAGAAACCAGCGGCGGTGATAAAACGGTGTACTTACATGTTGAGAATATACGGAATAGTACCCGACTGGGCTGTTTGACGGATCGGACAGAAGTGATTTCAAAATGTGCTCTAATGAAACTAATTTACGCAGGTGTCTTACCAACGCCCTCCGTATCAAATCTTGTAATTAATGTTAATATTATGGACAGCCCTCTCACTGCCAGGTTTATCAAATTACCTATTAAAGTAGAAATCTGTTTCGCGGTTTCAGCTAGCTAAATTTGGGAGAAATCTATAATAATAATTTACAATACCTATGATTCGAATGTAAGCGGAGCAAATAACGAAGTATATTGTTAATTTAAACTGCATTTTTGGCTACGGAAAATTCACCTCGTTACAATATTAAACAAAATAAAGGTAAATATTGTTGCGTAATGTTATTATACGTTACATGAAGAGGCGGGAATCAAATACCTCGCAACCGATAACTAGTTTTTAAAAAACAATAATTTTTCAGACATGAAATTTATATTTAATAAAAGATTGTAAGTGTGACTTGTTACAAAGTTAAATCAGAACTAAATATTTTATATGGAAGCAAGAGTACAATAATTATGCAATGTCAGCGTTCAACAATAAAAGACATAAGCTTCTAGCAGCATTGGCTAGATCATAATAGTTTATACAGGGAGGACCTAACAAAACTCCTCCATCCCTAAATTGAGGCACATTTTATGGGGATAAAAATGTCCGAGTTCTCGCCTGGGGTTGTTCACTCGTGGTTGGCTCTCTCGTAGTAGGCGTCGGGGTTCCAATTCTACGTTGAATATATCTGTAGGTGAAATAGAGTCCTATGGAGATTAATATAATGTATATTGGAATTATCCAATAATTCGTCCATGATTTTTCAGCATACACGAGGTTGACTGGTCCAAGTTTTCGTTGTTGTCTTTGGAGTTCATGGATTTTGTCTAGTTGAACATCTTCTATAGTAATTGTTGGTAAAGTCGCCACCGATGACCTGAGGGGAATATTGATCTCTGGCAAAAACATCGGTTGACCATTGGTGATTAACTTTTCGTTAATATAGTTGTAGTCATTGGTTTGGAATTGACATCCGGGTGGTAAGGTAATTAGGTAGTTTCCCTCTAGTGTTGTGAAATCGGTACGTCCACAGATTGTTTGAATTTTGGTTTGATTTGGGAATATAATAATATAGTGTGATTCATCTATTTGTTGTATCACATTTTGTGCGATTTGTATGGGTACTTGTTGACAGCTTTCATAGGTGGATCCTAGTTGCAGCAACTCGAAAATACAATCTTGATTTCTCGTTCCATACATCATGTTATTGTTAGGGCAGTAGTAATTGGGGTGTAACTCGATACAAGGTACCGATGTATACTGGTAGAAATTCTCATTCATTATCAGATATGTATTTTTAAGAATGATAGTGGTGGAGTTCTGGGTAGGAATAGAGTATAGGTGGTAATAAGAAAAGATCTCTGGGTAGACTATGGGAAAATGAATTATGAAAACAATTTTTGTTCCTGAGTAGTAAGCTTCGATTTCTAATAAATCATAGTATCGATGAGTGTTATCGGAAATATGCGGAAAAATTAATTGATCACTGGAATAATATCTTACAATGGTTTGTAAAATAGATTCAAGCTCGTCAATTTTTACAATGCTGTTGTGAAGTGTTCCCAATCTAGCAAAAGTTATTGCATTTTCTATATCACTTAATAATTGCAAAATTATATTTAGTGTTAAACTAAGTTGATCTAAAATATTTCTGGTTTCTAAATAATCGTTGAACTCAAAAATGAATTTGTTTAATTCACTTCGTATTTTGTTCAGGCCAGAAGTTATTACTTCTTGATTATTTTTAATTAACGTGATTGTTTTATTGAAATTATCAATAATCTCGGTGGTGAGAGAGATTTCTTTGTTTAATTTTTGTACAATTTCTTTTTGATTATTTTGTGTCGTGGACTGCTTTATCATAGTGAGCAGCATCATTTGCATCTAAATTACCTGATATGCTTTTTATAATAGTGCCAAGTCCGTCAATAAGACCACGTTTAACTCTGCCAGTTGGACTTAAGGAGTTAAATTTTTGTTCAGCTGAATTTAGTTGGTACACTAGGGCACGATCAAAATTGTCTAATTCAAAGAAATAAGGATGACTCAGGCTATCTTTTATAGCAAGGGTGACATTTGCATATTGTTCTTTAATTATTTTAATTTCGCTTCTGATAGGGTTCAAATCATAATAGTGAATGAATGTGTGTCTTAATTTTTGTCTTGGCTGTTCCCAGCTTATACGGGAGGACGCCCGGGTTCTTGTTGAGGTTCGTTATTGATATTTCCTGAAGTATGACCGTCGGCATGGCCAGGATCAGGAGGCTCAGGTGGCTCCTGTAACAATTTCTTTTTATTAGAGGTCTTCTTAAATTTTGCTTATGCAAAACATTACAAACTGTTTTTAATTTAATGTTTTTATTTGGGGCAACTTTTTCTTTAGTGAATTTGGGGTTTAGTTTGTTTCGGTTTTTAGTAGTAATTTTTCTATATACATCCGTGTTAGGTTCATAAGTTAATGGGTTGTGTCGGTCCCGTCTCTCGTTGGTACTTTCAATGACATGTTCTTTTTGTTGATGTAATTTTTCATTTAATGCTTTATACATTTCTTTAGTCGTATCGCGATGTTCTTGGATATAGTTATTTATCAGTTTTTGGTTTAAATCAATATTGAAAGGGTCTTTAGTGTGTAAGTGCCCGTTTATAATGTCAATCGGTTTTTGTTTTGTTGCCGAATGAATCGAATTATTATAGCCTAGTATTGCATAGGGCATTTGGTTTAAAATATCGATTTTACCTTTATTTATATTTCTAATTACTCGTAGGTGTTCAATAATAGTAGAGTGAAACCTCTCTATTGGACCGTTAGACTGTGGGTTATTAACTGTTAAGTAGTGTATTTGAACTTGGTGGGTTTTGAAAAATTCTCGGAGTATGGAGTTTTTTAATTCGGTTCCATTATCCATAACTACTAATGAAGGTAGACCATGGTGTGTCATAAAAATTAAAAGTGCTTTTACGATCTCAGTACTTAACATTGCTGTCAAAGGGTAGGCTTGAGCGTATTTTGAGAAGGTGTCAATTACTGTCAAGAATTTTTGTCCTTGTGCTTGAAATGTGTCAATGTGTATTACTTCAAAAGGTTTAGATGGTGTAGGTGAAACCATTAGTTTTTGTTTAGGGGGGTTTCTATCATATTTATTGGTTTGACATATTTCGCAATCATTAATGTAATTTGTTACGTTGGATTTTATTCCGGGCCAATAGTATGATCTTATACGCGTTTCAGATAATGCCACGGTGGTTGGTTTTACCCTCGTGATAATTTCTATTGTTGTTTGATCGTCTTTTTTAATTATGTCTTGTAATATGGTATTGCATTTTAATATTTTATACGCGGCGTTTTAAAATGTTTTCCTCAAAATTTCATAAACTTGTGGTACGTACAATTCGTTATCGAAATGAATGGCATACGTAAATTTTGGGTCTAAATAATTTTTGAATAAGTCGATTATATCCGTCTCTAGATTATTAATAGAAATTTGAGCATAAAGTCGGTTTTTTGATGGAAATAATTGTTTACATTCCGGTTTAGCGGGAGAGTGAAAAACAAAGTTTACTTTAACTTGATGATCGAACGAGTTTAAGGATCTTTCTGAAGTCGGCATTTCTTGAATTGGATCTTCGTGGCTTTTGTGAACGGTGTCTCCTTCCTCTGGGGTAACTTCTTCGGTTTCTTCTGCAGATATCGTTGCTTCTGTGTCGGTTGTAGCTCTTCTTTGTGTTGGTAGTTCCTGCTCTTCTCTGACGTCGTCCATTATTGGTTGATCACTGACGTTTCCTATTATTGATAGATTATCGGTGTTTTCTTCATGTTGAGATTTGGTTAGAAATTCATTGAATTCGTCCATATATTGGAAAATGTCCTTTGTGTGGATTTCGATACGCGACAGGGCGTCTGCATTGGTGTTACTTTTTTCACTTGTATACTCAACTTCGTAGTCAAATTCTTCCAGCTTAAGCCTCCAACGAACTAATCTCGAATTTGGCTCTTTCAGCGACAGTAACCACTTCAGGGGTTTATGATCGGTTACGATTTTGAACTTTCGTCCGTATAGGTACGGTCGGAAGTATTTTGTCGCCCATACGATGGCTAATAGCTCTTTCTCGATAGTGCTGAAGTTCTGCTCAGAATCACTTAACGTTCTCGAAGCAAAAGCCACTGGCTTATTCTTCCCAATTATTCCTTGTGATAGGATTGCGCCTACAGCTACGTTACTGGCGTCTGTGGTTAGAACAAAGTCCTTTGTAAAGTCCGGGTACTGCAGAATGGGTTCATTTGTTAATAATTTTTTACATTTTTCGAAACATTTTATAAACTGTGGAGTGTGCTCTATTTTTGCATCGTTCTTCAAACACAGTGTTAGGGGCTTGGTAATCCGCGCGAAGTATTTTATAAATTTACTGTAATAACCAAGTAATCCAAGAAATCCTTTAATTTCTTTTGCTGTTTTAGGCAACGGAAATTTTTCTATCGCAATGATCTTTTTTTTTTCTTTCGCAAAGGGAGGGGAAATCCTCATGGACACCCGGCGCTGGTGTTCTAGCGCGCCGGGTAGTGCCGGACTCCTACCGGCTAAAACCCCTCCGTCTTCCCCGCATGCATCCCGGAACCGCGTAAGCATTACTTCAGAATGATCGGGTGGTTTACAGTCGTCCTGCTCTCTCCTCAGCTTCTTTACTGCGTAATACGGCCGAGCATAATTCGTTAACAGTCTGCCATCCTCTCTTAGAATCAAGCATGGTGTTTGCACAATTGTATTCGTTGATATCTTGGCCTAAGGCTCCTGTGGCCTCTTCTCTGGCGTTTGCCCATAGTGGGCAGTGGAAAATGGTGTGTGCCACTGTGTCCTGCACAGTGCAGTGAGGGCAGAAGTCGGAGTCCCTCCTGCCGATTCTGTGCAGATAGCTGCCGAAATTCCCGTGTCCACTGAGTAGCTGTGTCAGACAATAGCCTAGTTGTTGTCCATGCTTGCACTTGCACCAAGTATGGACATCGGGAATAAGGGTCCTAGTCCAGCTGCCTTCCTGCGCTGTGCGCCAGCGTTCTTGCCAGCGTTCCATGAGGCATTTCCGATTATAACTTTTTGAGGCTTGGTCTGCCCCATAGTTGTGCGCTCGTTCCCTGGCCAGCAGGTCGATGAGCGGCACCGCCGCGATTACTTGCAGGGCCACCGTGGAGACGGTTCGGTAAGCGCAGCAGACTCTAATCAGTGTGACCCGCTGAGTCCTAAGGAGTCTGTTTCTGTTAGTGTCTGTGTTAAGTCCATCTGCCCAGACCGGGGCAGCGTACAATGCGATGGACGTTGCCACTGAGCTGATGAGCCGTCGGGTGGATGTTTTAGGCCCCTTCGTCCTAGGCATTAGTTTGCTCAGTGCCATGGCGGCTTTCTCGGCTTTAGCAGAGGCTTGCTTAACGTGGGTATTCCAGGTGAAGCTGCGGTCTAGGTGTACCCCCAGGTACTTGATCTGCCTCTTGGCTGCGACGTTGACACCCATTACGTTGACGGACATGTCCTGAATTACCTTTCGCCCGGTCAAAGCGATTGCCTCCGTTTTTTCCGGCGCTATTTCAAGATCGCGGTCATCCTATCGCCCATTGCCGCAATGATGGTGTCGGCTTTGACCACTACTCTCGCCTCGGTCCTGTCCCATATGACCAATAACAGATCGTCCGCAAACGCTATCGTCCGATATTCTGTTCGAGGGATTGGCGTCTCAAGGTCGAAGACACCATCGTACAGTATATTCCACAGCAGTGGTCCCAGAACCGACCCCTGCGTACGCCGCAATATATCGTTATTGTGTCGTCGTCTATCAACAGGCTTCTGTCAGTAAAGTAGCTTTTCACTATCTGGACGAGGTACGGCGAGATACCCCTGCGTTCTAGGGTTTCCACGATGGGTCTCCAAGGAGCGGCGTTAAAGGCGTTTTTAACATCGATTGCAATAGCCAGGCAGATTTCCCGCTGTCTCCAGTTTCCCGCGTTGGCAGAACGGGCAATGCGGACGACCTCTTGTACGACCTCCACCGTGGACATGCCCTCGCGGAATTCGTATTGGCTGTCAGACAGTCCCCCTCGGTTGTTTAGCTCCTCCTTCAGCCTCGTAGCTATGATACGTTCCAGGACCTTAGCCCCGGTATCGATAAGACAAATGGGTCTTGGGGGGGAGCCCACCGGTTTACCGGGCTTGGGTACTAGGACCAGTTTAGCTGCCTTCCAGAATGGCGGGAAATTTCCTGTCGCGAGGATGCCATTGTAAACTTCTGCAACACGCTACTTTGATGGCCCCGCCTAAATGTGGGGGTTTTTGCGATGTTCGCCACCGTGAGGCCATGGGTGGCAAGCCATTCGGCGAGGGTAGCTCCTCAGGGGTCCAGGATATTTGAGCCCCATAGGGGGTTTTTCGCATTGAAATCGCCGGTTATAACAGTGCCACCCGCACTGCTATTGCGTCTAACGCTATCAGAGAGCCGGTCGAGGAATAACTCGTATTCTGCCTGGGTTGTGTTGGGGGAAATGTAGCACGAGTAGAGCGCTGTCTCGTCGCAATGATCTTGTTCGGGTTGGGTTTCAGTCCCTCGGGTGTGACGATATGACCCAAATAAGCGACTTCTTTTTTCAGGAATTCTGACTTGTCCAGTTGAATTTTAAAGTTGGTTTCTCTGAGGCGTTGGAATATTTTTGACAGGTTGACAAGATGTTCTTGCAAGGACATAGAGTATATTATAATGTCATCTAGATATACCAAACAAATTTCATTTTGTAGCCCAGGTTCATTTCTATTTGATGAAATCCACTTGCCAAATCAAGCGTCGAAAAATAGTTGCACCTTCCTAATTTATCCAGTACGTCGGTTATATTAGGAAGTGGGTATCGGTCATCGATCGTCTTCTCATTCAATTTTCTATAATCGACAACGATTCTCCATTTCTTCTTCCCAGAAGCGTCGGCTTTCTTGGGCACAATCCATATTGGGGATGACCATGGGGAATTGCTTGGGCGTATAATTCCTTGTTCAAGCATCGAGTTTACGTGGCGTTCCACTTCGGGTTTGTGCACAAAGGGGTACCTATATGATTTTGTATATACTGGTATTTCGTCCTTGGTTTTTATACAATGCTTTACCTGGTTGGTGAAGGTTAATGACTGGTTTTCTATATGAAAAATATCCGAATATTTCCTACATAATTTAAGAATTTGATCTTTTTCTGTCGAGTTCATGTGTCCGGTTCGAATCAAATTGTCAATATTAATTTTATTAGTATTAATTGGGTTGCTTACGTCTGCGTGGTATAATTCGTAATTGTTTTCTACGAATGGAATTGTTCTAATCGGGTTTGTTAATGATAATGTAATTTCTTTATCCGTTTTATTAGAAATTTCTACAACGGCGAACCCGTTTTCTGCAATTGATAATGATTCTGGTATTTCACAATTTTGAATTTGTTGGTGGGGGATAATTATATCACCACTGTTTTGGTTAACAGGTATTTTCGTTACAATTCGAGTATGTGGATTTATTTTTACTTTTAATAAAATTCGTTAACCTGATTCTTGATAGCGAATTGGGATTGTACATTTAGGGGTTATTAGTTTTGAATTTACAAAATCTAGCTGTGCGTTCAAAAGTTTTATATTGTCATTGAAATATTGTAGATACGACAAACGGTTCATACGAAATTTTATCATAGTAATATTTTGAGGCAATTTCGGGGTTTAAAAATGATTTTGTGCTACCCGTATCTATCAGAAGTTTTAATGGTGGTTTAGAGATTTGAATGTACGGTAGCTCTTTTTTGTCTGTGGACATGTGATATTCCACTATGTCTCGTTCGTTGGACTGAGGTCCTCCTGAAAATTTTCGTATTGGTATTCCTCGTCGGGATACGAATATTCGTATGTCTGTTCTTCGTCATATGAATATTCGGGTGTCTCATCGCTCGGTTGATTATCGTAATGGTCGGTTGTGAACAATTGTTCCGAAATTTTATTATGTTTTTGACCGTTATTTTGAAAAGAGTTTTGATAGGGTCGCCTAAACTGAGAATTCGTGTTTCGGGTGGAAACACTCATTGGCGTTGGTTTATTTTGTTGTATATTGGTATTAGGCTTCCAAACATTTTGTGGTCTGCCAAATGTTTGTGAATTTGTCGGAAATCTTTGCGGTGGCGGGTTTGGGTGTCTTTGAATGTTAATCGGACCGCGTGGAAATTGAGAAAATTGTTGTTGTGGAAAATTCATTGGTCTTTGTTGAAAATTTGTTTGCGGAAATGGGGGATTAAAGTAATTTTGCGGGTATTGATTTGTTTTAAAATTATAATTTTGAGGATGTTGTGATGTTGGGTTTCTATTAATAGTCAAATTAGGCTGTTGATTTGACCGTTGGAGGCATTTAATGTTATCCTCCTCGCTAATAAATTGTAAGGCTTCGGCAAGAGTCTTTGGTCTCATTGCACGAATTGTGGCACCTAAAGGCTCTCTTAACCCAGCTAAAAATGTAGTTAATGCTTGTTTAGTGAAGAAACTCCTTTTACACTTGCCTTCCGCAGCGTCGGAATGCAAGTCGATATAATTACAAATTGTGTTTAGTAAATGAAGTACTTTCTCGTGATATTGGTATGGGTTTTCGTTTGGTTTTTGCCTTAAGTTTACTAGGTCTTGATTTAAATAATTTTCATCCCTCTGATCACCGAAATTTTGCAATAAAGTCTTTTTAATATCATCCCATGTAGTACCGCCATTTATAGCAACAACTTCTTCTGTCCGACCTTCTAATTTATTTAAAATACCATTTATTAATAGCGTATTTTGAAAATTGTCAACATTGGTACGATCGTAATAATAAGTTAATATCGATTCGGCAGAGCTAATAAATCTATTTAATTTATTGGGGCTTCCATTAAAGTTTGGAACAACCGATAAATTCTTTACGTCTAGTTTTGGTAGTGGTTGTACTGCCATAGTTAAGTTAATATTAGAATTACAATTAATATTACAATTACTAAGTTTCTTTGGATTTTTTGAATTTATTTTTAACTTATTGAAAAAATTTGCTAAATCTAACTCTAAGTCCAAATTGTTTTCACAAGCGGAATCAATGGAAACAGAGGAGTCTGACATGAACTAAAAAGTCTACTTACAACATCGGCACGATGTGCATCTGCCTGCTAGTTTTTCAAGCAATTCAATTTGAACACTTTTTGGTTGCACCTGGTATAGTTTTTTTTTCACGGTTCACTTTTCGTTAAAGAGTTGAAACTCACAGAACTGTCCGAATAATGGATTTCCCACGAAATATCCATACGACTGCGCCAATCAAATACCTCGCAACCGATAACTAGTTTTTAAAAAACAATAATTTTTCAGACATGAAATTTATATTTAATAAAAGATTGTAAGTGTGACTTGTTACAAAATTAAATCAGAACTAAATATTTTATATGGAAGCAAGAGTACAATAATTATGCAATGTCAGCGTTTAACAATAAAAGAGATAAGCTTCTAGCAGCATTGGCTAGATCATAATAGTTTATACAGGGAGGACCTAACATAACTCGGGTTAACACATTCTCATTTCTAACAACAGCTTTTAAAAAAGTTTATTGCAGTTGAATTATAGTATTCATTATTAACAACTTTCAATATTATCAAATTTTATATAAACAATGTATTTACTATTATGAGGATCTAGAATAATTGCTATACATTTTTAGATTACCGCCAGTCTGGTACCAGACCCGAAATTTTAGACGAAATAATTAGAGTGGATAATAGGGCACTGGATATTTCTACGTCAAAATTTCATTGCAAAAGGTATTACTGCTCATATTGCAATAATTAATTGTTGGTGGCAACTGTGGTGTTTGATATAGAAAGTGTACTTAGTAAAAATAGTTTTGTTTTCAATTCTCAAACCTGTGAGATAACAGACATAGACACTGCTTTAAAGTATCAGTAAAGAATCTGTAAAATAACTACGACCAATTACACTGAAATAATAAAAACTGACTGGTAATTGAACATTATATGTAGACCACGGAACAACAAAAATTGAGTTGACAATGGAACACTTCATGGCTGATTTTGATTGGATTCAATATTTTCCCTTACTTCAATTTATAACGATATATCAGATGTTATATTGAAAAAAATATATTGTTATAATTTCAGGTCAAATTGCAAGTGGCAAATTGTTTTACTTGCCAAAAATAATTCCAAATTTGATATAACATAAATAAATACTAAAGTTTAGGATCAATAAAATTTCACTCAATTGTTCACTATTCATTCAACTAGGATATTATTTTATTCCTAATAAATAAAAAGTAGGGAAACAATGTGGCGCCATAACTTCTACATGCAACGGGATATATGAGTGTAATATTATGTTCATCTCTAACTACATTAAGAAATAAGAATTTAAATAAGCGATGGCACAATTTCTCCCGGCTCCCTATTTTAATTGTTACTGCAAGTATAATTTTCTAATAATATGGTACAAGGATATTAATAAAAGCAAACTTTTAGGGCATGCAGAGAGACACTTGAGAACTGCTCAAATTAGAAAGGAAGCTCAGTTTAAACACATACTGAATCTTTTTTCTTCTTCAATTCTTTGGGACTTCCTGCCACATGTATGTTTTCTTTTTAAGCGGTGCTCGGGGAATCTACAAAATATCACAATTAACCAATATGTTACTGGTAAATAACCTGTGACTTTTACGTCAAAGGTTGCTTTTTTTAAAATAAACAACACAAATAAGTATAAAAACTTGAAATTAAATATTTCGCCGACGTTTCGGAAATCTATTCTGTTTCCTTTTTCAAGGCTTTTTTTGAAAAATATTTTTTGCTGTGTATGATAAATACACAGCTCTAAGAATGTTTGTTATATTCAATATCAATAGATACTTACTATTTACATAGAACTGTTGATATACTTAACAGTTTTTTTAGTTTTTATACGATGTTAAGTTTGTGAAGTTCTTCTTTTAACATCGGCAATCAACAGTTCTATGTAAATAGTAAGTATCTATGGATATTGAATATAACAAACATTCTTAGAGCTGTGTATTTATCATACACAGCAAATAAGATTTTTCAAAAAAAGCCTTGAAAAATAAAACAGAATAGATTTCCGAAACGTCGGCGAAATATTTAATTTCAAGTTTTTATACTTATTTGTGTTGTTTATTTTAAAAAGCAACCTTTAACTGATCCTCTGACGTAAAAGTCACAGGCGTAGAGGTTATTTACCAGTAACATACTGGTTAATTGTGATATTTTGTAGAGTCCCCGAGCACCGCTTAAAAAGAAAACATACATGTGGCAGGAAGTCCCAAAGAATTGAAGAAGAAAAAAAATTAAGATAATGCCACAAATAACATTTAGACATATACTGAATCTGAAGGGTTCATGGTGAGAGAAATGTTCTTTCTACTGCATAGTAAAAGATTTCAGATGAATATACATATCAAAGCCAGTACACGCCTTGCCAGATGTGTATTAGCTAGTAAAGACGATGCCATTACAACGATTTTACTATTTGATGAATTATGTATTTTATATGGCAATAAATGATCAAGAAGATATGATAAGAACACGATTAAGATAAATTGGGCGCTTTATTCACCAGTTTTTTTTTTCCAGGGAGGGGAAATCCTCATGGACACCCGACGCTGTTGGTCTAGCGCGCCGGGTAGTGCCGGACTTTTAGCGGCTAAAACCCCTCCGTTCTTCAGCACATCATCCGGGACCGCGTTAGCATTGCTACAGTGGTGTGCTGGCTTGCCGTATTCTAGTTGGCTCTTTCATCCATGTCTTTAGCGCTTAGGATAGTGACGCAGAGGTCGTTGACCGCACGCCAGCTCTGCTCTGAGCTGAGCATTGTATCAATGAGGTTCGCTTCGTTCAGGGCTTGTCCTAGGATTCTGGCCGTGTTAGCTCGTTCGGTGCTCCAACGGGGGCAGCTAAACACTGTGTGGGCCGTGGTGTCGCTCATGGGGCAGTAGGGGCAGGTGTCGGATTCCTTCTTCCCGATCCTGTGAAGGTAAGTACCAAAGTTCCCATGTCCGCTAAGGACTTGCGTAAGATGGTAGCCCAGTTGGCCGTGCTTGCGCTCGACCCACGGCTGGACGTTAGGGATGAGGGTGCGGGTCCATCCCCCTTCGGCAGCGTTGGACCAGCGGGTCTGCCAGCGTTCCATTAAACAGCGTCGATTGTAGGCTTTGGCGTCTTTCTCCGCCCCGTGATTGTAAGCCCTTTCCTTGGCCAGCAGGTCAATTGGTGGGGTTGCGGTAATGACCTGTAAGGCAACCGTGGAAACTGTTCGGTACGCGCAGCAAATCCTGATTAGTGCACCCCGTTGGGCTTTAAGTAGCTTGCTCCTGTTGGTTTTGGTACTAAGTCCTTCCACCCATGCTGGCACGGCGTACAGCAGGATAGACGTTACCACCGAGCTAATCAGTCGGCGGGTGCTGGTCAAGGGGCCTTTGGTCCTGGGCATAAGCTTGGCGATTGCCATGGCTGCTTTTTCGGCTTTCTCAACTGTCTTTTCTATATGGGTATTCCAGGCAAGCCTGTGGTCAATGTATACCCCCAGGTATTTCAGGTGTCTCTTGGCGGTGGTGTTCGTGCCTAATACATTGATCGTCATCTCCTGAATGCGTTTTCTGCCGGTGAGGGCAATCGCCGCGGATTTCTCCGGGGCGATCTCCAGGGCGTTGGCGGTCATCCAATTCCCGACGGCCTCGACGACAGCTTCCATTGTAGTAACCGCGCCATCTTCAGTCTTGTCGACGACAATAACTATAAGGTCGTCTGCAAATGCAACCATTCGGTATTCTGTAGTGGGGACCGCTGAGTCAAGGTTCAGTACACCGTCATAAAGAACGTTCCAGAGCAGCGGCCCCAGGACCGATCCCTGGGGGACACCGCACGTGACCACTCTACTTTCTCCGTCTGACAGCAGCAGGCTTCTGTTTGTAAAGTAGCTCATTATGAGCCGCACAAGGTAGGCAGGCACTCCCTTTCGCTCAAGCGTTTCCACGATTGGCCTCCATGGTGCCGAGTTAAACGCGTTCTTCACATCGATTGCTGTAGCAACACAAATCTCACGCTGTCTCCAGTTGCCAGTTTTGGCTGAGCGGGCGATGCGGACAACCTCCTGGATCGCTTCGATCGTAGACATGCCTTCTCGGAAGCCATATTGACTTTCGGACAGTCCTCCGCGATTGTCGAGTTCTTCGGTGAGTCTTGTGGCAATAATCCTTTCGAGTAGTTTGGCTGATGTGTCTATCAAGCAAATGGGCCTCGGAGCGGTGTGTACCGGCTTCCCTGGTTTGGGTACTAGTACAAGTTTAGCCGTTTTCCATTCGGAAGGGATTTCACCCACATTGATGATGTCGTTGAGCACCCGCGTGTAGACGTGTGGGTGCTGATTAACGGCCAGCTTGATGACTTCCGGCGGGATGCCGTCTGGGCCTGGCGCTTTGTTCGGCTTTAGTCTGCCAGCCGCCTTGATTATTTCCTCCTCCGTAATGGGTGGTGGGGGGGGGACACCCTGAACTGATTCCCAGTCTGTATTCGGGTGGGTGGGGAAGAGTGCCGCCACCAACTCCCTCCTCTTGGGCGTGCTAAGTTGTACCTGCTTGCGTGAACCGGTTCGTTTGCATACAATGCGATATCCATTGCCCCATGGGTCTGTGTCAACCTCTTCAATTAGATCTTCCCAGCATTTGGCCTTGGCGGACCTAATGGCCATTCTGAGGGCTTTCCTGGCCGTCCTGTACGCTTCATGGCTTTCTTCGACCGTTGCTGCAGCGAGGTTCCACCAGTACACAGGTCTCCTGCGAGCTGGGCCTTTTCGTGGGAGGGTGTCCTGGCATACTTTTGTGAGAGCTGCGATGAGACTCCCCTGGTCGGGGTCTTGTAATCTGCCGAGCTCCACCTGTAGGGCTTCCTGGTCGATGGCTGCTCTGCTCTGGTTATATTGCCACACCGCGGTATTGGGTTCCGTGTCTGGAGTTGGTATTTCGGTGGAGCATTCGTTGGCAAGGTAGAACGTGATTAGTTGGTGATCGCTGATACGAACGTGACGTCGATAACGCTGGACTGTTGTCGGCGCCTAAATGTGGGTGTCTCCAACGTTGGCAACTATTAAGTCATGGGTGGCGAGCCACTCCGCCAGTATGGTGCTTCTTCGGTCAAGGGTATGTGAGCCCCACAGCGGGTTCTTGGCATTAAAGTCCCCGGCAATGACCATGCCTCTACCGCGGTTGTTGGTGCGCAGGTTGTCCGATGGGTTTGCAAGATAGAGCTCGAAGTCAGCTAGGGATACGTTAGGGGAGATGTAACACGAGAAGATGTTTACTTCGTTAATGGAGCACCACGCAACGCCATGGTGCCCTCCAGAGTTGCTGGCGTGAGTGTCCGTAACATAGATCCCAACGTCGGAGTCCAAGTCGGTGATCCAGGCATTATTGCCGCAGACGTGCTTGATATTCAGCTCGCTGACGAGCAGGACGTGGGCATTGACTTTCTGTCTGGTGTGATATAGGAGGTCTTGGGCATCTCGGCTTCTGTTAAGGTTGGCCTGTAGGAAAGTGATACCTGTCGGTGTTGGTGCTGTTCTTTCGTTGGTATCGGTCCGGTGTGTTGGTTTGGTGCGTTGTTTCCTCCTTTCCGTAATGTTGTCATGCCCGCCGCCTATGGTGACTGGGCGGGCCAAAGCGGTGTTTTGTGGAAAGGGGGCGTTCTGCGGGTCAGCTCCTATACCGGCTGCTAGTCACGGCTGGCCGCTGCTTGGGGCCGCTGCTCCTGCCTGTTGCGGGGCAGTGGCTTTGCCTCCTGATGTTGCCATGCGGTGGGCGAGGCCCTTGTGTGCTCCAGTTTTATTAAAGACGAGTTCTTTGTAATGCGGGCATTTCGTCGAATCTGCCCTATGCCCCTCGTTACATTTAGGGCAATTGGCCTTCTTGGTGCAGTCCTTGGCTTTGTGGCCACTGCCGCCGCAGTTCCAGCACTCACCAGTACGATCGGTCTCTGACCGGCACGCGTTGGTCGCGTGCCCAAATTCCAGACATTTGTAGCACCTCTGGAGCACGGTTCTCTCCTTGACGCGGCATGAGGATCATCCTATTCTGATCCTGCCTCTCTTGAGAAGAACGCTGGCCCGGATGTTGGGGACACGGGCCGTGGCAATGTTGTTGCCGTCTCGAGATGGCCTAAGAGAGCTAATCGTGATACATTCCTTGTCCGTTTCACCAAGATCTTCGTGGATAGCCTTAAGAACTTCGTCTTCCGTCAGGGTCGGATCTATGTCCATGATGTGGAGAATGGCTTCTCTTGAGGCGGTCTTCGCGTGTGCGTTTTTCACCTTCGCTGAGATTTCGCTCTTGAGCAGTGTTGCCTTCGAGTGCTCGCCCTGGATTCTGAGGGCCAGGTTGCCCCCACCTGTCTTCCTAACTGAGTGTATTTTGATTCCCAGTTCGTCGATCTTCACATTGTCCTTGATGGACTTTAGGAGCTCCGCGTAGGATCTGCCCTCGCTGGTGACTATAACCTCTTCTCCCCTTTTCCTTGGTTCCCTTGCTTTGCTGTTGCCCAGTCCTGTTGTTGCCCCTTCATTGAGTGGGTTGGTTCGCGCTGCCGGTAAGCAGAATCTTGCCTCAATCCCTGTGCTCGCCAGGGCACTTTCGGTTAGCTTTCTAATCGTCGTAGTCCAGCTCCGATCCATAAGATGTGCAAGCGTAATCTTGTTGCGACCTCTGCGCATTGCCATGTTTCTAAGCTTATACAGCAGTTCAAACATTTCTCTGATACCAGCGTCATTTTCTTCGGGAGCGTCGGCGCGTGCGAGAAAGGTGTAATTCGCGTCCTCTAAAGGTGTCTCCCCATCGTCAGTAGTGACCGTGTTGGTGCTCGCCAAGAAAGCGACGTTGCCAGCTTTCAACTTTTGTCTATTAAGTACCTGGTCCACTTGAGGGTTGCGGTGTGCCAGTTTTCTGGCCAGGAAGGACTTATCTGCCGTTTCCTGGAGGTAGATTAAAGCTACGTCATACTCGGGATCATCGGTGAGTGTGCTACCCGTTATCGTGTGTGTCTGTAGGTAGGCTATTTCCGGCCAGTTCTTGCTCACGAGGTCGCAGACATTTCCCTCGTTGACCCCCTTGTTGATAGTCTCACGTATTGCCTCTGTTAGTTCCTCGTCATTGCGCGTAGGTGGTGGTTCGTGCCTGAAGGTCGTTGGCATAGGGTCGGTCTGTATGCCGACTTCAGCCGTATCCTTGATCTCTGTGGCCTGGGTCTGGGTGCTGTCAGCAGTAGACAGTGCCTGCCATTTCTTGCTTTTTTGTCGAGGTGTTCGGCATTTCTCTCGAGCTCGGTGCTAAGCGCTTTTATTTCGGCCTTTGTATTGGGGTTATTTTTTACCAGTGTTTTTAGGGCTTTAGCGTTGGCGTGTATCGCCCTTACGACTCGCATCGTTTCCGATATTGTTTTCTTCAGGTCAGCTTCCCCTATTTGGGTTGCCTTTGGGTATTCCATCCTTTTCCTCTTTAATTCTCTACCTTCATCGGTGGCGTCAAAGGCGCCCACCGACATGGATCTGTCCCTAGGAAGGCTACTTACCAGAAATGGTCTCCCTTTGAAGACGTCCTCTTCGCTGCCGCTTGCGAACATAGTTAGCCACTCAGTTTTCATGGCTGTCTTGTCAGTTCTTTTGTTTTCTTTGGTTTCGTCTGTTTCCATAGTAAGTCCCACGAGTCGGGTCGAGTGACGGTCCGCCCCCAGGTGACGCCCATCCTGGGGGTAAGGCTATATACTATGGAGGTCGCCCGGTGTCCACAGGTTTTAGCGACTTCGCTGTCGGTTCTTTTATAGAGGTTTTCTCCTCGTGGGCCGGCCGATTAAGGCAAGTCCCCCGGTCACGACTACCACACGACGTTCCCCTGCCGTGCCATTTTTTTCTTTTCCGCCGGGGTCGTTGAGGTGTGGGCCGTGATTACGGTTTTAAGCGAGTGAGTGGCACAACTCACTCGTGGCTCGGATAATCCCCGGGTTCGCCATTTCCTGTAGCCACGCCTTGTCGGTGTGGATCCTGGGGCTGAGCTGTCCTTAGTTTTCACCACTCCCCCTTGACCTTACCGGCATGGGTGTCCCTGCTGGGAGCTTTTTTTTTTTTTAGCGCTCCCACCGGCATTGCTCTCGGGATCATCGCAGCTACTTAAGCCTCTTCACCAGTTTACAATTGCAAATCCTAACACTAAATGTCTTGGAGAAATACTTGATCCCAATTACTATGACAAAATAGTCCAAATTATAAATCAGGTTGCAGGATTTGACGAGAGCACTGGAAGATATAAAGCACCTAGCATAGCACAGCATATAGCTTGGGTTCAAGTTTGAAATCGATCACATTGCTTCTAGAAACGGAGTGTATACAAGAAAAGAATACGGAGAAAAGAGAAAATGTACGAGACTTACTGTGTCTAATAAAATATGGTTTTAAAACTGACATAAACAGAACAGTTTCTGAAAATCAGAGTGAGCACAAACGGCACAAGAAAATAAAATTGCCTACAGCAGAAGATATTGCAGCATTAAAAACTTTCCTTAGAAATGGATGTAAAGAAGTTTATGACTCTCTACAGAAAGGGGTTCGAACCAAAAGCTTGGAAAAATGTTGCAGGTCACATGTTAATTTCTCTTCAATTATTTAATAGAAGACGAGCGGATGAGCTAGAGAAAATACTTATTGAAGATTATGAAACGTAAGTGTTTTATCTTAATATTAGAATATTAGCATGTTAATGTAGAAATTTGTTTGCAGTTGTGAATTTGTCGATGAAAACAATGAAGTGTTCAAAGGTCTTGCAGGTGGTGAGAAAGGTGTAGCTAAATAAATAATAAGTGGCAGTAATTATTGGAAAAGAATTTATACAATATATAGATTTGGTTTTGAAACACCGCAGTGACTATGGTGTTCCTAGTACAAATCCATATGTTTTTGGAACCACCGGTAAAGTACATCATACGTATTTACGTGCATGTGTTTTGATGCGGACCTATTCAAAGGCTTGTGGTGCTCCAAACACTGAAACTTTACGAGGAACAGAACTAAGAAAACAAATTGCCACAGCTTGTGCATTGTATAATCTGGCAGACCCGTTAGTGGAAGATGTGGCAAATCACTTAGGACACCACATATTCACAAAAAGATTTATAGACAATCTACAGCTAGAGAAGTGCCGACTATAGTTCAAGTTTTATTAAGAGCTCTTGGTGGAGTAGAAGAGGAAAATTTGATTCATCACAAATTAATTCAAATGTGGAGACATCAGAAAGTGTACATATTAATATTACTGAATCAAATACGCAGTCATTAGATAGCTCACCTGTTAATGCACAGACGTCTCGTACATCACGCTCCTCATTGGAAAAGGACCAGGCGAATTTTAAAACTATAGACGAATTTAATGTAATTGACACCTCTTTTTCAGAACGTGTCTCTTCGTCAACGCCGGAAAAACGGGCTGTTATGACGGAGTTTGATCACATGATAAAGTCGGGTGTTGTTCCTACATATGCATAATGTGCGGTCTTACAAGAACAGAACCCCTGTTTGAAATCGAGAACACCTCCTCAAATTAAATCCTTTTTAGCATATCAGACTAAAAAACTATCAAGGCCAAAAGCTACCGAAAAAGGTTTGTTGTTTTAGAACAGTTTTCTTTATTAAGTATCTGGAAATAATATTATGCAGAGGTTTAGCTGCAGATATAAGTGTGGCTATTAATAGTTGCGGATCAGCCTACATGCAAATGACTGCTGTAACAGTTATTTTTTCATTAGTTTAAAATCTATTAGAGACAATCAAAACAAATTTGTATATAGTAATAGAAATAAATATTTGTTTACTTCCCTATTAATATATTTGCATTCATAACATATCAACCATCTAGTTAGTATATATATAATATGAGCTGACATCACCGGTTGTGCATTTTTAGAGGGTTCGCATAGTTCGAGACCGACAACCCCGTATCTACAGGAAGGCCTTAATTATAAAGTTAGAAATATTTGTAAAACAACAAGGTCTCCTCGTGTTGCTCTGTGAATTAATGTTGCTTTATTGCAGCGTCACGTTCTTAGTAACACTAGTTACTACTAGATACGCTGAAACTGTTATTAACAAATGCTGGTAAAGGATTTGTATATAATTTTGCGAATCCTGCATCAGCAGGCAAACTCACCAGTCATTTGTGGACTGGATTTAATGGCCGTCATCAGCCAGCACGAAGTTTTTTTTTTGGCAGGAGAAAATCTTTTAAAGACACCGCTCTCTGCGGCGAATGGGATTTTCACCTGTGAGAAATACTCTCACTGAGTTATACAGCAGTTTCACAAAGAAGAACTTTATTCAGGATACTACACAGACACAGTAGTTTTACAAACATTAAAGATAACTTCTATATTGACAATTACAACAACTGACAATAATATTACTTTCTGTCAATATTTTATAATAATATATAAACATAATATAGGCGAGCGGTTCACCCCCATAAAAACAGCATGGACCGACTAAATTTTTTTAATAAAAGACTTCTACTTGAAACTTTTTCAGCATTGTAGAGCATATTTTTCTGACAATTTGCGTATTTTTTGCATAATTTTTTAGGCGGTCCTTCAATAGTTATAAACAAAAATGTTGTAAAAAAAAGAAAACTTAATAAATCGCTCTGAAAACGTTTTCTGTAATAAAAACCGACCAAAATAAATACTTTTTGTCTCTTGGCTTTTTCTCGAAAAATGCACGGTTTCCGATATATGGCCAATTTTTGAACAAAAAAACGCGAAAATAGGCGACATTTCGGATTTTTTTTCTCAATAATTTTTGAATGCACAGTAATTCTGCACACGCCAAAATAAATGGCAGTTCATCTACTACAAGTGTGATTTTTTGTGTGTGGAATTATGCTCATTAAGATTAATTTAAATTGAATTTAGAAAAGTACCATTGAAAATCAAAACAATAACAAAGCAAATAATATGGCGGCCGGGGGTTAGGGAAGCAGAAGCCGCGCGTCTGCGCAGATGATGCGCACGCGACCTGCTCAAATTGAACACGAATCGAACAAGTTTACACACGACGACTTTAGTACTTCCAGTAAGAGTAAACATTAAAAGCTATTTAAAAACTATGTAGCATGCAAAAATACATAAACTACCTCTGAGTCTTATAAATGTTTATTAGTTTATAAACATTATAAAATTATTTTAATACAACCAGTAAAAAATAAACGTGCTCGTTCAATTGTTTGTTACTGTGCAGTTGCAAATGTAAGTTGGGTAAGTTGTTTTGAAATTTGATTTGAATAGTTTATAAATATAAATAAAGTAATTTATGTCGCACATAGCTGGCTAATTATGGACATCGACAAAATTGTTTCTGTAAAAAGAAAAACAAGCTTTGACCACGAAGAAAACTCAGACACTAAAAAATCATTGCGATCCACCAAAAGTTCTTTGATTGGCAAAGTTTGTGCTTTATTTGTGAACTAAAAAAAAAGCGAGGTAACAAAAAATTAACATTGGTAGATATTAATAGCAACGTGAAAAAAAATGTTCTTGAATCTGCTGATATCAAAAATGATGCCACTATAAAAAAAATACTTTCTTTACCACATGATTTATCAGAAATAGGTGCACGATATACCACAAAACTCCTTGTTACTACAGATATATCGCGGATTTGCATTCGAAACCAAAGTTAGAAGAACAAACCAAAGTTTACGAAAAAAATTCCGAGGAGATTTGCGATAATCCAACAAATATTACGAGTATGATAAATGCATCGACAGATTCCGAAACTAGTAGTATTTTAGAGCCAAATATTATTAATTTAAACGATAGTAGTGAAAGTATACAGGAATTTCATATTTCCGGATTTTCTAATACTTCAAAATGTGAAATCAATCAAAAATATAAAATATTTGAATTTGAGTTTCCACACACAAAAAATCACACTTGTAGTAGATGAACTGCCGTTTATTTTGGTGTGTGCAGAATTACTGTGCATTCAGAAATTATTGAGAAAAAAAATCCGAAAGGTCGCCTATTTTTGCGTTTTTTTGTTGAAAAGTTGGCCATATCTTGGAAACCGTGCATTTTTCGAGAAAATGCCAAGAGACAAAAAGTGTTTATTTTGGTCGGTTTTTATTATAGAAAACATTTTCAGCGCGATTTATTAAGTTTTCTTTTTTTTACAACATTCTTGTTTATAACTATTGAAGGACCGCCTAAAAAATTATGCAAAAAATACGTGAATTGTCAGAAAAATATGCTCTACAATGCTGAAAAAGTTTCAAGTAGAAGTCTTTTATTAAAAAAATTTAGTCGGTAACTCGCATTTCTAAGCGTCTTTTTAGGGGTGAACCGCTCGCCTAATAGACTGACTACCAAAAGTCACTAAGTACACAGTGGCGTGCGCAGAGTTCACAACTTATTATTCACAACACTCCCACCAGTTGTGCACTTTGCAGCCAATTTAAGATTGAATACGTTCATTCCTATTTCTCTACGAATTCTATGGAACACAGTCGTCGCCAAACCTTTAGTAAATATATCCGCCAGTTGATTCTCAGAAGCTACAAACGAAACGTTGATGTCGTCATTCTCAAATTTTTCTCGAATAAAATGGTAGCGTACATCGATGTGCTTTGTACGCTTATGGAACTGTGGATTACTAATCAACTTGATGGAGCCTTGATTATCCAGTCGCATTTCTATGGGATTGTCCATTTGTACACCGATTCCAGATAATAATAGCTTGAGCCAAATTGCTTCCTTTGTTGCATCACTCGCTGCAATGTACTCGGCCTCTGTAGTTGATAGAGCAACTACTTTCTGACGTTGACTCATCCAAGTCACTGCACCGCCAGCAGTTTTATAAATATAGCCATTAGTTGATCGACGTGTGTCGGAATCCCCAGCATAGTCAGAATCTGAATATCCAACAAGTTCATCGCTAGTTCGGCCATATTTAATACCAAGTGAAGTCGTACCTCTTAAATAGCGGACTATTCTTTTTGACAGCTGTCCAATGTACAGGCTTTGGATTTGACAAATAGCAACTCACCACACTTACCGCGTACATGATGTCAGGGCGACTAACAGTAGCTGCAAACATGAGGGATCCTACTGCCTGTCGGTATGGAATACTATTCATTTTTTATTCTTCTTCGACACTTAGAGGTTCTCCCACGTCAATGTGAGCACCTGCTTCAAATGGTGTCGCGACGGGGTTTGCATTAGTCATATTAAATTTAGTTAATACATGATTTATATAACTTTCTTGAGAGATAAATAATTCCCGTTTATCTCTGTCTCGCATTATTTCTAGTCCAACGAAGTAAGTCCCATCACTAACCGTTATTTCAAATTGTGTCTTTAATTCACTTAACACCTGTTGTATGGCTTCTTTAGAATTGGACATTATTAAGCCATCGTCCACATACAATGCTAATATTAGTTCATCTGTTCCGTAATATCCGTGATATACACAGTGGTCCGCCTCATTAGACTTGAAATCATACAGTTCAAGAAACGCGTCAAATCTTTTATTCCACTGTCGCGGAGACTGTTTGAGTCCATACAACGACTTGTTTAATTTGCACACAAGGTTTTTATTACTCACATTTACCCCTTCTGGTACTTCCATAAAAATTTCCTCCTCTAACTCACCATTCAAAAACGCCGTTTTAATGTTGAACTGACCAAGTTCATAGTCTCGGTACGACGCCACTGACAACAGTATACGCAAGGATTCATATCTCACGACCGGTGCAAAAGTCTCATTAAAGTCTACACCAGGACGCTGTAAATAACCCTTAGCCACAAGTCTAGCTTTACACCGATCTATTTCTCCTTTAGTGTCGCGTTTTATTTTGAACACCCATTTAGCAGAAATGGTTCTTTTGTGGTCAGGCAGTATTGTAAGAGTCCAGGTATCATTCTTATCAAGAGCTGTCAGTTCCTCGTGTATGGCTTCCTGCCATTTACTTGCATCTGGGCTAGTCAGGGCTTCTTCATAAGAGGCTGGTTCTTCAAACTCAACCATATTTGCCTGATAACGAACAATCTGGGGTAACTGTGTCCTATCTCTTAATTGTCGATGTTCAACATCATTCCTTGCCACAGGCGCATTGACTTCTTCTACTCCCACCGGTTCTTGACTTGTCAGCACATCAGGTTCATTATTGACGTACAATTTTAGTGATTTCATGCCCTCATCTCTTTTCCAGCACTCTTGTTCATTGAATATAACGTCTCTTGAAACAGAAAACTTTCTTGTTTGTGGATCATACAATTTATAATTCGGCCCATCTTTGTCATATCCAATAAACATCTTTTTCTTTGACTTGTCATTCCACTTTGTGCGATGCTGTTTTTAGGTTAAGAGTAAATAGAATGCCTATCCCAGAACGAGATCCTGAGGAGTCACGCAATTTTCAAAATGAAAGTAGGGCAACAATTTATCTATTAGAGGCTGACCTTTTTGAAAAACTAGGAACGGATGACCAACCTAATTTACCAGTAGCTGTAAATATGCCATGTTCAAGTGCTAAAATTGTACCTATTTATAAGTGGGGTGTCACATTTGATGGCCAACCTAATAATGTTATTTCATTTATAGAGAGAGTCGAAGAGTTAGCGGTAGCTAGAAATGTAACAAGGGGTGAATTATTTCAATCAGGTTTAGATCTTTTTTCTGGTCCAGCTTTACAATGGTACCGATCAGTACGAAGTAGTAATGAGGTTAATAGTTGGGAAACTTTAATTGAACAATTAAAAAATGATTTTTTGCATGAAGATTTCAACAAGAGTATGTTGGATTACATAGAAAAACGAACCCAGCACATGGATGAACCAGTGCACATTTATATTAGGATTATGGAAGCCTTATATAATAGAATTAAATCGAAACCAAATTTAGAGGATCGTATTAAGCAGATTAGGAAAAATTTGTTGCCATATTTTGCTAAACCTTTAGCTTTGCTTACTATAAATTCAGTTTCTGAATTAATTTCTTATTGTAAAAAAGTAGAATATGCCGAAGAGAGTACTAAAAAATATGTTCCACCTCCAATGAGGAGTAATTTGGTAGAAAAAGATCTTTTGTATGTACGAGTTTCTTCAGTTAACATAAATGAGTCGCATGAAAAGTCAGATAAACCAGTAACTTCAAAATCATATTTTAAGCCTACTCGTAAAGATAAACCAACACAGTCTAATGTTAATGAAATAAAAACGACCAAAGCACCAGTAATTTGTTTCAACTGTAAGGGAGAAAATCATGTTTTTAGGCAATGTAGGGCTAAAAGAAATAAGTTTTGTTTTAAATGTGGTGAATCGAATGTCACATTTAACGATTGTAAAAAATGTTCAAAAAACTAACCAGGGGGTCACGTAATGTTAGTCGTCGTCCAACCCCTCGTAGTTCTAGTAAGTTTAAAAATGTTAAGACTAACAAATCGGATTGGAATCTTTGGTTAAGTAAAGTAGGGAATTTTTACAAAACTTATCGTAGAGTTAGTGATAAGGTACGAGTAACACCTCTATTTTTGTCTAAAAATGGTGACGATACATTTCAGTCTGTTTTATACGATAAAAAAATATTAGCTTTAGTAGATACTGGTTGTAATCGTTCAGTAGTTGGAAGGGATGGTATGAAAATTTTAGAAATATTTAAATGTAAAATTGTAACTTCAGAGTTAAGATATGTAACTACAGCAGACGGTACTCCTCAGACTGTAATAGGTATAGCTCACCTACCGCTCAAGATCAACAACATTGTTCAAATACTTAAGGTCTATATAGTTCCATCTTTGCCTATCTCTTTTATTTTTGGAATAGATTTTTGCAGATTATTTGGCATTCATTTAGATTTTGAATCAAATAAGTGGGTAAATAAAGTTGGTAGCATTAAAGTTTCTGCTCTCTGTCAAGTGAACACAACTGACACCAATGATGGAGGTTTGGCTGACTTAACTGAAGGTCAACTTCAGCAAGTTGAAGGAGTCAAGCAGTTATTTAAAGGTTTAAGTAGTGGGAGGTTAGGTCTTACCGATAAGATGACGTATAATATAGACACTGGTAGTGCACAGCCTATCAGGCAACGCCAATATCTTTTATCACCACACATGATGACTATATTAAATAAAGAGCTAGACAAAATGTTAGAAGACAAGGTAGTTGAGCCTACTTTTAGTGAATGGAGGTCACCGGTCTTGCTGGTTAAGAAGGATAATGGAGATTATAGATTTTGTTTTGATGGTAGGTCTTTAAATTCAGTAACGTAACTGTTAAGGATTCCTATCCTTTACCTTTTGTAGATGGTATTTTGAGTATGTTACGAGATGCAAAGTATATCAGTTCAATAGATTTGAAAAGTGCTTTTTGGCAAATTCCACTTTCGGAAACTTCTAAACCCAAAACCGCATTCGCAGTACCGGGGAGAGACTTATTTTGTTTTAAAGTATTACCGTTTGGTCTTGCAAACGCCGCACAGGCTATGCAACGTTTACTGGACATTGTTATAACCCCAAGGCTAGAAAACAAAGTTTTTGTTTATCTAGACGATATAATTGTCACCGCTTCTGGTTTTGAGGAACATGTAAACATTTTAAGAGAAGTGTTTGATAGGTTGAAAGGTGCTCACCTTACAGTAAATTTCGAAAAATGTCAATTTTTTAGGAAGTCTCTAAAATATTTAGGTTATGTAATCGATACTGAAGGGGGATTACGTACAAACCCAGAAAAGGTAGAAGCGATGATCAATTATCCTCGTCCAACAAATACAACTCAAATTAAAAGATTTATTGGCATGTGTTCTTGGTACCGAAGATTTTTACCTCATTTTTCTACTTTAGTTGCTCCGCTAAATGATTTGCTTAAAGGGAGACGTGGTAAAAGACAACCGATTAATTGGAACGAAAAGGCAGAGCAAGCATTTCTGGCACTTAAACAAGCACTTGTCTCTACTCCAATCTTAACTAGTCCTGACTTTAAACTGAATAATTTTGTTATACAGTGTGATGCGAGTAGTACAGGACTAGGTTGTTGTTTGACACAACTTCAGGGAGGAGAAGAGAAGGTGATTGCTTTTGCCAGTCGCTCTCTAAATAAGGCAGAAAGAAATTACAATGTTTACGAGCAAGAGATAATGGCTTTATTATTCAGTTTGGAGAGATTTCGTCCATTCGTTGAAGGACAAAAGTTTACAGTTATTACGGATAATTTAGCGGTTAGTTGGTTGCATAAGTTGAAATCACCAACGGGCAGATTGGCTCGCTGGATGGTTAAGTTACAGCAATATGACTTTAACTTAGTACACCGGAAGGGTAATTTAAATGTAGTTCCTGACGCTTTATCTAGAGTAGTGCATCATGACGAGCAAAATTTCTCAGTTGATTTGTTGTCAATTAATCAAGAAAGTTTAGATGAATGGTATATTAACTTACGTAGAAAAATTTTAGCAAATCCAAATTTATATCCATTATTTAGAGTGGAGAATAATTTAATTTTTAAACATGCTGCTAATAAATTACCAGTAAGAACTAGCTTAACTGAATGGAAACTTTTGGTACCAATTGCACAAAGAAATGAAATTCTAAAACAATGTCACGATGAGAGTACGTCAGCTCACTTTGGGTATTTTAAAACACTAAAGAGAATTTGCGAAGACTATTATTGGCCTAAGTTGCGATGAGATGTATTGAAGTATGTCAAGTCATGCGAGATTTGCGGTTCTCAAAAAGTTTCATTTTCACGTTACGGTTTAATGGGGAAGGAAAAGAAAGTAGAATTTCCATGGCAGGTAGTGAGCGTAGACATTTTTGGTTCGGTAACACGGAGCAAAAGGGGCTTTTCATTTCTATTGGTAGTTTTGGATTGGTTCACTAAGTATGTACTCGTACACCCCATGCGAAATGCCACTGCACAGACTATCACTAAATTTATGGAGAATGAAGTATTTTTGATTTACGGTGTGCCACAGTTCATTATGGTAGACAATGGGAAGCAGTTTGCTTCTACAGCTTTTAAAAAACTGACCGAACGGTACAAAGTACAAAAAATTTGGTTTAATGCATTATATCACCCACAAGTTAACCCAGTAGAACGATCAAACGCTACTGTAGGTAGAGCTATACGCAGTTATATTCAGGATAATCATCAGGATTGGGATGTAGAAATTTTCAGAGTTGCTCATGCAATCAGAACGGCTACTCATGAGGTAACAGGTTTTCCTCCTAAGTTTTTAAATTTTGGTCGTAAAGTTCCCATTTCAGGAGACTTTTACGGGCAAGTACAGTCAACTTCGGGAATTCAACTAGCACCTGGTGATAGGAATAAATATTGTGATGATATATCTAATCTTTCGGATACATATAAAGATGTAGTACAGCGGTTAAATGATGCATACAAGAAAAACCAGAAAACCTACAACTTGCGTAGACGAGAAGTTGAGTATGCTGTAGGCGATAAAGTTTGGAAGAAAAATAAGGTTTTATCAGATGCTGCAAAACATTTTTCAGCCAAGTTAGCACCCAAATTTGTACTTTGCACAGTTCGCCAGAAAATTTCAAAATTGGTTTACGCGTTAGATTATGCAGATGGGTCCGACGCAGGCCATTGGCACGTTTCAGATTTAAAAACTTATTATGGATCAAACTCCGACGTTTCAGTCGGGTAAACAATTTTAATAACTCCATAAGTTTAGATGGGAGCACAAATTTTAGTTAAGATACCTGGAGGGTTCATGTCTTGCATTTGTAGTAATTTTCTAGTAGTGTGGTATGTTTACAGTAAACTTCAGAAATATTGTTCCGGCTGGATATCTTTTATCCAAGGGTTGAAGGGTGGGCCACGTTTAGTGGGTGTAGCGTCTTCAGCGTCTGCACGCCACGCAGTTGATGTGAACCAAGCAAGTGAAACTCAGCAAGATTTGTCTCAGGGATATGGAATCCGGTGTAGTAACGGTTTAGCCTTTTGTGATTATACGACATTTTGGTGATTTTTATGCGCTTGGAAAATATCAATAAATGACATAACAACGTCATTCTTCTTTGTGTTGTCCTTATTTTCATCTATACTTTCTATTTTTCACTTCAATAATTCTTTTGTGTTACTCTACTTAGGTTTATGTTTGAGGAAGGGTTAGGGCAGACTTTGAATTTTCGTTATGGAAACTTTCCACCTGTTAGTTTTTTATTATATTTATTGTATTCTATTTGCCAGTCTTGCTAAGACATTCTCGTGGTCTGGTAAATAAGTATAATTGTTTAGTTGTGGCTTAAAAGTCCAAGCGAGGCAGGGAAAATTGTTTGGAGGGAATCTTTTTTCCTGGATGGTCAATTTGTCCTTTGATAAACAGTGAGTTAGTCTTCCTTTCGTTTGTTCGGAGGTTTTGTCTTTACCAAACCTGACTCAGAAACATTATGCTTTGCTTGTATAATTCTTTTGTATTTCTGTCGTTTCTGGATAACATCCTACTTGTAATCCTCTAGTATCTTAATTTTGTTTGAGTGTTCTAACTAACTGATCTAGGCTATCAGAGCTAGTTGTAGTTCTTTTTGAAAACTTTAGTTACCGTTTAGTAGTCACAGTACCGAATATCGTTCGTACTTGTGTTATTGTATAATTAGTTACTTTTCGTATTATCTTTTCTTAATGGTTACTATATGTAAGTAAACATTTTATCATTATCCTAGTTCGTAGGATATTTAACGGCCATTAAAGGAACTTGTTCCGGGATGGGGATGGACTAGTTTCGGTCGGCTGTCTTGAATGACAGGTGGTCAAGGAGGGTCGAGCGTAAACATAGGTAAGGGAGCTTGTCAGTCAGGAGTGACCTAGGTCGTCTGACGTTCTTCGAGAGACATATCTTCCTCCCCGCTTCACCTCAGCCCTTGGCCTATCGCTCGATCGAAACACTGTTCATCGCACCTGAAGCAAGAGCTTTCCAGAACAATGGTCCTTTTTGTTGTTTAGTCGTCACGTACTTCTAGTTCAGCCCCTTGGAGCTATATCCAAACAATTTTTTGATTTATTAACAGTCTGGATACTTGTTCCCACTGTTAAGGATAGGCAGTTGGTTATCCTTCTGTATCATGGTTTAGGTGTGCTTATGCCTAATACCAATTTTAGTACTGGCAACCACTACAGCGCTGCTCAGGCATTCCACCACAGTGTCTGTGGAGACTGATTCTTCGAGGTCCTCTCCTAAAACATTTCATCTTTTCTTTTCTATCACTCTTTTATTTCTATTTTACACTGGAGGAAGCATTATCCTTTCCGAGTGGAGTTTTTCAGGAGTTTTCGAGTGCTGTCCAGTGATAAAATGATTTTCATGTGGGTTCTTGTATGAACAGTTAGGTGTGTTTCTCTTGCTTCTTCCGTAGGTTAAGTTAGGTTAAGTATGTTTAGTTTATATGCTATTTGGGTTGGATTAGTACTCCGATGACTTACCGATTTTGACTTTCCCGATAGTGTTCTTACCGATTTTGTCCCTAAATATTAGGCGTGTAGTACGCGAAGCTACTATTGAGTATTAAATCTTTCCTTTTAGCAGTGTATAGTAGTAAATACTGATATTTACATATAGAATAGTTATTAAAAAGTTAGAGAGTGGGTACCAGAATTACCTTCTTTTTGCTTAGTTTAGTTTGTAATTTAGTGTAGCAATAGGTTTTAGTAATATCTGTTTAACTTTGGAAATTGAAGTCTCAATTTATAAATAAAAAAAATACATGTAACTATGTACACATATTTTTTTGACAGGGTGGTAGACAGTGTGACATTCAAAATTACCTGAATGCCACTTGTTAATTTGTATTCTAATAGCAATGAATTTTTGTAGTCTTAAACCACAATTCAGTAAACTTATTATTTAATTTTTCAGTCCAATCCCAAAGCCCTAGTCTTACTGAATCTGGAAGAAATTGTGTTCGTCAATCCAACTTTAAATTATAAATTAGCATACAAGCGCCATCTGTTACTTCTCTTGATAAACACCTACAAGTCATCTGGTACAACAAATATTTAAAAGAAGAAATCTGTATAAGTGAATAAATCCCAAAAATCAATAAACAAAATTATAAATCGATAATTCTGATTAAATTGGAACTCATGAATGCATAAGAATGATACAGTACAGTAATTGTGTAGATTTGTATTATATTTAAAGAATGATTTATGTTCCCACTACCAGCGACATCTCGAGTATAGAAGTGTAACTAGTTTTTTAGAGATCAAACACGGTATCCGAACAGTTCGTGATAGCCATTTTCCTTTTGACTTCGAGCAATACAGACGTGCTGTCCGATTAACACCTCATCCAGTGTGGTATGTTAATAGATAGTTGATAATATAAATATAATTACCTTCTGTAGTATTTGTTGTACATGTATTTGCAATTTAATTGTTGAATTTATCATAATTAAACGCGATGTTTGTTGATCACAATTTACCTTCATTCGCGGCGCGTGGCTTGAAAGAGACGCGGTCATGTTAATGTATGAACGGGGTATTTCGAGACATGTGTTTAACTCAGTATTAAGATATATTTAGAAGTAAATTTTATTAATGAGTAATTGAGGTTTAATAAGGGTTTAAAGACAGTTCGAATTTATTAAATTACGTTTTCGTAACCTTGTCGAATAATTAAAATTCAAAAGAATTTAACTCGATATTAGTAGGGGCGAGAAGGGCATGTTAATGTAATTTATTTAGAGAGATACCAGTAATGCATTAACGTGGGGATTTTATCAAACGCACTAAGAGTGCCCACTAATAAACAAGTAATTTCAAGTGTAGTAACAGATGATAACTCTTGTAGGAATGAGGTGTTAAGTTGACCCTTCAGATTTGAAGTTAAGTTAATCCTTAAATTGGGAATTTTACCATACATTTGGCTTAACTGTGTGCCAGGAAAAATTGGGTGGCTGCTATAATCCAGGAGAACCAGACTATTTGCCAAGGAGTTTTGTAATCCAAGGTTGGAGTGGCTTGGTATGGAATAGTCCTCGTTGGATGAGAGCACCGAGTTGTTTGGTTTGGTAACAGTTCCGACGTCTAAATTCTTGGGATCTCTACGGAGTCAATGATCGAGTGGTGGCAACACAAGAGGATTCAGTAAGACGAGGACCAGGGTTGGTTACTGCAGAACCCAGCCGGTGGTAATTGTATCAACTGAATTTGCTTTTCAACATTTCTTTTCAACGTTCAACTTTCAACGACATTATTCAACTTTCGACAAACTTTTATACATTTCTAAATTGTTTTATGTTACATATTGCCTTCAGCTAATTATTAATTTTCTTCCATTTAATTATTTAATCACTGCTTAGCAATAATTTGTCATATTTTGTAAATTTTTTGGTCTTCAACCTAGTCAAACTTATTAATTAAATATATAACTTTCTGTAAGGAAGTAGCTACATCCAACCATAAGATGTAACATTTCAATTAATCGAAAATTAAACCATTTCAAGTTTTATAATAGTCAATAAACCAGATATTTTTAACTTAGTGTTGATAATTTCATGAGTATCTATAACATCAATTATCTCTGAGTAGTCACAGTCGTACAATTAGACAAGTACGTTATAGATGCTTTTTTAATATGACTACTGGCGCCTAACAAAAAAAATAAAAGTTTTTCTTGAATAATTTCCGAACCACGACCCAGTCTCCACTATCTAAACGAGAACCGTGCAACCTCAACTTCCTAACCTGCTGGGGGCAGAAGTTGGTGGTACAAGCTTTTTGAAAAGGCATCCAGATCTAACCCTACGAGAACCAGAAGGGCTCAAAATCTCGAGCAATAATTACAGAAGAATCCATCAGAAAATGGTTCAGGGAATTTAAAGAGTATGTCGCAGAACAAAAACTCGAAGAGGTTTTAAAAGATCCAAGAAGAATTCTAACTGGTGACGAGACCAGTTTCGCTATGTGCCCGAAAACTGGAAAAGTCCTGGCTCCCAAAGGATGGAGAAACATTTATGAACTAAAAAAGGCCAGTGAAAAGGAGACGCTCACTGTTTTACTGGTTTTCTCAGCAGCAGGAGAAACAGTGTATCTGATGGTTGTATTTCCCTACGTTAGACCTCCACCAAATGTCGTAAAATTTATGCCAGAAGAATGGTACCTAGGAAGATCCGATTCAGGTTGGATGAAGAGCGAGATATTTTTCGAATATATTGCAAATTCAGTCAATGACTGGCTCACAAAAAATGGAGTGCCAAGACCGGTTATTTTGTTTATAGACGGTCATAAAAGCCATCTATCCTTGCAATTAAGTAAGTGGTGTGACGAAAACGGAATAGTATTATACGCGTTACCCCCCAATACCACTCATATAATGCAACCGGCTGACGTTAGTGTTTTTAAGCCTCTAAAGAGTGAGTGGAAGAAAACTGTGCGGGAGTGGCAGGTAAAGCCGGAAAATATTAATTGTGTTTTAACCAAGAATACATTCTGCCCTCTATTGGAAGAAGTCTTGAAAATGTCGTCTCTATCAAAATCAATAATCAAGGGATTTGAACGGTGTGGACTATATCCCTTGGACCCTAATGTTGTGGACTACAGCAAATGCATACAAAATAAGCTGGAGCGCAATGTCAATAAACCGGAGAAAACGGAAGAAGTTTTTAACAAACTTAAAGATGCATTATTGCTTCAAGGAATTGATGCAAATCTAGTTATAGAAGCATTGCGAACTATATACACAAACACAAACAATGACGTACCTAATGTGACAATTCCAGTAGGAACGTTTGTAGTAGAGAATTATGGTCTATTGGTTAATATTAATCCCGAAGAGGATATTAATCTTGCGATAAATAATATAGAAGAACAAGCTGACGAAGTCTCGAAATCCAGTCCTATTTTAGATTTGGATGGAGACAACGTTGAATTTGCTGTTTCTTCTAGCCAATGTGAGAATATAAGTAATGGAAATATAGATAAGGAATCAGAATCTTTTGTTTTGCAAAATAAAGAAATTAGGAACTATGGAACCAAAGATATTAATGGTAGCACGAATGCAATAAAAGTAATAGAAAATTGTTATAAACAACCTGACCCAACAGTGCCCGCATGTTCCGATAATGAAAGAAATATAATAGAGGCAGTTGAAGAGATGAGCCAGTGTCAAAAAACTATAGAAGAAATAATTGAGAAAAATGGTAGAGAACCGCTCGTAGAAAAGAATACATCTCAAGATAATATTTCAGATACAGAAAAGAGAAATATCACTAACTTCAAGGACCATTTATTTTGGCCAGCTCCAATAAACAGTAAGGGGAAAAGGGCAAATAAAGAAAAACTGCCTTCGGCAATATCATCAGCTTCATGCCGCAGATTTCTGAAAGAAAAAGAAAATAAACAAAAAGAGGAAGCAGCAGAGAAACGGAAAAGGAAGGAGGCTAGGCAACTAAAAGCAGAAGAGAAAAAGTGTGCCAACCAGACCAAAAAGAAGATGAAAACTCAACACCAGAGTGATGAAACGGCAGAATGCTCAAAAAAACAAAAATGTGCCAGTTGTTTAGAAGAGTTGGATAGCGACGCAGAAGACGACGAGTTAAAAAATATTGGTTGCGACAAATGTGTTAGATGGTACCATTTAATGTGTACCGAATTTATCGGAATGAACTATGACGATATAAAAACGACTGATTTCATTTGTTTATATTGCACCTAATTTTTAATAATTAATAAAAAACTATCTAGATATTTACTAGATTTATCAGTTTTTTTAGTTCCATCTTTAAACCGGCAATTTGCTTTATTATTTAGGCAAGGAACTGGCTATTTGCCTTTTATTTTCTAGGCCATAAGAGGAAAAGTAACCAATCATGACAACTGTATGGACAAAATTCGCCTAATATTCTCAGAAAATGATATCAGCTTCAGCTTATCATGTCACAAAAGCCGTATTTCTTTGACGGCGTACTTCAGATCAGATTGGTTAATTGTCGTTTCTGATTGGCTGTGACAGCTTATACCAACTTTCTAAGCCAATCAAAAAATGAGAAAAACAAATGATCCAAAGAAATACGTCTAAAGCCACAGAGTTACAGTGACTAGATGTGTAGGTCGACCACTGGACAAGTTTAGGTCGACATTAGGTTTTTTGTGGTCGACTACTAACTTTTTTGACAATTTTAAGGTTATAGCGTTTTATAAAATTTTCAGCACAAGATATCAATGGTGAATGATAATAATTTGAAACTATAATAACGACTCACAATGCCTCATGAAATTTAAACCGTTCTTAGCTCATTTAATATTTTTTATGAGTTATTATTTTTCATACAACAGTTAGCTGGTCGACTACTGGCGCGTTTACCCTACGTAACTAATTACAGCTTTCCTACAGTCCGACTTCTACTCAACAGAAATAGATATGTATATTCGCTACTAGATGGTGCTATTTATTATGACCAAAAACATAATAAATACACACTTCAGTAATTATCTTATATTTAATAATTTATAACCAATATTAACAATGGCCCAAATAGGCAACTATCATACCATATTGCAGTTTTTAAGATTCCTCAATTTCTGGTCAACCTAATTGGAAATAATACTGAACAGCGCCATAAATATATTTTGACACCTTATTCATAAACAAAATTCCACTGTAGCTCTTTTTTTACTAAATATATATTAAGTCAAACTTGCCCAAATAGTAGTTAGTAAGTTTGTGTTCTATGTTTTGTAGTTAGTATATTAATTTGAAAATTTATAACGTGGGAGTTTTGCCAGCCACTAAAATATACGTCTGACGAAATTCAACAGACACGTCCCTATAGAGAATTAAACGACAAATCTGAGACACTTTTACTTTTTGAATTGTGGTTGTTATGTATGCAGTAGCGCAACTACGGGGGGGCTAAAGCCCCCCCCAAGCAATGCATAGAGGGTCTAAAATAATACAGCTATCGCGTAAACTATAATGCCCTACCTAAATAACTACTAGGTACCCAAATAATTTGGGCCAAATAAAACACCCATTAGACTCGACCGCCGCGTCACCGTTGCATCACCCCCACCCAACTAATGGCACCAATCACCGGCCACAGCCGCCCACTATGCTATTGAAGTAGGTATAGATTACGAAATCAAGAAATTTTTCTGATCAGTAGGAATGTGGTTGTTGTTGTTGACATAGACGTCTACTAGTGTTTGTTTTTTAATTATTACTACTACATTTAATTTTCATATAACAATTAGGTTCTATAAATCGGAAATAAACTATAAATTTTGCTAAACCCTTTCAGTGTTCTTGGAATTTAAGTTAAGGTAAGTTATAAAATTATAATAGAATATAAGATATAACTTTTCTAGAACTTAGAACTAAATATTCTTTTTAATATACTGGATTGATTCTGGGGTAGGCTCCTTTGTGAAACATTGTTCAATATTTTAAATATAATGAAGGGAATGCTTTTTTAATGTTTCAAAATTATTTTGTTATAAACTCTACAATTGTTTCGACTTGTTGAGTCTTTCTCAAGAGTTAAATTAGGGCTAAAGTTAAAAATATGTGTTTCTTGCTTCATATCTTACTAGCACAACCACCTATATTTTGTACATTCTAGGAAAGGCACTTTAAGCCTTCCCTTTTATTGTTTTATTATAGGTACCAGATGTGGTAGTAAGAAGCAAATATTTCGGTCTTGTTAAACTTAATCCAGTGACTATTGTAGGTATATAGAGAATTGTAAAACAAGTTTTGTTATAGTAATAAATAAATAAATGAATAAAGTTATAAACTCAAATCCAAAATATAAGCAGCATTTGCGGCTTCCTTTGTTCTTTTTTTTAAATAGGTATTCGTTTGCAAGCGCGTGGCTCTCGAGGCGGCTCTCTTTGTGATGTAATTCTTAAGGGATGCCGCTTTGATGGTTATATTTTGCACACAACTTTACCATAGCAGAGGGAAGGCAAATATAATGAAACTGGAAAATACAATATTAGGCAAATACTTTTATTTAACGAATATTCAAATAATTAACATACAGGGTGTTAGTAGTATATTTTATTTTATAATATTATCTGCATTGCAAGTGCTGATTTTTTAAATACATTAATATGTCTCTCCGCGCACTTAACTACATAAATACTAATAATCTTTTAATTAATTATTCACAGTTTCAATATGAGTCATAACAAGCCTGAGTGCAAGAAAAGAACCATTCAAGATTTCTTTGGGGTACCTCCCAAAAAAAAAGCATGCCATTTGGAAATGGCATCTGGCTCTCAATGCAATAATGTGTGTCCACTACCTCTGCCTTTGACATTACCGACCCCACAAGCAGAAGAAACTGCAACATTGGCAACGACATCTCATATGGATATATCCCATTTTAATAGAAGAATTTTGAGTGCCGAAGAAAAGTTGGAAGTGCTAACAAATATCTGGGTTCCTGATGAAAATTATAAATTTCCTGTCGTTCAAATTGGAAAACAAAACAGAAAATTTATTTACACGTGGCTAAAGAGGTATAAATGGTTAGTGTATTCCAAGAAAGAGGATGGGGCATACTGTAAACATTGTTTTTTGTTTGCTAGTAAAGAGGTGGGAATGAGTGCATCTCAGACAACTGGGCAGCTAGTTAGCACATCATTTAAACAGTGGAAGAAAGCCACAGAGCGTTTTGATAATCACGAGGCATTAGAATACCATAAAGCATCTCTATTACGCTCAAATAATTTTCTTGAGAGCATGTCAGGCAAATCAGTGCGTATTGATAAAATGATAGATTCAGTTAAAAACGTTCAGGCAGCAGAAAATCGAACTAAAATAATGTCAATTATAAAAACTGTGATATTTTGTGGAAGACAAGGACTAGCTCTACGAGGTCATCGGGATTCGGGCCCTTTCGAACTGAATGAAGAACCACCTGAAAATGAAGGAAATTTTCGGGCTTTATTAAGATTCCGTATCGATGCCGGTGATCAAAACTTGAGAAATCATTTGACTGGAAGTAGTCGCAATGCAGTCTACACAAGTTGGAAGATTCAAAATGAGATTATTGATTCATGTGCTACAATAATCAAGAGGAAAATAGCTAGTGAAGTAAATGCTGCCAAATGTTTTTCAGTATTAGCAGATGAAACCCCAGATATTTCTAATATAGAACAAGTTACACTATGTGTTAGATATCTAAAAGAAGACACTAACTTAAAGG
Source organism: Stenurella melanura (assembly GCA_963583905.1). NCBI lineage: Eukaryota > Metazoa > Arthropoda > Insecta > Coleoptera > Cerambycidae > Stenurella > Stenurella melanura. The sequence goes on from OY757314.1 coordinate 75,961,540, forward strand.
AGTATAAAATTTGCGAAAATTTTCTTCAGTTCACTCCTGTCGAAAATACTACAGGCGTTAATCTGGCTGAAACCATAATTCGTAGCTTACAAGACTGTAATATAGAGGTTGATTATTTAAGAGGACAGGGATATGATGGAGCGTCTTCAATGAGTGGAAAATTTAACGGTGCACAAGCCAAAATTTTAGAGAAATATCCCACTGCAATTTACGTTCATTGCGTTTCACATTGCTTGAACTTGGCTATTTCAAACTCGGTGGAAGTACCTGCGATTAGAAATTCCTTTGGAATAGTCACTAAAATATATAATTTTTTCAACTATCCTAAAAGACAAATAGTGCTGCAAAAACATATTTCCCAATCTAAAAATGTTACAAAGACAAGGGCGCAAAAGTTAAAACAGCTTTGCCCAACTCGTTGGGTGGATAGACATGATTCCATTTTAATTATGGTTGATTTGTTAGTCGTTGTTGTGGATGCACTAGAAGAGATTCAGACCACTTGGGAGGATAAAGAAACCACTTCTGATGCCTTTATTTTGATAAGCGCTATCAAACAGTCGCAGTTTCTAGTAGCATTACTTAGTGCAGAGAAGCTACTAAGCCACACAGTGAATTTGAGCAAGAGTCTTCAACTTTCAGATGTAGAACTTCATTTAGCCATTAATGAAGCTCAAATTGTCATTGATGCTATAAAGAAAATAAGAGATAATGGAGAGGAAGCTTTCAAGCAATTATTTCAGAAAGCTTTACAAATCAGTGAGAGATTGGGGTTTTCAATTACTGTACCTAGAACGACATCAAGGCAAACTAAGCGTTGCAACATCCCATTTGTTACTGAAGAGGAATATTACAGAAGAGCTATATTTCTCCCTTGGATTGATTCCTTTTTAAGTAACTTGTCTGCAAGATTTGAAAAACATAAAAGCATTCTCGCCAATTTTGACGCACTTCTCCCAAATACTGAAAACCAGTTGCTAAAAAAGGGAGATTTTATCAACTTGAGTACCTTTTATGCAAACGATCTTGAAGAAAGCAACGAAGCAGCACTCGAAGCTGAGTATGATATGTGGCACCAGGCTCTTAAAAAAATAGGAAACCCACCAAAAAATGCAATAGATTGTTTGAATGTTTGCAACAAAAACTATTATCCAAACATACATAAATTACTAAAAATATTTTGTACCTTACCAGTTTCTACTAGCACAGCGGAACGCTCCTTTTCGACCTTAAAAAGAACTAAAACATACTTAAGAAATACAATGAAAGAAAACAGATTAAACGGCTTAGCACATTTAAATATTCATAGGGAAATATTGGTTACAATCGATGAAGTGATTCAAGAACTTCAACTTCGAGGTCCACGTCGACTTGAATTCAATTTATGAAATTTGTAAGTCTGTATATACATTGTATTCAAATAAATAAATAAAGTTTTGTTTTTATCTAGAAGCACAGATTAATATTATTTTTTAGCCCCCCCCCAGAACGAAATCCTGGTTGCGCCGCTATAAAAGTATTGTTATATTATTTAGGTCTAAGGATTTATGTTAAGTTTGGCAACGCCGCTAGAGACGTCCACGTGCAGTAGTTACTTCTAATGTTCTATGACATGTGTACGCGGCCATTACGCTCTAATTGTATATTTATTTAATAAATATAATTAACTACCACTCAGAGGTGTCTTACTCTCATCGAGAAGTGTTCATAGTTCTTCCGAACGTTACAACAACAGATAAAACATTACATGGTGGCAGCTGGTGAAAAACGCGATGAGAGGTTATGTTTAAAAAAAAGCCGGGTAGTGTAGAGTGAGCGGTTTACTTAGATAGTTCGCGGAAATAACTATTTGTTTTGTACGGGACACGAGTATCGTGCTATATACGATTGAACTTTCCCTCAAATACTTAAAACGTTCCTATTTTGACGTTGGTTAGGTATAATAAATAGTAAAACATGGCAGAACAGTTAAAAACACCAAGTGAAATGAATTTTAAAGGTAATGTAGCTAGCAACTGGAAGCTGTGGAAACAAAAATTCAATTTGTACTTGCTTGCCAGTGGAAAAAGTGCAAAACCTGATGACATAAAAGTGGCTATACTTTTGAATCAACTAGGTGACGAGGGGCTGCAGATTCATAACACTTTTGAATATAACTCGGAAGGGGACAGCAATAAGCTTAACGTAGTTTTACAAAAATTCGATGAGTATTGTAACCCAATAAAAAATCTTGTTTACGAGCATTTCAAATTTTTCAAGAGAGATCAACTTGTGGGTGAGACGTTTGATGAGTTTTTAATGGCTCTAAAACAGCTAGCAAATACCTGCGAATTTAAGGAAAAAGATGTTATGATTAGGGATAGAATTGTTTTGGGTATTAAAGACTCCCGAATTCAGGAAAAAATGTTGCAGAAGTCTGATTTAACCCTGGAAAAAGCAGTGTTTATTTGTCGTGCTATGGAAAGTAGTTCGGTTAAACAGAAAGAAATTTCGCGTGATTCTAAAACGGACGTTGTGACAGTGAACGCGATAAACCCCGGTGTTAGTGGTCAATATAAACAAAAACATATTAATGCGAGACATTCAGGTGTACGGTGTTGTGAACAAAAAAGTTATAGTTCTGGGAATGCTGTAGCTAGCACAAGTAAGTGGAGTACAGGACAAATTCCAGGTAACCTATGTACGTACTGTGGATTACATCATGTCAAGGGTAAGTGTCCAGCCTTTAATAGACATTGTAGTCGTTGTAAAAGAAAGGGACATTATCGGAAATTTTGTGTTTATCAAAATGTTCACGAAATCGCTGAATCCGACTCAGAAAATGATGAACTTTATAAACAGGACAATATGAACGATTGTGAAAATAATATTGTTTGGACTATAACAAAATCTGACTCTTGTAAAAGTGAACATGTGATCACCGCCGCGGTTAGTGCGACTGACTGGTTTGAAAAAGTCGATGTTGCCGGTTGTATATTAAAACTGAAAGTAGATACAGGTAGTCATGTAAATGTTTTGAATTATCGTGATTTCGAGAGACTTAAAATCAACAAAAATAAACTGACTCCAGCTTCATCGAGACTTTCTTCTTATTCGGGTCACAAAATAGACATTATTGGTCAAATAACTCTTGATTGTAAATATAAAAATGCACGAAAGTACTTGGTATTTTATATATTGCGTTCTGATGAGCCTAGTTCGATTTTGGGGCTTAGTGGTGCGCAAGTTCTGGGAATTATAAAAGACAGTGGCGTACTCGAAGTGAATGAGTCTCCAAAAAATTTACAATCTGTGGATGATATAATTAAAAAATTTAAACATGTGTTTACGGGTATCGGAAAAATTTCTAAAACTTACAAAAGTAGATTGAGAGACGAAGCGATACCACGCGTTTGTTCTTCGAGAAAAATCCCAGTGGCATTAAAAAGTTTAGTCAAGGAAAAACTTAACGAACTAGTTGCGGAAAAAATAATTGTGCCTGTAACAGAATCGACCGATTGGGTGCATCCCATTGTTATTGCGCCGAAGGTCAATGGCCCAATGGTGATATTCGGTTATGTATGGACCCTAGAGCATTAAATACATATATTAGGCGGGAATTGTTTCAAATTCCAACTCAAGATAGTCTGTTTTCGGAATTAGCCGGTGCTCAATATTTTACTTTGCTTGATGCTTCTTCTGCGTTTTTACAAATACCATTAGACTATGAAAGCTCTTTATTATGTACTGTAGCGACGCCATTTGGTCGTTATCGATATCTTCGACTTCCTTATGGACTTTCATCGGCACCAGAAATCTTTCAAAGATTTATATTTGAAACATTAGATGGTTTGTCTGGTGTAGTGGCTTATTTCGACGATATTCTCGTTTTTGGACGTACTTTGCACGAACACAATCAAAATCTTCTTAACGTCCTTGAAAGAATCTCAAACTCTGGATTGACTTTGAATCTGGAAAAATCAAAATTTGCTGTAACCCAGTTGAAATTTTTGGGTCATGTGCTAAGCAACAAAGGTGTGTCTCCAGATAATAAAAAGACAAAGGCTATACTAAATATGGAATCTCCACGAAATAAGAAGGATCTTCAACGCTTTCTAGGCATGGTGGTATACTTGGCGAAGTTTATTCCGAACTTATCCGAGGAAACAGCTATTTTGAGAAAACTTTTATCCAACAGTGCCGAATGGCAATGGTCTCAAAATGAGGAAAAATCATTTAATAGACTAAAAAGGCTTGTGACAACTACACCTATATTACGTTACTTTGATCCTAACAAAGATACGACTTTGTCTGTGGATGCCAGTCCATATGGTCTTGGTGCCTTAATTACACAAGACGGACATCCTGTTGAATATGCATCTGTATCATTAACTCCAAAGATACAATCATATTGATAAGGAGCTCATGGCAATCGCATATGGTTGTGAGCGATTTCATAATCTGCTCCTGGGAAGAAAATTTCTTGTTCAAATAGATCATCGTCCACTAATAGGGCTACTAAAGAAACCGTTAGATGAGATGTCGCCAAGAATTCAACTTTGACACTTCGACTTTTAAGATATAATTTCGATTTGCAATATCTTCCAGGAAAAAACTTGCAAGTACCAGATACTTTAAGTAGAGAACCAACCAGTGAAACCATTGATACTCAGTATTTAGAAAACAATCTTAGAATTTATTCAGTTATTTCCACATCGGCAGAAAACGAAAAGCGCCTTCAAAATGAAATTGATAATGATAGTGCCTTGCAAAAAGTAAAATACGATGTTCAGCATGGTTGGCCAACTCACAAAAGTAATACGAATCCATTAGTCAAAAAGTTTTGGCCATTGAGAAATGATATTTTTCTTCATAAGAATATATTATTCTATAATAAAAGAATTATAGTTCCAGATACCTTGAAACATGAATTTCTTGACCTTCTTCATAAATGTCACCAAGGTATTGTTTCAACTAAATTGTTAGCTCAAGAATCAGTATTTTGGCCTGGAATTATGACAGACATTGAAAATACAATTTTAAATTGTTTAATCTGCCAAAAGTATGCTAAATCTAATACAAAAGAACCACTTCATCCTCATAAAATTCCGGAGCTTCCTTGGCAGAAAATCGGAATTGACTTCAAATCACTTGGTCCGTTAAATTTTATTGTAGTTGTGGACTACTTTAGTAAATTTATTATTGTTAACAAACTTGCAAACAAGACAGCAGAAACTGTTATATCATGTCTTAAAAATATTTTTTCAATAAATGGTTTGCCACAAGAAATATTTTCAGACAACGGACCTCCATTTAGTTCCAGAGAATTCATCAATTTTGCTGCTAAATATAAAATAAACCTTACTACTTCAAGTCCGTATTATCCTGCATCCAATGGAATGGCTGAAAGAGCCATACAGACAGTTAAAGGTCTACTTGTAAAATCATATGAAGTAGGTGATGATCCATTTTTGGCAGTATTAAGTTATAATGTTACTCCTAAGCAAAACTTACCGTCTCCAAGTCAATTGTTAATGGGGCGAAGACTTAGAACAACTTTACCTGTTGCAAAAAGCCTTTTGTCTCCTAAATATTCATTAAAAGGCGCGAGGAAAAAGCTTTAGCTAAGACAGTCTAAGCAGAAAAAACACTTCGACAGAGGTTCCAAAAAGTTACCTAAACTAAATCCAAATCAGCCTGTTCTTATGCAACGTAATATAAGGTGCTGGGAACCTGGTACGATTGTCAAAGAATCTGGTCCCAATGACTATTTAATTAAATTAGGTGATGCAGACTATCGCAGAAATAGAAAATCTATAAGACCCCTACAAACATCGTTACAAAGTGGTGAATCCAAGAATATGGAATGTTCTGATGACCAATCAAGACGTAAAGAAACCGACGTTATGCCTCAATCTGAACCTTCACCTACTATAAACTCAGATACTGCGAATGTGAATAATAATGTTTCTACTGAACATAATTATAATAATGTGAATTCGAATAATAATACAAAACCTAATAGTTCTCAAATTTGTACTAGGAGTGGTCGGGTGGTAAAACCTCCACTTAGGTTAAATTTATCATTTTGATTTGTTTTCTTGAAAAAGGGGCGTGTTATGTATGAAAGTATTGTTATATTATTTAGGTCTAAGGATTTATGTTAAGTTTGGCAACGCCGCTAGAGACGTCCACGTGCAGTAGTTACTTCTAATGTTCTATGACATGTGTACGCGGCCATTACGCTCTAATTGTATATTTATTTAATAAATATAATTAACTACCACTGAGAGGTGTCTTACTCTCATCGAGAAGTGTTCATAGTTCTTCCGAACGTTACAACAACCGATAAAACATTACAGTGGCCATATCTCGAAAATTAAAAGAGGACTTAACGGTTTCTTTTGTTAATATTTTTTCAGATTTTTACTGACTTTCAATTTCCACCAAAAAATGAAAGGTCACAACAACCTGACCTAACCTTTTACGTACCTCTGCCATATATTAGAGGAATACGACGAACTATTAAACATTATTGGCTAATTTCTCCATATGATCCTACTGCTCTTATTACCCCTAACACAATTGATAACCCCCAAATGAATGTGGGCATAATATTTTAAAAGAACACAACTACATATATTAATATATAATTTCGCCGCTAGATGACAAAACCATTTATTATATTATTACACACGTATCATAAATATTCCATAAGAACAATGAATCGTTACTATTCTATTTCCAATGAGTATAAACATTCTTCTATATCTAACACCATTGTATTTAGAGTACCTACCTACCTAGTAGTATAACCTTATGGAGACAGTGTTCCGAGCAGGATACTTTATTTTTTCGTACTAGATGTCGTAGTAAAATTGTAATAGATTCAAAGTTTTGGTAATAGAATATGTGAACGAGGCGAGGGTCCAGGGGGCAGTAACCATAATTCGTATGGCACAGTGATTACATCGACATGAATAATATTATGTAGGGTATTTTAATTAAATAATTTTTTATCTATGATTTTAATATTTTGGTGGCTCCATCTGTCATTAAAAGTCGAAAATTCTCATTAGAATAAGGATTTATTCCCCAACCATTGTATATACACTACATAGTAGTAGCTTACCTTATGGAGATTTTGTTGGATGCGACAGGACACCAAATATAGATTGCATTACGATAGAGGGATGCCAGCGATTTAATTCGTGGAAGGAAATGACTACTATTGGTTGAAATTTCTTATTTTTATTATATTCTGCTTGAAAATACACAGGTCCGCATTATTTTCATTCTCTGTCCATTCATTTTGAGTGGTAATAATAAGTATTCCAATATTTTCGACTTTCGATTATCCATTTAATGAACAATTTGTCTTAGATTTCATTAAATAGTCATCTTACATCTTAGGAAATTAATGGGGACGTTAAGCGGCTTTTTTTTATTATTTTATAAGTGCAAGTAGAACTGAACACGATTAATATTGAATGTAAGTAGAATTTACTATTTAACTTTCTCTTAAGGACAAAAATGAAACGTCAACCTTATTTTATTAGCAAGTTTCAATATTGGTAGAAATTATGTCCTCCTCGCCACATGCACAAGAATTTATTTAATATACAGGGTGTTCGCTATCTGGTGGTAGTCCTTTTAAGGAACAGTTGTACTCATTAAATGGAGTAACTTTTCTATTTAACGTTTTGGTCTATTATATCAAATAACCGAAATAAAAAATCAATAGATTTATGAAAAACTACACAAGCCGGCAACGTTGGACGTTAGGTTTCCGTTTATATCGCTCAAAACCAGCGATTGATCATCTATGGCTGGCATATACTTATTAACTATATACTGGTAATACTCCATAAGCCACTATGTACGGATTTGAGGCTAGAGAACGAGATAGTTTTCTATCTCTATGGAGGACTCTGACGATACGATCTGATGAAGAAGGAAGCGCGCGCTGTAACAGGCAGTGGTCCCAAAACAAAGAAATCTACCGGCAACCGTAGAAAACGGAGATTTCGTAGACTATGGTAAAATATATACCACAGTAGGTATACAAAGCCGCTATGGGACCACTTCCGTCAGTAGAATAGCTATGCGAACTTAAAGATGGCGGGTGTCCATCAGGAGAGACCAAGAGCGGGGGTGGGGTCTGAAGAGGTAGGCGAAGAAGTACCCAGAGGCTGCTGAAGAAGTGACCTTCGACAATGACCAGAAGATGATAGGGTTGGTAATAAAAGTTACTAGGGAAAAAGTTACTAGATCTGAAGGTTGGTACACCTGTGTGTATAATGATGGTGGGTGTGGGGGCAGAGGCGTAGCGATGACGTACTGTAGACCTGATAGATGGAGATGGGGGCGGGGATATAATCTGAAACGTAAACAAGAGCAAAATGACTGCGACGGAAAAAAAGATGGGTGTGATGGAGGTACTTTGTTATAGGAAAGAGAGAGAGAGAGAGAGAGAAATCAAACACAAGATGGTTAACGTTACAACAATATAATTTATTAGATAAAAATATATGTATTAAAATACTGAATTAGGTAATATTAATAATACTTAAAAAATCACTGACGACCGGCCCAACATATCACAGTGGGGCGCTCAGCTGTCATATTCTCATCCTCGTCATCAGATATCAATTCAATAACGTCGTCGTCTAAGTTTCCAATGCTATAAAAATAATTATAATTTAAAAATGAATCAAATTATTTTTTTTTAACTTACCAGTAAGCTGAGGACGTTGATGAATAGCAAGGTGAGCTGCTCTCTGAAGTTGATGACTGTGAGGAGATGTCACTCAATGGAATGAGGGGTGGCGGTAGATCCGCGTCTAAATCCTCCACGTCACTCCAATTAAAATCACTGTAAAAATAATTATAATTGAAAAATTGAAACGAAATAAATCTTTTTAACTTACCAGTAAGCTGGAGGTGTAGGTGAATAGCTAGGAGCGGCATCTACGAAGGTGCTATGTGTACTCAATGGAATGAGCGGTGGCGGCAGATCCGCGTCTAAATCCTCCACGTCACTCCAATTAAAATCACTGTAAAAATAATTATAATTGAAACAAGGAATCGAAAATAAAAAAATGATTAACTTACTTTTCTCTGAAATATGCTTCAGGATCCGAGGGAGGCGTCTAGCGGTTAGTCGTTTGAGCTAAATGTAGCCAATAATTGTCAATGTCATCTTCACTAAAGAAATAAAAGTATAATGTAAATTACGTTAAATAAAAAAATTAATAAACTTACTTATCGAAGCGCGTTTCGAAGTCATTTAATAACTGGGAGTGCAACATCTTGCTCGCGTAAGATTTGAAGTTAAAATAAAGAGGGATTTCATATATGTGGCGCGGCTGCGGATTAATTTTACAAAACTTTTATAATTGTCCCGTGAGGACTGGTCTAATAAACGTCATCATCGACTATCTGATTTATGGCTGTTGACGAAATTTTTTCCTTCATGGTTAAATCGTACATCATCCTGCCTCTGTAGTAGACTAAACAAACATATAATAAACGGATTCTAGCGTGCACGTGCAGATATTATCTCGTGAGAATAAAATGAAACAAGCAATTAGTCACGTACGATACTCAGTAATACGCAAATATATTATATGGAAATTGTGAGAAATGTATATTCAGCATTTATTGAAATATGTTTTCGGTATCGTCATTATAAGAAATGAGCTGATAAAAATAATTTATAGCTTCTTTAAAATAACAATTGTAATGCCGCCACAGCTGCGTTTACGAAACAAGCAATTAGTCACGTACGATACTCAGTAATACATAAATATGTTATATCTGTACTGTGAGAATTGCAAATTAAGATATTACACATCTGCGATTCATAAACAAGTCTTAGCTTGTCTGAACGATGACTGTGTGCGGTTTGGGGACTGGGTGGGAAGTCTTGACGTCATAGATGTTATAAAAAGCAGCCTCCAATGATCAGAGTCATTGTGCAGTTCTTTATCGTGAGGTGATAACTTGTATACCTGTGCACTATTACATCTACCAAGTAATAATAATAATAACAGAACTTTGTGGTAATTGTTTTTGGTGTGTGACTTCAACAATAAAATAAAACGTAAGTAAATTTAAGTTTTTATAAATTTCAATTTAATTTAAAGGAAATTCTATTATTTTAGATGGATTTAGAAAAACTAAATAAAGTTTCACTTTTAGAAAGTAAACAGGTGGTGAAACTGGAGGTATTACCTAAAAATATTCCACATCCCATATATCACGCCAAAATTGTAAATACGAAATATGGTGAAACAGTGCTAATTGAATTAGAAGAAAATAAAATATTTTTACCTAAAAGAATAGTACCGGCAATCAGAGATAATTTAACCTATTTTACCGAGGGAAAATATAGCATAGTTTGAAGGATGTAAATAAGCCTTCTATGGAAGCAGCCTTCAAGTTTATCGAAAGTGAGTATACCAAATTCATAATATTTTAAAAATATAACTTAAATTTGAAATTTCTTTTTAGCTGAGAAGAAATAGTGACAATCTAATAATTTATATAAATATAATAGGCTGAGACATACTTTTTCATTTTACTTCTGAAACTCTCCAGAGAGGGCGTGTTGAAGACAACCATGGCATCCGAAGAAATAAAGAATATTAGTGAACAAGTTGTAGCAAAATTTAAAGAAGTGGAAACAATTTTAGATCAAAAATGTACCCCGGGGGAGAGGGATATTTGGCTTAAACAGGTAAAATATTACATTAGACTTTTCAATAAGGCTATTAGAAAATCAGATCTATCTATAGGTACTTTGAGAAAATTACAAACAAATTTAGGTCATCTTAAAAGATTTAAAAAAGTAATTGAAAATTTAAGTTATATTGGGGCTGGGACAGTGAAACAAAAACGAAGTAATAGAGTAAAATGTGAGGACTTAACATCGGCTTTTAAAAGTAGAGTTCGCACCGGAATAATTATTAATTTAAAACATACAGATTTGACTGAATTTTTCAATTATGCTTTTCATCTTTTCAAAACTAGAATAATAAATGCTATGAAAAAAGTACCCATGCTTAAAGTCAATACTTGTTTCTGTGCCGAGTTTATAAGAAAGTCTGAGGACATAGAAATTACAGAAAAAAAATATTTTAGTACAAAAAATAAGGTAATTGATACAGGGATGGATTTAAATCAATGGTTTAGGGTTAATGTAAAGGATGATATTTTTAACACCTTATCTGAATATAATGAGTCGGGGAGTGGAGCTGCTATCAGTGAAATTATTAGCCTAGAAGTGAATATAAATAAATATGATGTTGGCAACGGGGTCTCATCTTTCATTAAACATTTAAAAAAGCGGGCGTGCATAAATGTTAAAAATAATGATGAGGCATGCTTCGCGTGGAGTATTGTTAGTGCTTTATATCCTGCGAATTTACATTCAGATAGAATATCATCATATCCTCATTACACAACAGTACTAAATGTACAAGACATTAAATTTCCTATGACATTACCACAAATTTCCAAATTTGAACGAAAGAACTCTATCTCAGTTAACGTATTTGGTCTGGAAATGGATTCAAAATCAAATTTTTCCGTTATCCCCGTCCGTGTAACTAAACAAAAATTAGAAAAACATGTAAATTTATTAATTATTCAAGATAAATATTTTCCTAAAATAAATGACTTTGACCCGATACTCGAAGACGATGAAGCTGAAGTAGAAATTAAGTATCATTATTGTTACATTAAAGATTTATCTAGACTTTTAAATTATCAGCTCTCTAAAAATAGTCATAAAAAGTTTTTTTTGTGATAGATGTCTAAATTATTTTAGTTCTCAGGACAAGCTAAACGAACATAGCGTGGATTGCGAAAAACTTAACGATTGTAAAATTGAATTTTCTAGGGAACGATATACTAAGTTTAAAAATTTTGTTTACAAGGAAACTGCTCCGTTTATTATTTATGCAGATTTCGAATCTTTGCTTGAGCCATTTAATGATGATAGTCATTGTAAAACGAGTAGATATCAGAAACACATAGCATACAGTGCCGGGTATTATTTTAAATGTAGTTATAACAACGATTGGTCTTACTATAAAAGTACTCGGGGTTTAGATTGTATGTCTTGGTTCGAGGGGGAATTACGTGATGTAGCAAAATTTGTCTCTTCGAAATTAAAGCATGTGGAGCCTATGAACACTGAAGTTAGCTTACGGGATGCTAGTAAAACCTGTCATATTTGCGAAGAGGAATTTAAGGATACAGATAAAATTGTTAGAGATCATTGTCACCTAACTGGAAACTTTAGAGGTTTTGCTCATAATAAATGTAATTTAAATTATAGAAAATCTTTTGTTATTCCGGTCGTGTTTCATAACCTAGGAGGTTACGATGCACATTTTATAATAAAACACTTAGCAGAACGAAATCATATTACTCTATTACCTGAAAATAAGGAAAAATACATTAGTTTCACAGTTCATGAGAAAGAAACTAAATTGAAATTTAGATTCATAGACTCCTTCAGATTCATGGGCTGTTCACTGGAAGAATTGGCTTCCACATTGAAAGATGAAAACTTTGAAAATCTTAAACGGGAATTTCCAGACCTCGATGAGGAAAAATTTCAATTATTAACACGAAAAGGTGTATTCTTTTATGACTATTTAGATAACATTGAAAAACTAGATGAAAAAGAATTACCTGATATAAAATACTTTTACAATAAACTTAAAGACGAAAACATTGAAGAGACAGATTATGCACATGCGCAAATCGTTTGGGAAAAATTTGATATGAGAACACTAGCCGACTACAGCGATTTATACATGAGAACGGATATCATGTTATTAACGTGTATTTTCGAAACCCTTCGCAAGACATGTCATCAGATGTACGGTCTAGATCCTAGTCACTATTACACTTTACCCGGATATACTTGGGATTGTATGCTAAAATATACAGGGTGTAGGTTAGAAACCATTCAGGATGTGGGTATTTTAATGTTTATAGAGAGAGCTATCAGAGGCGGTGTGAGTCAATGTTGCAATCGGTTCTCAGAGGAGAACAACAAGTATTTAGATACGTATGATGATAGCAAACCATCTACGTTTATTCTTTATTTAGACTTGAATAACCAATATGGGTGGGCGATGGAAAATTCATTACCATACGAGGGTTTCCAGTGGACCGATCACAATATTGACGTTACCGAAATCTCCGATAATTCTGACATAGGTTATATTTTAGAAGTTGATCTCGAATATCCTGAATCATTACATGATTTACATAGAGATCTACCATTCTGTCCGGAGCATCAAACTCCGCCAAATTCAAAATTTTCCAAGTTAATGACCACCTTTTACAATAAACAAAAATACATTATTCACTATAGAAACCTTAAACAAGCTCTACAACACGGAATAAAATTAACACGTATCCATCGAGTTCTACAGTTCAAACAGTCTCCGTGGCTGAAACCCTACATCAACTTAAACACATCATTAAGGATGCAAGCAGTCTAACTTTGAGAAAAACAACTATAAACTGATGAATAACGCAGTGTACGGGAAAACAATGCAGAATATTAGGAAACATAGAATCGTTAAACTAGTAAATAAACGGGAAGGGAGGTACGATGCTAAGAATTTGATTGCCAGTCCTAATTTCCAAAGCAGATCCATTTTCAGTGATAATCTTATGGCAATTGAACTGAAAAAATCTCGTATTATATTCGACAGACCCCTGTATATAGGAATGGCTATTTTAGATATTTCAAAAATTTGCATATACGAATTTCATCATGATTATATATTAAATAAATTTCCTATAGAAAAATGTAAACTTTTGTATACTGATACAGACAGTCTTATATATGAAATTCAAAGTAATGATGTATATGAAGAGACTATCAAACGGGATGTTCATAGATTTGATACTAGCGATTATTCTCAAGACAATCGCTGGAATATTCCTCTAGTAAATAAAAAAGTTCCAGGTTTAATGAATGATGAGAACAACGGAAAAATAATGACTCATTTCATAGGTTTACGTTCTAAACAGTATGCCTATAAAGTTGAAACAGACAAGGTAGTTAAAAAAGCAAAAGGTGTAAAGTCTAATGTAGTGAAAAACAAAATTACTTTTAAAGATTACCGCAACTGTCTAGAAAAATTTGTCACAAATAGTTCACAGGAAGAGTGTTTACTAAATAAAACACAGCGCTGTATACAATCAAGATTACATTACATTACAGCGTTGAGCAAATAAAAATTGCTCTTAATCCCTTTGACGATAAGAGGTACATTCTTCCTGGAGTTCATGATACTCTCCCTTGGGGTCACTACTCCATAATGAACACTTAATAATTTCGTCGCTAATATTCTTTTTATTAATCAACAATCTCTGTCTCTGTCTATTATATATTTAATATCTATAGATTTATATGAATGTAATCAAAATCAGCTTTATTATTTAATCTTTTATGTTATAATATTTACGTATAATAAAATGTATATTTATATTTAATCTTTTATATTTTAATAATTATGTATAATAAAAAATAATTTAAAAAAAATAAAGACTTTTATTTATTCATGTATGTATGTGTGTGGATAATAAATCAACAAGATATGGGTATAGTACATTTATTCAATAATTAAATAAAAACATTTTTTTATCTAAATCATTTAGAACCTTAACTCTATTATAAAATAAACATTCACGAATACAATATGTTTGATTCTTATCTCTATACAAGTCACATAAATTTAACATAACAGTATATGGAGGTAATTCATAATTAGATTCACTTAAAATATTATTAGTAACATTTAAAAAATTATTATAAAAATTATCAAAATTTAAACTATGCAGTAAATCCATATGAGCTGATACAAGTTTATTAACATTAATGAGTTCTCGTACTGCAAATCCAGAGAAACGAAATGTGCAGGAATCATCAGCCACCATTAACGATTTATTATCAATAAATTGTTTTTTTACTAGTGTATAGTTAGAAAAGTGAATTTCTTCTTCATCTTCTAATGTCACAGCGGCATCCTCAAAGTAATCATCGATAGTTTGCTGAAGGTAAGTAATGAAATCATCCCAGTCCACTCTAATGAAAGAAATATTCTCGGGTTTCATGTATACATCAGATGCAATCATTTGAATTTTTACGGCAGGAACATAACCTCTCGCTGCACTAAGTCCAGTAACTATTTTATAGTTGGAATATTTTACATAGAAAACGTTCTCACAAATAAATCTTTCCTCGCTCTGTATAGCTTCTTGATATAAGTCTCTAATTCGATCAATTTCTTGCCAGTAATTAACATCTACTGAAGAAAATGTAGGGCTAGGTGCAATCGATGACATGGTAACACTTGAAGAGATCGATGACATGGTAACACTTGAAGAGATTCAAAAATACTAAGCTCTAAAACTTTCCAGCTCTCTATTTTATATGATGTTATTAGAATTAATTGACACCAGTACCTACAATAAATCCAATACTAATAATAGTAATAATGCTTTATTTACTAATTACATCTCACCGACACAGATCGTTCTGAGAGTGTTTAAATAAAGTATTATTACTATTAGTATTATAATTTAAGAAGAGTGTAACACACACAATCCTAAACCTTCTAATATTTACAACTCTACCCCCTTGCATAGAGTCACCAGTCTCTATGGAGCTAATAATATATTAATATTGTTTCATCAAAAGAGGTCTGCACGAGTTTCAAAACTGAGTCTGTAAAATAAGAATAATTGAGGATAAAACGAGGATAATTAAGGATAAGACGAGGATAAGTGATGATAAAACGAGGATAAGTGAGGATAAAACGAGGATAATTAAGGATAAAACGAGGATAATTAAGGGTAAAAAATGAGGATAAATAGGGATAAATAAGGGTAACTTGCTTATTTAATCTCATACAGCGAAGTATACATGTAATATTTGTAGCGATACATTCTCTTGGCTATGTTTCCTAAGCTTACATTCTAACATTCATAAGAGCATCTCTTACCGATGTGATTTGTGTAATAAGACATTTAAAAGAAAAGATAATTTGAGGTCTCATGTACACAGAGTACACGATACACTGACATTAAAAAACGAGAAGGTTGCTGATCTGACGAGGAATGGAGAAATGTCTGATATATCTAGAGTAAAACATATTAAAACCAGCGATGAAATAGTTGAGCCATCTGCAGCGACGATGATGATATCAGAACGACCGAATTTTAAATACATGTGTGATGACGCAATGTCGGCGGCGAATCAAGAAGAAGAAGTATTGATGTGGGACTCTGAAACGGATCCTAATGACTTAGTTGAGGTGATAAAAATTATCAGACGTCTAGGCGGAAACTATCTCGTATATATCAATACTTTGGGGGATATGGGAATTATCATATAAATTAATTCTCAACTATACTCTATATTCATTACCCTCCACTGCTATGAAAGTCAATGTGATTAGATTTCAAAGTGATTGGTTCAGGGTGAATTACATACACTATCCTACAGGTCGAGATACATATGAAGGCATACCAACAACTTAATCACATGCTCTAATGATCAAGTGATCTCTTGAACAGTTTGAAAATACGCGTCGGCAATGTTGAAATGGCCAGTATAGTGTAATGGTTATGGTAAAAGATTTTGATTTACATAATGAACGTTATCGAAAGGGTTTTTATCAGTATATAAGTGTGTGATTTGAACACATCAATCATTATCAGACAAGCTCTCAGTTACAACAGACGTGTTTGAAAGCTGTACAGACCTCGTTTAGAATCGTAGAGACCTGTTTAAATACAGACCTGTTTAAATACAGATCTGTTTAAATACGAACCTGTTTAACAATGGTATCTAATAAAATAACTTTCGAGACATATAAACCACCTAAGGTAAAACCATATGTATTGGAGAAAGATAGAGAACTTAAAGAGAAAATTAGAAAAGTAATGAAGGTCATTAGAAAGAAATATTTAGCCTTAAAATTAGGAAAAGCAGAGGAGGATGAAACCCTTAATCGTTTATTTAAACCAGTTATCGAACCACTAAAAGAGCTAAAGTCTATTGTGAAACCTGCGAACAATGTAAATGTTAAGACATTAATAAAATACCAGTACAACATAAAGTGGAAAATGCAGTCGAAGAAGAAGAAGAAGAAGGAGATAAAGAATATGAAGACGATAAAGAATACGAAGAAGGAGACTATACTCTCGAAGAATCAACTAATCAGATGGATTCAAATGAATATTTTGAGCAGTATTCTCCGTTAGCTAAGCATTATATAATGGGACTCTATAACAAAAATAAGAATTTCGATAAAACATATGGCGTCAGACCGGATACAGAAATGAATAAATTTTATATTGGTTCCATGGAATTAAACATTAGTCCGAACGCTGAAATAAATATTGGCAATGAAAAGTATGCAGGAAGACGAGGCTTATACGAGCTGCTATTTATGAAGAAACCCAAAGGATTTGATGAACAAGATTTATATGATTATAAGAATATTCTAGAAGCGAGTAATGTTCACAGAAGAAATTATGACCCCTTAAGACAATCCAATGGAACACGATCTTTTAAGTATACGAAAGTCATAAAGCCATTACTTAAAGGTGGGCTGCTTGGAAAGTCACGTAGCGGAGAGGGCATCAGCATGGTTTATAATGAAAAACCTATTGAATATGTTTACTGGGATGACGTTAACGAACTGGTTGTCAGATTAAGGCTTTTGAATGCATCCAAGAGTGCTGGAAATACAGATTCTCATGATAATGAAATTTTTGCTATAATAAATGAATTACGCGAGGCTGGAGTTATCTATTAAATACATAGATACATCTGAACTTTTACATCAGACATTTAATTCTATAGAAGTTCTTACTTTTCTCGATGTAGATGGATCGGAAAACAGTGAAAATGACTCCACACATTATTCTTATATTTTACACTCCAATGTCTAAAATACTACGCAGTATAAGATGAGAATAATATTTCAAGATGATATCTCTGAAGACATGGGAAACACGCATGCGCTACCACTTCAAAAATTCTTGATATTTAACTGCCTACAATAATCAATCAGCTCCAATTCTACAATTACTGTGCTACATTACACTCTGTACTTCGATTTTAATTCTACAATTACTGTGCTACATTACACTCTGTACTTCGATTTTAATTCTAAAGTACCTAGTTAGAATTATTATATGAAAAAATGGCTGATGTCATCAGTGATGAATTAAAAAACGCTATTCTCAGGATATTTCACGAGAAAAATTTCAAGAGCTCAGCACAACACCCAATATTACGTATCATGTTAGAGATAATAAAACTGATACTTTGCTTCGTCTTAGTCACTTGGAGTACACACTGAAAAGATATGGTCGAGCTGAAGAATTATGTCGTCATCTTTTACGAAGATTCATCACTCTCGATGAGTTTATTAAAGAAATTAGATCAGCAGGTTTCTTTCATATGTTATTCTCTATTAGCAATGTTATACCTAATGAATATATTGTAAAATATCATATTTATAGTGAAGATACTGTCGATTAAATTATTGAATAAATATACTATATCCATATCTTATTGTTTTATTTACATGGCTCAGTATGTAAGATGGTCGTAAAACTGAAGACAAATTCTACCTCCTAGAAAAATTAGTAGGTACGCCCATGTGCTTATTATTAATAGCTGTGTGTGTCATAAAGTTTTTCATTGAAGTTGTCGTGCCTTAAAAATATCAATGATACCGTTGAGGACTTGTCAAAGCTTGCCCTCTGTTAATATAAACATTAATACTTTTGTTTAGTCTATAAACTTATTCACTTTCTTACCACACCTTAAACACTTTAATAATACCGTTGAGGTCTATCACTCTAAACTCTCCATATACCAATTTACCATGTACAATCTTCAAAAGTTTTAATTTCCTATGTCCCTTTGAGTACCGCTCCGTATATATTGAAGGAATTTCCTATTTCGCTTACCACGCTAATATATGTTACCTTAGTGTACTCATAAATTTTTGGTGAGATATGATTTGGTTTAAGGTCAAATGCAGGCTCGTATATCATTTAATGTAAACAGTTGATGAATGTGTATAGGTTCTGAATGGGACAATATTTTATGTTTGGAATGATTTAACATATATACTTAGATTAATTTAATATTTTTTTTTTGTGCTAATCTAAAAAATCCATCATATTTTCAAACGCCTATTATTGATTACGATTTCATCTAATAATGATCCGCCTTAGGTCGGACGTGCTTAAACAATATTTGAATAGAGAATGAGAAAATTATAATTGCTTGTATACAGGGTGGACCGGAATTTGTATCCATAAATTTGATTATTCTATTATTCACTTAAACTATAGGTTTATGATAGCTGAGGATGTTCTTTTCTTAGAAGTGTAACCTTGAAGTATCGGCTAACAGTAATGTGATAAGTAAGATTATAGAAATTTGTGCTTTCTGATTATTGTACCTGATATCTTATTTTTAAACGTAATGTAGAGGTCCCCTCGGTGTATTGCGATGAGGTCGGTTTATGATGCAGAAATATTTGATTACGCTAATATAGTATCCATCATTAGGCGTCTATTTTATTATATGTTCATGATTGTTTGCTATAATGGACTCCCCATAGTCTGACGTCAGAGACAGAGAGTATAACAGATTCCTACTGCGTAGGTATGCTTTTCTATATATACCCACGATTTCTTTCCCTAATAATCCTCATGATGTCTATGATGTTTCTATAAATCTCTACAGCGCATGATTTTCTTTAACGGTAGATACTTTTTTCCTAAAGTCTCCACTGCGCAGGCTTTTCCTCTATTGATTTTCTATACATTTCTTCAGTAAACGAGTATAAGTTTTAGATTTCTTAATCTTATACCGTTCTTAAGTTATAAGAGAAAATGTGGTGTGATGATGGCGTCACTCTCTTGTTTTTTACCATAAGTTGAAACTTTGATATAGGATAGTAGACCACCGTTTTCCAGTAATTATTATAGATTTTTTAGCTTTATTTTTTCCGCTCCTTCATATATTTTTGTGCAGATTGCCTCATTACGCATGTTTTTCTTTACCTACTGATTTTAATACATGTATACCTACTGCGGGGAGTACATACATACAGTTGCAAGTCTATACTGCTACCATACGCTACTTTGTTCCTAGAATTATTTGAAAGTAGAAAAAAAGTGTAAATACCATGAGTGAAAAGAATTACATTACATCTATAGAACAGGCTGTGGCCTCTTTACGTTTTCGATTACGATGTAATATACTCAACATTACTCGACAGATACAAGAAAATAGTGTTTGGTTCGACCGTCAAGACTTAAAAAACTGTGAAAATGGAATTAAATACTGCTGCCTTTATCTCAGTAATTGCATCTCCATGAAGGAATTTTGTGCTTTGTTAGAAGACTGTGATCTCCATGAACAATTATATAAACATGCTGCATTGTTTTCCTGTGAAGATGTTATCGCTCAGAACTCGGAGCTGATGAAGTAAATTAATATCCGCTGTATATTGCAATTATGTCATACCTTATTTTTGTATTATGAAAAATAAAAAAAATATATGTTCCAACTCCTTGTTTTATTATCCTAAAATATTATCAAATGCTTTCAGCTAAAGAGTGTTACTGTATTATTTAAAAAATTACACAATAAAATGACAATTAGATTAAAAGATGATTCAACCTTCTTAATCATTCAATATCAGCACAGATGCATATGAATCATCTTATTTTTTAGAGTCTGTTTATTTTAAAAATATGAATCATCAAAGACATGTCGTCTCTACCCATGACATTTTGTTTACATTTCAGTCATGTTCTTGCGATTATCATCCATAAATCAGATAGTCACTGACGTTTATTAGACAAGTCCTAACAGGTCTACGTACATGCTCTCTTTCCTATAACAAAGTACCTCCATCACACCCATCTTTTTTTCCGTCGCAGTCATTTTGCTCTTGTTTACGTTTCAGATTATATCCCCGCCCCCATCTCCATCTATCAGGTCTACAGTACGTCATCGCTACGCCTCCGCCCCCTCCACACCCACCATCATTATACACACAGGTGTACCAACCTTCAGATCTAGTAACTTTTTCCCTAGTAACTTTTATTACCAACCCTATCATCTTCTGGTCATTGTCGAAGGTCACTTCTTCAGCAGCCTCTGGGTACTTCTTCGCCTACCTCTTCAGACCCCACCCCCGCTCTTGGTCTCTCCTGATGGACACCCGCCATCTTTAAGTTCGCATAGCTATTCTAATGATTCACATGCTATTAGGAAACTTTCGTTTCTTGGTATTTAAATTATTTAATCAATAAATGAATACCTAAGCAGTAATTAGAAAAACTTATAGTCCAGTGGAATTAGCAAAAAAGTGGGTCTTAGGGTACTAATGGAAGTTTCGATGTTCAGCTAAAAATTCTACTTTACGAATATGAGTGGCACAATTTATATTTTTATGTTTTATGGGTGATTCAGCCGTAAAAAGGCAAGATTGTTAAAAAACAATTTGACATTGAAAGAAATGGTAAATATTTTTTTCTTTAGTTCTTGGGACGGCATCTTATTTTTTGAGTAAAAAAAAAATTGTTCTTGATATTTTTTCTAAAAAGTCAACCTTTTTCAGTAACACTTGGTGAAAAAATCTTCAATGTTAAAATTTTGAGAATTTTTAACCCCAAAACAACGCACTTTATGCAAAGATAAAACAAAAATATTCTTGGGAAAACTAAAAACATTTCACGATTAGCACATGTAACTAGATTTTGGATTATTAAATAAAATTTATTACCGATGATATGACAGGTTAGGGTCCTGCTTCGGCTGGCTTTTACACAAAAAACACCGTTTCATTTTTGTGGATATAGGTTTACACCATGTAATACAAATCCCTATTTTGATAAACAATAAAATACATAAAACAACTTCACAATCTTAGAACACACAAGCGCTTATAATATTAATGTCTGGAATTGAAACTTGGAACCACTGATATAATGCCTATAGTGCACAATTTCTCCGATTAGATTGTGACCAGTCATCTTCTATATTTAGTTGAACTGTCACATTCTCGCGTCGATGTTCCGCCCACTAAGACATGCGCACAATACCAAGTCCTCTTAAAGGATAGAGAGACAGGCTTTCCTTGGCGTCAAATTGGGAACAAAACTCATAGTATATAGTTAATAAGTATATGATGGCTGGCGATTGATGCAAACCTAATGTCCAACGTTGCCGGCTTGTGTAGTTTTCCATAAATTTATTGATTTTTTATTTCGGATATTTGATATAATAGACAAAAAGAATAGAAAAGTTACTCCATTTAATGAGTACAACTATTCCTTAAAAAAACTACCATCAGATAGCGAATAAGATATATGTTGAAAATTATAATTATAAATATTACCTAATTATGTAAAGTGTAGCTAGGATCTGGTTCGGTAATTGGAAAATGTAGGTGTACATAATTTATACCATGTACCGCTATAATATATAGGGGTATTGTTTATATTTAAAAAAAATAAGTATTTCAAAACGTAACAATTAATTTCGAATTGAACAGCAAGAATCTTTTATCAAAATTATGGAAATACATACATCAAAGTTTTCGACTGTAAATATGTCCTTGAAGGTAATAAAATGTTTAGTTAATTTTTAACTACCATAAGAATTCTACTTAAGGTACACCGGGGCAAGTGTAAATATGGGGCAAGTGTAACCTCTAGGAATTTGAGCTCGTAAATATTACAACAGTATCGCCATCTACGTGGTCTATCATAAGCTCGGGTAAACACCGCAATGAAAAGTTTTCCGTATAGCTAACCGAACATCGCATGACATTTCATTAGTTGTTGTGGTTACTTTAACAATCAACTTAGTACTTCACTTACGTCTGATGGAAAGTGGTTTATTTTAAAAAATATTGGTGTTATCATTGCAATCTTTGGTAAGTACTTTACTATGTGCATTATTTAGAATTACATAATAATATTTTCTCTTAAAGTTTAAGCATTTTTATTTTATTGTTGTGGTTTACACTTGCCCCAGGATTTATTTCGTCTGGGGCAAGTGTACACCATTGTGGGTTACACTTACCCCGAAGTTTTAAATATTAAAATATTCCATTTTTTTTTATAGAATATGGTTCGAAATTATATCCGTAAGGCAGCTCCACCAGCTTATAGTAAGAACGAGTTGAATGAGGCAGTACAAGCTGTGAAAAGTGGTACGTTAACATTGTATAGAGCTGCAATATTATACAAAATACCGAAAGCTACGCTTTTTACCCATGTAAAAGGCAAAAGAGGTATAAGAAGTAAAACGGGAGGTAGGCCACCAGCTCTTCCATATGATATAGAAGAAAGAATTGCCAATAATATTAAAATACTGGAAAAATGGGGCCTGGGTTTATCAAAAAAAGAAGTTCTTCAATTAATTGGTTCTTTCGTGAAAGAGAACAATATATCAACGCCATTTAAAAACGGGATTCCTGGCCACGACTATTTCGTGAGATTCAAAAATGCATTCCATTTAAGCCAGAAAAAGCCCCAGTCTGTGGAAGTAGCTCGAAAAAGATCCATGGACCCATTCGTTATTTATGGTTACTTTAATATCCTCAAAGAACACGTCCAAAACATCCCAGCATTGCAAATATATAATGTTGATGAAACCAGTTTCTGCCTTGATCCTTCTCGTATAAAAGTTGTTGGAGAAAAAGGCAAAGCAGCCCATCGGACAACAAGTGGTCCTGGTCGTGAGAATATTACGGTTCTTCTCGGAGGAAATGCTGCAGGAGAAAAACTTCCCCCTTTAATTGTATTTAAAGGAAAGCATATATGGGACAGTTGGATTCCAACTAAGGAATACCCTGGAATGACCTATTCCGCCACTAGGAATGGCTGGATGGAGACGAAAACATTTGAAAAATATTTTGAGAACAATTTTTTACCAAATATTGGCAGTCAAAGACCCGTCATATTAATTTATGACGGCCACACTTCTCACATTAGCATACCCTTGATAGAAAAGGCAATAGCGAATGATGTCGTTATATTGAAACTTCCGCCCCATTCTAGTCATTTATTACAGCCCATGGACTTATGCATCTTTAAGTCATTAAAAATGGCGTGGGACGATGAACTAATAAAATGGCAAAGACAAAATTATGGTAGAAAATTACCAAAAGCTATGTTTTGCACCATTATTTCAAAAATCTGGTCCAATATAAATTCTGCATTACTTATCAAAGGATTTGAAAAAGGAGGTATATACCCATTTAATAATGAGGTCATTCTCGCTGAAAAGTTCGATCCAGAAGCATATAAAAGGTGGTCATCAAACAATGCAAAAATTTCGCAGGCATCGTTAACTAAGTCCGTTGATCCGGCAATACCATCGACCAGCTCCGAGCAGCCGAATTCACCGCAGATATCATCCTTCACGTCTTTCGTTGATCCGGCAATACCATCTACCAGCTCTGAGCAGCCGAATTCACCGCAGATATCTTCCACTTATTCCGTTGATCCGGCAACACCATCGACCAGCTGCGAGCAATCGAATTTACCTCTTAATCATCCTAAAAGTTTTGAGGCATTACTTTTGCAACAGATAAAACAGATACCAATTCCAACGAAATCGGGAAGGAAGAGAATATGTTCCGGGGCCGAAGTTATTACATCTTTGGAAGCAGTTGCAAAATTGAAGGAACTCGCAAATAAAGTTAAAAAACCACAGAAATCAAGCACTAAGAAAGGTGGTGAAAGAAAGAAAAAAGGACAAGTGTACGAGGAAGAGTCACACGAAGATAGTCCGACAGAAATGGAAGTAGATACTTCAGATGATGAAGACGAAGTATCTGATTTTCGTGAAGAAGAAGAATTCATGAAGTACTTAGATAAGGACCCTCAAACACTTATACAAGGGGACTGACTGGATTTTGGTCAAATTTGCAACAAAAAAATCATTAAAATTATATGTTGGACAGATAACAGAAGTAGAGCCATGTTTAGAAGTCAAATTTACCAGGAGATCGGGATCTTCTTATCAGTTTTATTGGCCAGATAACGAAGATGTTTATATCATAAATAGGGAACAAATACAACTGTGTTTACCTGCTCCAGATATTCGCAAAAGAGGAAACATTTGTTTCAACATCACATTTGAACAAAATGTATACTAATTGCTTTTTTTCTAATAAAAACATCTGATAATATTTTGTTTGCTCTTTTATTTACAGTTGCCCCATCAAGCTTTCAATGTGTTTGCAGCAAATTAGACACCGTATTTACACTTGCCCCAAGTTGTCGGGGAAGTGTAAACCAGTGACATAAAAATATTATCGCTATATAAAAAAAAAACCTGTAAATATTTTGTTCTGATCTTGCAAATTTAGCTTCTACATATGCTTAAAACTAAGCCCTGAAAATTTTGTTTAATTCCACGGCAAATAACTAGAACAGCAGATCGAAAAAGTTGAACTATTAAAATTTTGGGTCACACTTACCCCGGTGTACCTTACTTAATTGAACTCTTTGATGTGCCGCCCCCATCAATTAGAATAGGGTGTTTTCACAAAATTTAAATTTTCTTTAAATCGAAAGATAACACATATTTAGAGCGAGGTACATATGAATTTCCAGAATCGGTTCATTAATTTCCTAAAACAAACGTTTTTTAATTTGAATACAAATTTTCCCGCCGAAAACATCACGTTGAAGATTTATTGACATGATATATCTAAAGAAATCTCACAGGGGTCACTATAAATGTAGTATTAGTAATGTTTTACGCAATTACATTAAAAAAATTCAGATAAATGATGTATTTATTTATTGTTGCATGGAATTTCAGTGATTGTTTCTACATGTGACGTCATATATGAGGTGCGACGTCATATCCAGTTATACAAAATTTGCCTTTTCTATTTACATAAATTTTAATTTGGTAAATGATAGAATGCTGTTTAAATGTAGAGAACTGCTTTAATATAACAGGTATATAGGTACTTTATTTTACTATCAGAAGAGCTAAATTGCATATAGTGAAAACACGGTATTGTTGTCATCGGATATATTCGATTTATTATAATTTATTGGCATAATAAAATATTTAAGTTTGTTAAATTAAATAGTAAAATAAATGCATAATCAAATGCAAATGCATAAATAATTATTGCATAAATACGTATTACCTGGTAAGTGACTGTTTAGTTCATTTTCAACTTTGAAAAAAGTAGCACTGAAGAAGTATCCTTGTGTAGGATACAGAAACACGTGTCTGTGAAAGTTTTTAAAGTTTTTGGTAAGTGTTTTTGTCTTTAGTTGTTTTTTTGTTTTGTTGAACAGGATAATTAAAAATTAAAACTAACATTATTGTGACAGTTATCTGTACGTAATATGCATATTTCTTTCTTATAATTCAATGTTGTTCGTGGCATGTAGCCAGCAAAGTATTTTGTTTAGAAGGATATATGTTTTTGTACTTATCTATGATGAGTCTTTAGTAAGAGTTTGAAATAATTACGAGTATTTTTGCTAGGAATATATTCATTTCCTCAATTCTAAAATAAATGCATTTTGGAAGTGTTCTTTTCAAGTGGTTTCGGTCTCAGTGTTTTATAGGCGTTTCTTGTGTTTCTTATATAATTATTATCAGCATTATTATAATGGGGTGCATAATATATAAGTACATTTTATTTTTTCTTGCTTTGTTTTGAGTAAAAACATTAAATATAGGGTAAATGTAACTTATTTTTTGAGAAAATTCATAATAATTTGCTGCAAATGACCATATATTAGTTATTCACTAAGTTTTTGATAAAAATGAAGAAAGTTTATAGTAGAGAACTTTAGCCGAAGTTGGGTCTCCCCCCACCACTTTTTGTGACCTTGACCGTGAACGTGTATGCCGCTATGGCGTGACCTTGAGCCGTAGCCGGTGCGTGCCCTTGAAGCCGGGTTGCATTTGACCTTGAAAAGTCCTCATGACCTTGGCCGTGAACGTGGAGGCCGCTCCGTGGCCTTGAGCTGTAGCCGGTGCGTGTCCTTGAAGTCGAGTTGCATTTTACCTTGAAAAGTACTGTTGTAAAGCTTGACCTTGAAAGGTCGTTGGCAGTTGTTGAGTTCGACTTGCACCACTCCATTTGACCTCGAAAAGTATGTTTGTAATTGAAGAGGGGGAAGGCTTTGTGGCGTAGCAGAACGCTATAAAAGAGCGAGAGGAGTCTCTGTATTATCATTCTTAAAGTTAGATTCCTTCAGTAAAGTATCCAAAATGTATACGTGTACTTGCGGTGCTAGTTTTACTCGAGGTGATAATATGCGACGTGATCAGAGACAGTCATGTAAAAATATAAATGATAATGGGCCTGGGGCAAAACAACCAAAATTAGATTCAACTCCTTCGACATCTACAAATCAGCAAACGTGTTACAGCTGTAATGTAACTCTAACAGCTAGACAGATGAAATCTCATAAGAGGACATTGCAGCATAGAACAAATTCGTGTGTACCTTTGATGAATGGCGTAGAAATTGTCCGAAGTGCTTTCCAATATAGAATAATAAGTTACCGAGTGCATAGTGAAAATGAAAAATTGGACTATATAATGTTTTTCAACGAAATTAGACATAAAGTATTGGATTTATTACATGAAGTCCTGATGCTTCACAAAATAGTGAAGATAAACATGGAGACATTTACCAGATACATATTGCAAACTCAAGAAGTGTCTGAAATGAATTCATTTAACACCTGCAATAAAATTTTGGATCAAGGTATGGATTTAGGCAGCTTTCTCGATACTTTTGTGGATATGATGGTTGCCCAAACTACAGAGTTCCAAGAACGCGATTCCGGTACGTAAATATTTATCGAAGTGTAGAATAATGATTAATAACTGCATATTATTTTTAGGATGGGCCCTTGAGAAATAAAATTTGTCGAAATAAATGTAAAAAGTACAGTGCACTACGTGGTTCATCATATATTAAACTACCAAAGTACATAGAAAACAAAAAGGCCGTAGTGAATATAGAAAACCAGGATCAATGCTGCTTTGCTTGGGCTGTAACTTCAGCACTGTATCCTGCAAATGGTCAAACATCTGACATGTCATCTTATCCGCATTATTCAAGAGTTTTAAACTTGACAGGTATGGATTTTCCAGTTAAATTGCGCGATATTTCTAAATTTGAAGAATTGAATAATATATCGATTAACGTATATGGTTTAGAAAAGAAATTTGAGAATAATAGAATAAAGTATGATGTTGTCGGACCTTTGCGTTACTCTGAGAAAAAATTACGTATGCATGTTAATTTGTTATTAATTTCCTCGGAATGTGATGAAGATCACCATTGTTCAATAGACTGTGCCAAAACTCACTATTGTTGGATAAAGAATTTATCTGGGTTAGTTTCACATCAAATTTCTGCTCACGGACATAAAAAATATTTCTGTGACGGATGTTTGCTGTATTTTAGCAATGAGCGTCAGTTAATGCTTCATCAGAAAAATGATTGTAATCATATTTATACAACAACACCATCGACACAATTTCGGCTTGATAAATATGGAAAACAGGTACCGGAAAATATATTAAAATTTGAAAATTTTGAAAAGCAAATGCAAGTACCATTCGTAGTATATGCTGATTTTGAATCAATTCTTAAACCAATAAACACGTGTGAGCCAAATCTTCAGTACTCTTACACTAACAAAACCTTCATTCATGAGCCGTATTCTTTCGCATATTTCATAAAATGTTCTTTTGATAATTCCCTTTCCAAGTTTGAACTATATAGAGGATCTAATGCTGCTAAGGTTTTTGTATCACGTATAGAATCTGATGTAAGAGAAATTTATAATACATATTTGAAAGATGTAACACCGATGGCTCCTCTAACACCATCGGAGATAGAAAATTTTAACAATGCAACCGTTTGCGGTATATGTGAGAAACCCTTTAAAGAAGGTGACGTAAAAGTGAAAGATCATTGCCACATAACTGGTAAAATAAGATTCGGTGCTGCTCATTCTATCTGTAATTTAAATTATAAAATTCCAAATTTTATCCCTGTTATATTTCACAATATGAGTGGATATGACATACATCTATTTGTCAACGAGTTGTGTGCACATAAAGATAAAATTGAAGTAATACCACAAAACAAGGAGAAATATATATCTTTCACAAAACACCTTTACATGCATGATTATGTTAACAGCAAGGGAGAAAATAAAAATAAATTTTTAAAATTACGATTCATTGATAGTTTCAAGTTTATGTCGGCATCACTACAGCATTTAGGAGAAAATTTATCAGGCGATCAAATGGCTATGACTAGAAACTTTTGTGCTGATGACGTAAAATTTAATTTAATGCGGCGGAAAGGCGTATTTCCATATAGCTTTGTAGATAGTTTAGAGAAGCTAAATAATCAAAATTTGCCTTCGAAAGAAGAATTTTATGATAACCTAAATGAAACACACATATCAGACGAAGATTACGAAAGAGCTCAAAATGTGTGGAGGTTGTTTGAGTGTAACAGTTTGGGATCTTATTCAGATATTTATTTAACCACAGACGTGCTACTTTTATGTGACGTATTTGAAAATTTTCGTGAAATTTGCCTGAACAAGTATAAATTGGACCCGGCACATTACTTCACTAGCCCTGGTTTATCATGGGATGCTATGTTAAAATTAACACAAGTAGAACTTGAGCTATTAACAGACATTGACATGATTCACTTTTTTAAAAGGGGTATACGTAGCGGGATAAGTAGTGCTCAGAAAGGAAGCATATTGCAAACAATAAATTCCTACCTAATTATGACTGTACAGAACCTTCCTCATTTATTACATATCTCGACAGCACCAATCTATATGGCCATAGTATGTGTGAAATGCTGCCATCTAGCGGATTTGAGTGGTTGTCTGAAAGAGAAATTCTCGATTTAGATATTACCAACATTTCAGATCAAAGCGCCATCGGGTATGTTTTTGAAGTAGACATACATTACCCGGAAGAATTACATGATTTGCACTCAGATCTCCCTTTTTTGGTAGAAAGCATTATACCACCGGAGTCAAAATCAAAATCCTCGAAATTAATTCCAAATTTGAATGACAAAAAGAGATATGTTGTACATTACAGAAACCTGAAACAAGCCATTAGACATGGTTTAATGGTGTTAAAAACACATAGAGTGCTTAAATTCAATCAGTCGGCGTGGTTAAAAAAATACATCGATTTGAATACAGAAATGCGAAACAATGCAACCAATAAGTTTGAAAGAGACCAGTATAAGTTGATGAACAACTCAATTTTTGGAAAAACAATGGAAAATGTAGATAATAGAAAAGATATAAAAGATATAAAGGAAAAGTATCAAAAAAACTGTAGGTGCAAATGCACTAATAGCTCGGCCAAATTTTAAGTCATGCACAATTTTCTCAGAGGATTTTGTGGCCATTGAAATGGGTAAATTGATGGTCTTATATAACAAGGCGATTTTTGTTGGCTTTTGCGTGCTTGAATTGTCAAAGACTGTATTGTATGAGTTCTTTTACGAAGTTATTAAAAGTAAATTTGGCAATGATGCTTCCTTGCTGTACACTGACACTGATTCATTAATAATCCAAATTTTTACTGACAATTTTTACGACTTTATCATACAAAATCCCGAAAAATTTGATACGTCCATTACATTGTAGGAAACAAATTTAATATTCCAAAAAATCCATCGGTGCTCGGAAATATGAAAGATGAGTTTCCTGGGGATCCTATAATTAGCTTTTATGGTACGGGAGCCAAAGCCTATTACGTGCAATCCGTCAATAACGAATTAAAAAAGCAAAAGGTGTCAAGAAGTCGGTTATTAAAAAAGAATTGACATTAGACGACTACAGGAAAGTTGTGGAACAAGGGGGTTTAATATTTAGAAAAATGAACACGTTTAGAAGTCATTTACATGATATATATACGGAGATGCGTAATAAAGTAGCACTTTCTCATCACGACGATAAGCGTTTTGTTATTCCAAATACCACAAAAACTTTGCCTTGGGGACACTCTGATATAAGATTCTTTCAAAGTGAACCAAAGCAAAACGTCGAGATGCTAATATCAGCCGTAAATAGTCTCGAACGAGGTGCTGAAAAAAATAATGATAATTTAGATGCTTTACTTGCCACAATAGCCGAGTTAAGTCAATGAATATGTGTAACATATAATGCTTTTAATACTAACGCAAAGATCGGCGAACGTCCTACTAAACTGGAAAATTCATCCCCAATATTTCACTTAATCAATTTAAAACAGTATTTAGTCAGTTGTAGCAAATGTATGACATGTGTTCTCTTATTGGCTGTTAATAAAATTTATACATGAATTGTTGTGTTTCTTTTCTCTCAAATTAAATTGTAATCAAATAATGTAAGGTACTATTTCAGCTATTACACCACTTTCTTATTATGAGTGTGCATAGTCAAAGTTTGGTGTCACTGGTATCGCTGTAGTAAAAGTTCTGTTGACGAAAAACTATTTTTCTACGACACCTAGCGACACCTATTCTCACATAGCTAAACATATCTGCGTTTATGTAGGAAGCCAATTCCGCTACGGCATCCAGCGCCATCTATTCTCATAGCACAAGTATATATGCATATTTACCGATAACACTAGTTAAACGTGAGTAAGCATTGGAGAAAAATCTTTAAATAGTCTTTTTGTTGTCAAATTATAAGTATATAGACATTATCTATTTTAATTATTGTGATAATAGAGGGAAATAAATGTTTACTTTAAAATGTTATTGCTATAACGGATCAATGACGTCATTACCGGCTGTCTCGTTGTAGGCCGGTACCGGTCGGGAAGTCACAGCCAAAGAAGTCACACTTCCCGACCGGTACCGGTGAACACACTGAACACGTTTCGGTGAACACACTGAACACGTTTAGAAAAGAAGTCACACTTCCCGGCCGGTACCGGTGAACACGTTTAGATGTCATTTACATGATAGTTATACTGCCTTGGAGGCACTCTGATATAAGATTCTTTCAATGTGAACCAAAGCAAAACGTCGAGATGCTAATATCAGCCGTAAATAGTCTCGAACGAGGTGTTGAAAAAAATAATGATAATTTAGATGCTTTACTTGCCGCAATAGCCGAGTTAAGTCAATGAATATGTGTAACATATAATGCTTTTAATACTAACGCAAAGATCGGCGAACATCCTACTAAACTGGAAAATTCATCCACAATATTTCACTTAATCAATTTAAAACAGTATTTAGTTAGTTGTAGCAAATGTATGACATGTGTTCTCTTATTGGTTGTTAATAAAATTTATACATGAATTGTTGTGTTTCTTTTCTCTCAAAATAAATTGTAATCAAATAATGTAAAGTGTATACTATTAACGCTTTCAGCTATTACACCACTTTCTTACTGAGAGTGTGCATAGTCGAAGTTTGGTATAGTTCTCTTCATATACTTAAGGCACATAAAAAGTGTAGGCGCCTTTGACTTTAGGGTAAAGATCAAATACCCTGACATTTTGTTATTTGCTTTAAATATATGAAGAGAACTATATCGATGTGGGGACTTGAAATGTGCAGATACATTAACGATGGGGGTGAATTTAAACCAATCAGAAAAATGGGTGGAGAGGAGTAGTGGGGGTGAACTCCTCTACATAAGCGCCAGCAATGCTAACAAGATTCATTTCGTCTTCAGCTATCCTTAAGTGCTGACGGGTCGTTAAAAGACTTAAACGCTTTTTGCTTTGTGTTAGTTGTTGTTAGTGACTTAAAAAAAAAATGGAAGGAAGTAGCTATTCGCAGATGGCTGGTGGTAGCAGGAAGAGAGCCGCTTCGCCAATATTGGATGTTTTGACGGCGATGGCCTTTGTGTCGAATTTTAGGCCATCACAGGAGGATGCCGTGCGTACAAACAGTGGTGGTGGTGGCGGTAGCAATAACTTCAACGACATCGATGTGGGTGCTACTGATTTTAACGACATCGATGTGGATTACCACCTGTCCCAGGATGTGATTGAAGAATACAATCCGGAGTTGTATCGTATCCTGGATGAGGTGGAACGTAATGTGGTAGAAGCTGCTGTGCCACTTCAGGACGCGGGTCCCAATGTCGGTGGCGTCAAAGACCAAGGCAAGTTCAAAGAGCCGATTGATTTGCCCCTTTCTGCATTCGCCAGAAAGAATAATGCTGACGTCGAAGATTCCGGGGATGAATTTCAACCACCCAAGAAGTCTAAGAATTCACCAGGTCCTTCTAGGATTTCTAGACCGGCTCCTAGGAATAATCGTTCTTCAAAAAAGGGTAAGGCGGCGAAATCCAAGAAGGGTGATCATCGTAGCATCCTTAGAAACATTTTGCAAGAACCAGCTCCTCTTATTCCTAGTGTGCAGAAAAAATCCAAAAAAGGTAAGGAGCCTGTCGTGAAATCGAGACCACAGAACAGCATTCATCGTTCCTCGCCTGTTAATTTAAGCGACTCTTCCGATGAAGAACAAGAGATTTTTTCTCAGATCGGTGACAGGGACATCTTCAGCAACTTAGGCAAATTACTGGAAAAAGTGAAGCGTGAAACAGCAGAGAAAACGTCCGCCCGCGCTGGTGATGACAAATTACGGGATACCGCCAGGCGAGCCATTTTCTTAGCAAAACAAAACATCGAAGCCTCACAAAAGAAAATATAGGAAGAAAATGAAAAAATCAAAGCCGAAGAACAAACTATTTTGCATTACACCGATCTATTAACAGGTGCAGACGAACGAGAGGTCGCTGAAGCAAAGGCTGAAAAAAAGTTGAAGGTCGTGAAAAAACAATGTAAGGTCATTGAAAAAATATTGGTAATGTGAAAGTTGTGTTAAAAAAATGTTAGAAATAGTTATAATTCGTTCTCTGTAGGTTAGGTTGTAACGTAAATAAATGGTATGTTAAAACACACCAATACTGTTTTTTTTCTATACTCCCGTGAGAAAAAAATGATACATACCTCTATACATTTTTTACAAAAAAAAAGTGCATTTTACTACACACAAATAGTGTTATTTTATTTCTATACTCCTGCGAGAGAAAAAAAAATATACATACCTCTATATATTGGTGTGTACACATTATTTTACATAGTTTTGCAACATTTCATTTACATATGCCCACAACAAAAAAATATATATATACATACCATCATATTATTCTTTTCTAAACAGAGTGTACCTGTTAAATTAATATTACACTACCTATTTTACCATTTCATTTACATGCGCGCGTTCTAACAATTATTATTAATTATACATACCTTTGTATCATTATTTATTTTTATGAATGTATTATTGTATTGGTTTGTAAACGTTATTTTATTTTCAAAGGTACGTCTACAAAAAATAACTTACTTTAGATGTATTTTTCGTTGGGTGAGACATCTAGCGGTCGCTAGAATAATAACTGTATTCCTGTATAGAGTTGCCTATGATAGGTCTACAAAAACAACTTACTTCAGATGTATATTTCGTTGGGTGACATTTAGAGGTCGGTAGAATAATTGTATTTCTGTATCGAGTTGCCTATGATCACATACTAAATACGAATTTAAATACAATCGGTCAGTGGCGCACTGTATGCTACATATTTTTATATTTAATTACTGTATTTATTTTGATTACATTATTCTCAACTCAAAATTATAATGGTATAATTTGGTAATTTAAGCAAATATTTGTTAATAAAAATACTTTTTCTGTGCTGATATTTTATTATATAACTCATAAAAAAAAATATAGAAAGATTACAAATTTATTTTTATTACATAACATAAAAGTTATACATCTATTTCTTCTTCTTCTTCGTCTTCTGACCCACTGTTCAGTGACCATTCACTCGGTGAACTAGATCTGCTAGGCGGCTCTACCTCTATAGATGAGCTAGGACTACTGGGTGGCTCAACTCCCAATGGTCTCCACCATTCAGAACC
Source organism: Stenurella melanura (assembly GCA_963583905.1). NCBI lineage: Eukaryota > Metazoa > Arthropoda > Insecta > Coleoptera > Cerambycidae > Stenurella > Stenurella melanura. The sequence continues at coordinate 75,996,599 of OY757314.1, forward strand.
ATCAGGACCATCCTGGTTTAGATCATCCAAGTAGCGTACTAACGGCACAGACCAGGTACTGCTGTCTGGCATGTTACCGTTATCTCTGTACTCCATGGCCATTCTGTATTCGTATTCCCAGAATGGCATTGTCGACTCTGTGCAGTCGCTGGAACTTATTGTATTGTCTTGAGCAGCCATTTCTTGCAACTTTGCAGTTTAACTGAGAAACATGATGAGGAGTTTCTTATATAAATGGACCCCCACTCTATATTATAACCAACATTTGCAAGAATTGTGGGTACTAGGTTCATCATATACGGATTTTTCTCATGGTAACATTGCCGTCGCCACCACTATCGTAAACGTGGGAGAGAAAGTGGGGGTAAACTGACATACTTAAAACTGAGAGAATTCTCTATTCTTTATCAGTTCTGTATTAGAGAGCTCTCACCATGAATACTGAGATTCAAGATCCCACCGTGTCGTCCAGCAGTGATCCGATACTTGTACCAGATTATTGGACAGAGTTCTTTCTACGATTGATACCACAGCTACCATCATTGGAAGATATTGAAGACACCCCACAGGTGCCTGATAGTACGACCGAGGACTGTGGAGACAGTAGAGTGGAGCCCATGGGGTCGATGGATCGGTCACCGTCACTCTGGAGTCTGGAGACCATTCCAAATGAGGACAACTATGATAGTGACGAGATATCCGATGAAGAATATATGGATGATGAGGATATTTAATTTTTGTAATTAATAATTTATACAAATGTTTTTTTTATGTAAATAAATATATCGATTCTAAGAAATTATTTGTTTATTATTCTCTATTTTAAGTGCAAAATAAAGTGGGGTAAATTGACTTACATAATAAGAAATTAGTACATTTGTCTTCACTTGAGTAGCATAATATCGCTTTACTATTGCAGTCTAGCCTATACCAACCCCATATTCATTTTATACTAGTGCCATTCAACCACCACAACGTACATTAAGAGTGAGGTGGTAGACTGTTTCTTATACACAGATTATTTTTTCCATAGCAGCATTTCCACCACATAGACAGATATTTTAAATTATATCTTATTTTTTTAGACTTTACAAGATGTAAAAAAAACACGACATTTTCAAATAACAAATATTTATTTACAAAAAAAAAAAAAAGAATTATATTTACAAAAAAAAAAAGAAGTATATTTAGAAAAAAAGAAGTATAAAAGGAAGTAAATATATATATATATATATATATATATATATATATATATATATATATATATATATATATATATATATATATATATATATATATATATATATATATATATATATATATTTACAATAAAATAAAACATAACTAAACTAACTTAACTAAACTAACTTAACTATTTACATATTTACAACTCAGGTCTTTTTATAATTGCAATTGCATATATTGCATACTTCGAGAGGTCGTATTTGATGCAGAGGATTTCTGCAACATTTGCACTCCTCCGTTACACCGTCTGCTAATCGCGTTGTGCTGTGCATATCGAAGTGTCGATGGAGTGACCGATCGACACGTCTCTGGTATGTGATGTAGCACGGGTAACAAAGGAGGTATTCTGCACCACCTCGTACATCCACAGCTACGTACGCCATGGTGGTGCAAAATAATTCTTCTGTAGCGTTCCCTCTTTGGAGATATCTGTGGGTCTGCTCTATCTCGTCCTCATCGTCTGACACGTCGGCCACGATACCATTGTCGTCCATATCGATATCCTGGTCGACGACTTCCTGTTCTTCACCCACACCATCTCCACCATCTCCAATGGGAACATTTATTTCCTCCGCATCACCTTCATTCTCGCTGCCTAGATCCTCTTCGTCACTTTCACTTACGTCTCCTTCAGGCTCTGCCACGACATCTCCAAGGGCATCATCAGCATCTAAGTCGTCACCCCATTGATTATTTATTAGGTCGACTTCTGCTAGCCAATCCAGAAATTCATTATTTATGCAACCAATTGGTGCACTTGCCATAAAATTTTGTTGAGCAGCCATCGCAAACAGAACAGAATTATAGTTACTGGAACTGATGATTGTTGAAAATCAACTGACTTGTATCGAGTCACCTCCTCGTTTATATATACAGTTGATGACGTCATGTCATCTCTGACGTCAGCGCCCTCAGCATCTACTTAAATGAGAATGAACACAATGAGGAGCACAGTTATTATTCTGCTTTCATACTGTACATATTGTAAAGTATTAAGAAGTATTAAAAATGCCTTTTCCAAAAGAGTGGCAGTCAAAACCAACCATTGCAGCATATCCTTTTAGAATGAATGACCAAATGGTGTGTCATAACTGCTACGTTTCCTGGCCGAAGGAATATTTCAATCCATGTACGGGCTTGTGTGGAATTTGTGTAAGGGAGAATCCTGTGTCAATTCAGAGGTTCCAAGGAAGAAAAGCTGGGGAACGTCAGTGTCGTAAATGTCTTCAAATGTTGGCTCGCAGCAACTTCGGAATAATGAGAGATGTTTGTGGTGTTTGCATGGTGGACCATCCATTAAGGCAGCGGTGTATGGCATGTGATAAATTCGGGAGCAATTGCTGGAATAATATATGCAGCCAGTGTAGACATGATAAACTATTGTGTAAAAACGTCGGTCACTATTATGTGGATATGTTGCATCACAATAGAAAATGCTGGTGTGCTGGAATCGAGAAATTCGAATGTTAAGGCGTGGGATTTCATGAAGAATTTTTTTTTTTACAATAATTTGTATTTTTTACATATTTTGCTTAAAATAAAATATATTTATATTAATTTGTTTTTTTTCTTCTCTTTAACTTAACGAAATATAAAATCTAAATACTGTTACAGTGAAATAAAGCAATTCAATAATGAATTTTATACGTTTAAATAAAACACATTAATATCGTATACATATTTTATTTCCATATTACTGATACATAAGTAAATATATAAATTGATTATGCATATTTTACATTTATTAAATTACACGACATCCATTTTGTCAATCCAAGAGTTGTGTTCATTGGAAAGTCCAAGCTATTTGACAAATATTTTGTTCCCTTTCTTTCTTAAAACCTTCTCCACTAGATATATGTCGGGATACTTAGTTTTTTGTAACTCCATTTCATAAAAACATCCTTTGATTGGTTGTCCATGCATGTCCTCGAGCTGGTAAGTTGTTGGGTTCGTTATGTTTATTTTCACAATTTTAAAAAGTTCAGTTGAAAAATTAATTGTATAACCTTTTTCAAATACACCTTTGTATGCACTTATTCGAACTATGTCACCAACCTTAAACTTGGGTTTTAAAGCAATCCTAATGTGATTATACACATTTAAACATGTGGTTGGTTTAACGTCAGCAGGTTTCATGCCAATAGTTCGATGTACTTTATTGTTGTACTTTTTTGTGACGTTGGATAGAATATCGAACCATTTGTATTTACCTCTGGCTGAGAATTCTTTATATAACCAATTTTTTAATGTTCGTATCACTCTCTCCACAATTGCTGCTTTTTTCGTACTATATGTAGAGTAATGATTAATGCCATACTTTTTCATTAAAGTGGAAAAGTTTTTGTTGTAGAATTCCGTACCCTGATCGCTTTGAAGATTCTTAGGTGAGTAGTTTGATTTTTGCAAAATGCTCCTCATACCCTTCGTAATTTCTATACCCGTTTTATTTCTTAGGGGTCTTGTCCACACATATTTTGAATAGCAGTCGATCACTACGAGGATATATCTATAGCCTTTATTAAGGTTCGCATATGGCTGCATTTCAGCCAAATCCATTTGCCATAAATCCGCATACCCTTTGATGATTGTTCTTCTTCTACGAAAATTTTTTCGGGGTAACCTGTGCAGTTCCTGCACAATGGCCTTCTTTGTAGCACTGATTTCCATGTTAACTTATTGGATCGAATAGGTGTGCAGAGAATACACTAAGCTGTTACATGTTTGCCGATAGACTAATTTCTAATAAGTTAATTCTTCTAATTTATTAATTTTGTCAATTATTTTCTGAAGCTCTCTAGCTTGCTGAGAAATTGAATTTTCCACTGTTTTATGTTCCTTATCAATATTCGCTCGTATTTGTTCATTAATATACTTTTTCATCTCTGCAACAACCCGTACATTTCCTTTATCAATTTTTTTCGGAATTTCCTCATTTACATAAGTTTTTGCAGTAGCAACAGCTAACAAAACTTGACCATTAACATACTTTTCCATTTGACTATTAACATACTTTTCCATTGCTGTGATAATTAAGTTAGTGGCCTCATCCATAGCCTTGCGGATGTCTGCAAAGAAGGTAGTAAGTCGCTCTTCAACATAGTTGCGTGTTACCCCATCCTGACTATCTACCGGTTCTCCAATGTTCTTTAAACGTTTATTCTGAATGTCGAAGTGATTATCTGTAGTTAGCTTAAAGCCAAGACCTGGTGGACCACGCACGACTAATGATTTATTAGCGCCGCCTCTTCTGCGTCCAAATTTATCAATTGTGTTGTGACCAGGTAGCATTTCTAATTACATCTGATCTGATTTAAGCATTTCACAGTATATTATACTTCCCCATTATAATTATGTTAATAGATTATTTTTTCTTCTCTCATTTCCTCCAACAAACTAATTATTTCATTATTAACGCCACTGTTACCTGCCATTTTTGAGCTATACAGCAGACGTAGACGATCTACCAACTCTTTTGGCTTATTCCAATAAACATAGTCGACACCCTTACTATTGTATATTTTCTGAAGTGGCATTTGCGGAAAGCCCAAACCAGTTCTGGATCTCGTCATTACTGTAGAAGATGTTAGTGGTTTTATAATGTCACTGAATTTCTTCCATTTAGTTTTATTCAAACCCTTTTTGATATCATAGTGTTTATATGCTGCTCTCGTCTTTTTTAATATTTCGCCATATATTTGATACTCCTCGTTAAAAAGAGATACTTCATCGCTGCGTAGAACTAATGGATACTTCAAAAATATTACATCGTACAACTTAGGACTGCCAGAATACGTTCCTAGAGACTTATTACCATTCCACAACGTAATATCCCCACTAGAAAACCGCACCTCGACATTACCCATATGTAGTTTGCCTGTATGGGGGTCTAGACGAACACCGTATACAGTGTCATATTTATAGTTGCCGGACTTTACATTTTCTAGATGTTGTTTGATTACAGCACATTTCTCTTCTACACTGCCAATGGATCTTTCTGAGCCTGGGGTACTCATTAACGACGATCTTGGTGGTGTTTCCATATAATATGCTGCATTATTCTCGCCATCGTCGCTACTGGTTTTAGGTGTCGCTTTAAACATACTGGTCGTAGCTTTATTACTATCTCGAGATTGTGTCGGTGTTGGTGGTGCCTGGTTATGTGATTTTATCTGTGAGGCAGATGACATAACTTTTAAAGGTTTTGTTATGGGCTCATAGATCTTCTCAAGTGCTAACTGACTCTCAACATTTCTACTCTTCAGTGAATTAAATTTTTTACGTACAGAATCAGTAGCTTCAACTAGTTGCCGTTTGAGGTTTACTTCCCTTGCCATGTCTCCATCGATATTGCTATGGTCTTTCATTTTCTTTTCCAATGTCTAACCTCAACGAAGTAGTCCCGACGCCGTCCACAGGTCGATTGAAACTTTAATTGTTATACTTTATGGATATATGAAACTATCAAGTCCTTTCCTATATCTCCCCTCATTCACATCTCTATCTTTGTCAATTACAAGAAAACCATACTTGTCTTTCCAACACTGGGCACACATTTCTTGAAATTGCTTAAAAGATACATCTGGTGAGACATGATCAGAGAAAACGTGATGCAAATTCATTTCGTCCTGTTTGAATACAGCTAAAAAATTACTATTGTCTCTTACAATTTGTTTATTTATACGAGAATATGTCTGTGCGAGATAAAAACAGTCTACATTTCTATGGCGGCCCATTGAGAAAAATGCACGAATTACGTCTTGCTTTTCACATATAACGTCATCAAATATAAAAAAAATTGAGCTTGGCATCAGACGGTTGTACTATTTCCGCATTATTACTGAATGTATAAAACCCTAATCCTTTAATCGGTGATAGTATGGTGCGTAAGAACTCATACTTGGGTTGATATAAGGACTTTGAATATAGGTATACATTTTCAAAACGTAATCCAAGGGGGTGAGTAAGCAAAGATATCATCAAGTTCGTCTTGCCACAGTTACTCGGGCCGATAAGTAGTCCACGAACAGTTGATGGAAGTAATGGCCCATGACGCGATTCAATTTGCAATCCACATCCAACTTTTTCATCTAAATTTTCTATAGAAAAATTCTGGCTCTGCTTCACAATGCGCATCGTAGCACGGTTGAAGACTATATAAATAGATGTATGCATTACAATTGTTATTTAAATGTTGTTAGTCAAGCAGCGCACAAGTAAGAACAGCCGATTTTTAAAGGTCGGTAAGGGGGTAGTTAATTCTCTAATAAATAAGTTTCCATTTGAACTACATTTACCCGGCGGTTACCAGTACTGTGGTCCAGGTACTAAATTAAAAAAAAGATTAGCACGAGGCGATCCAGGTATAAATAAATTCGACGCTGCATGCAAGCAGCACGATATTGCATACGATCAAAACTCGAACGATTTATCAGCCCGACATAGAGCAGACTATCAACTTGAACAAGCTGCGTGGAATCGAGTTAAATCCAAAGAGGCAAGTTTAAAAGAAAAGGCTGCCGCGTGGTTGGTTACGACTATAATAAAGGGAAAACAACGTCTTGGTATGGGATGTAAATCAACCACATCTCGTGCTACAAAAAGAAATAAAAAGAAGAATAAAAGCAGGAAGAATAATGTTAGAAAGGTAGCATTCGGGGCTGGAATAGTACGCAAGGTACGTGATGATCTGCGTAAAGCCGGTGGTAAGCGATCTGTACCTAAGGATACTAGAAAAGTTATGCAAGTAGCGCTTCAAGCTGCACGACGACACATGAGATCAGCTGGAGGAAAACGCAATATCCGTACACTTCGCATAATACCGATTCCGAAAGTTGGTGGAATTCTACCCTTAATACCTATTTTTGCTGGTTTATCGGCGTTAGGTAGTTTAGCAGGCTCTGCAGTAGGCTTAGCCAAAGGCTATAAATGACGTGAAAAAAGGCGGAGAGGAATTGGCAGAAACAAACCGCCATAATAGACATATGGAGGCAATTGCTGTTGGGAAAAGTGGCAAGGGACTATATTTGAAACCATATCGTCACAAAGTTCAAAAAACTACTAGACACACTGCCTCGAAAACCTCTCACCAACATCGATCTTAAATATTATGCTGAGAAGATGAAGGTGCCATATTTTCGGGGTATATTTATGCGCGATACTTTACCAAATTCCGGGCCAAATCGTAATGAATCCGCCATCATAAATTTGGATACTATAGATGGCCCGGGAACACATTGGGTGGCATATAAAAAACGTGGTAGTTTGGTCACATATTTCGATAGTTTTGGCGATTTACCCCCACCAAGAGAATTAATTCTGTACTTGCGCAATGGTTCAACGTTTACGGATAAAATCTACTACAATTATGAGCGTCAACAAAATTTCAACACAGTGTGGTGTGGCCATTTGTGCTTAAAGTTTCTTTCTTCGAAAGTTAAATAAAACTATCCAAATGGCATCTGTGACCCCATCGATGGATCGAGAGGCAATTAAACGGATGGGCCACTCATTGATTGCTTTCTCTAGACTACGCAGCTTGTTGAAGATGAGTAAACAGCAACTTTCAGATATGCCTAAAGAAGTAATGATTGCATGCGCCCCTTATGAAATTGCATTAGTGTGGGATAAACTACCCAAACATCTTCAGGATGACATTGATATTTTAAAATACCAGTACTGTCAAGAACATTATTCTCCTGAAGGCGAAAATAATGTTGATGTTAACGATGGTCCGTCCCCTCGAAAAATATTTTGCTGCTACTGTAAAGTGGACGGGGTGAACGTGGCGTCAAATAATGATATGAATCTATCTCCATCACCGCCCAAAAAAAGAAGATTAATACACAACTACTGCTGCAAATCGCAATAAAGGCACACACAATCTCCAAAAACATCAGTCATGTCACGCACTTTCACTTTATCAAGCCGCTCAAGCGTGCTCAGTGCAGAGTTTTATCCCCCGATTGAACTAGATATGAGCTGTCGATATGGTCTGGGATTAACCGGATTTTATTCATACAATTCTATATTTAATATAGATGAGACAAACAATGGTTTTTGCTATAGGACTTCACCGAAAGTAGCTCCCACATTTATCCACATACCGTACGGAGTCTATGAAATTGATGAAATATATAATGCAATACTGAAAGTTATGCCAACTAACAAAAATGAAGAAAAAGCAAAATTATTTCAACTGCGAGCAAACAACAATACAATGAAATGTGAGATTCGGTCAAAATACGGAATTGACTTTACACAAGCAAACTCTATTGGTAGTCTGTTGGGATTTGAACCGACATATTTAGCACCAAACAAGACTCACGAATCGACACTCCCCATTGATATAATGAAAGTAAGAATGATACGTGTAGATTGCAACATCATTTCCGGAGCGTATCTGAATGCTCTTAAATCCCACACACTCTTCGAGTTTGATATTGATGTTGAACCTGGATTCAAACTTACCAGGGAGCCAGCTAACATCTAAACCTGAAGGACGCCAGTTTATCGACAACATTACTGTACGCATATTGGATGACAACGGAGATTTAATTAATTTTCGAGGTGAAAAGATTTTTGTGAAGCTAGAATTAAAACAATTTTAATATTTCGAGCAAAAGAAATGGGTTTTCGATATAATCAGGAAAGATTAGCACATTACCGATATAAAGTGTTTAACGATAAAAAGAAGGGTGATTGTAGAAACCGATTCATTCAGCGTATACCTCTTAAACAGTTAAGACATAGATTGTCGGCAAAGGACCGTGCATTTCTTCAATCTATTGGATTAAAACTGAGAGAAAATTAACTAATAATGACAGTTACTACATCTAGTGAAAAACTCGAAGTGTTCGACGAACCTGTGTTTGATCAGTCACTTCTCAGTTTACACGAGCATACATACAAGCCGTACGGGTCACCATATTATAGAAACTCCGATGAAATACGTATCCCTATCAATTTTCAAGACCTTATACTCGATATTGCAGAAAGTTACATCTATATAGAAGGGAAATTTACACCTAACGATGTTACCAAGCGGTGTTATTTATCCAATAATGCTTTAGTTTTCCTCTTTGAAGAGATTAGATATGAAATGGGCGGTGAGCAAGTGGCCGTCGTTAGGAAGCCTGGTATCACTACCACAATGAAGACTATGGTATCATATGGGCAAACACATCTGCGATCACTATTAACTACTGGTTGGGGCCTCAGCGAACAGAAACAAGATATTTTAGATAGTACTAGCCATGTGTTTAGTGGTAGACTACCCCATAAATACCTTATGGGTTTTGCAGAAGACTACACCAAAGGTATTTTAAATGTGAAGCAGGAATTAATTTTAATAATAGCTCGTTCCTTCAAAGATTCCTACATTGGGGAAGTTGATGCAGATTTAGAAATTAACAAAATTGAATGGAAGATTAGGCATATTGTGCCTGAGGATAGACAAAAGCTTAAATTATTAAACAGAATTAATAAAAGTAGTAATAATGCTAGAGTTAAGATGGCTTACCGTATGTGGGATCTCTATGAGCTACCTACTCTGCGCGATACTGCTTCAGATGTCTGGGCCGTTAAAACCACTAACAGTCTTGAGAGACCTCGATACATAATTATTGGATTTCAAAACAACGGTCATTCCGATGATAGAAGCAAAGATGTGACAAAATTTATACATGCGGATATTAATAATATTCGACTATATCTAAATGCGGAAGTATTTCCTTATGAGCGTTGGAACTTAAATTTCGATAAGAAACTTGACTCTGCAGCTTACTACGCATATGAAAACTTCCAGCGTAGTTACTATGATAAAGATATGGGTGAACCTATGATGGATCTTGCAGAATTCAGAAAATCTCCACTGTTTGTCATAGATTGTTCTCACCAACCAGATGCAACGAAATCGTCTACTGTCGATATAAAGATAGAATTTGAAACCCGAAAGACGAAGTTCCCCGAACAAACTCGTGTATATGCACTTATACTTCACGATACATATTTAAGCTATAGTGCATTGGATGGTTCAGTTCAGTCTGGAATTGCCGGCGCTAAATAAAAATCTTCTATTATAATGGCGTCATCAAGTAACGAATTCCCTACTTTTATTGTTGACTTACAAGGGTTTCAATATAAAGAAAATATGTTTACAGTGAAAGAGTTGGCTGTGCTGTGCTGTAACACTAATCAGCAAGCACATTACCTTTTCAAGCCACCATATCCTTTTTCATCGCTAACCCGAGGGGAACAGAATCAGTATCGATGGCTACAGAACAACTATCACGGTGGCGTAAAATGGAGTGATGGATATATTCAACTGTCAGAATTCCCGACGATACTTCTACGGCTTTGTCAAAATATAGCTAATAATTATGAACGTCATATATCACCACAGGATGTTATAATTTTATGCAAAGGCAGACTAAAGAAAAACATTCTATTGGAACATCTAAGATGGAATCGAATCATAGACCTAGATGACAGCTCCCCCTGCATACCTAGTCTAAAATCATTGACTGTACCAAGATGTATGGAACATATTCAACCCAATTATAGTCATTGTGCTCTTGCAAACGTTCATTATCTTAATAAATGTATTGTAGATTTAGATATAAAATTTCAATAAATATCTTTTAGTATTAATAACATTTTTTTTATACATGTATCAGAGGAATAGGAAAATAAAAGTATGATCAAGTAATGTGTTTCATTTATTTCATTTTATCCTTACAATAAAATAGATATAGTTCATTAATACATTTTAATATACATATTTATTATTATAAATATTTCGATACAAAATGAAAAAACAATAAGTGGTTAACTACTAATTGAGTTGTCTACAGTTTCTTCATCAAATTGCTCGAGTTGGCATTTTAAAATTACTTTTTTAAGTAGATATTTTTCTATATCATATAAAAAACATTTTAAATCTATTTGTACCATTTGTTCGCAAAATTCTTCTAAATTTAAGAGACCACATGAAAATTTGCCACACAGGTTAACACCGGCATTATACCTTTCAGAACCTTCCTTAAGACGTTCAACTAGTTCAGGATCGAAGTTGACACTTAGATCATAGTTCATAGAATGTAGAGAATGCAAACTTAGGTCACTCAGTTTACAAGACAGTCTATCAATGGCCGAATTAATATCTTCCTCCTTTGTCCACCTTTGTGCCGAATATTGCATCCACATATTTGTTGGTTGTAGTAAAGCTGGAAATTACATAAATAAATTTAGAAATATATATATTTTTTAATTATAAAATTACTTACATGGATGCTATTGATGGAAAGTAAATAAATTGAATCGAAGTACTTGTGGTACAAGTCTTTGATGACAAGACCCTACTAGAACTAAGCCTAATTTGATGTGAGATAATGAGTAATCTAAAAAAGATTATATTTTGTAATATTTCTACCACAGCCATTCTTTTACTATATTCTATTTACTAACTAGATAATGTTTTGAAACTTCGATAACATATTTAAAAAATAAGTTCGAATTTTAGTAGTGTTCTCGATTTGGTACCGATATATATGGGAGAACTCTGACCTAAATAAATCAACGCGTATTTACCATCAACTGAATTTATTTCATCTATAATAGGTACACTTAAAAGTTCTACAATACGTTTAGGTAAAAATAATTTGAAGGTATTATTTGAACCTTCATCAAACAAATGTACTAAAATCGATTTACCAAACCGTGTATTAACCACCATCATTTTCTTTATGACGTAAATCTTATTTAAAGTTAATGATGAAATGGGTTTTTGTTCTAAAACCTCTACGTCTTCAATTATACGTTCATTAAGGGCTGATAAATTGATATTGGTATTCATATTTGAATGGTTATGTATAGTGAAAGAATGACAAATAATTATATTACAGAATTTAACTCACTTGGAATACTCAAGATCACAGCACTCACTTATTAACTGTAGCCGAATCAGACTAAGTATGATACTTGCCCTGATAGCCTATTCTCTTTTATAGAGAAGAGTTGTTACGTCACAAAACGGAAAGAGTCACCCCACTTTACCGTTTATTTAAAGAACGAATGTACTTTTCAAGGTCAAATGCAACTCGACTTCAAGGACACGCACCGGCTACAGCTCAAGGCCACGGAGCGGCCTCCACGTTCACGGCCAAGGTCATGAGGACTTTTCAAGGTCAAATGCAACCCGGCTTCAAGGGTACGCACCGGCTACGGCTCAAGGTCACGCCATAGCGGCATACACGTTCACGGTCAAGGTCAAGGTCACAAAAAGTGGTGGGGGGAGACCCAACTTCGGCTAAAGTCCTCTACTGTTTATATTGGATTGCGGTTTATTATATCTTGAGATGGAGCGCCATTAAAGCGGCTTTACATTTACACAATGCAATTAAAGGAGGGCAATGTTGTTAACGCCATTTTGACGGTCAAAATTATTGAAAATCGATACGCCCATAACAGATTCGTAAAATTGACGTCTTGACGAAAAAAATGAGCTGTGGTTGAATTATTTTTGATAACGTTAATAGGTCAATTTTTCATTAAACATTTGGGACCTTTTTAATAATCATATAGAATTTCTCGAAAACTAATACACTTTTTGAAACGAAATTTTTTTGGTAAGTTGAGGATAATGAGCAAAGAGTTCTATAACTAGAGGAGACAAGCTGCATAAGCCTAATGTATAAGCAGCAAACATCGTGGGGTTTTCCATCCTTCTCACACTTCATTCTCTCTTTGTCCGCTTTGTTGCACAGTAGTAACGGTATATGCCGGGAGGTGACTCGCGCTTGATTACAGTTTTGGCCGTTTTGAGTAAAATGTAAAATAACCCTCAAAATCTTTGTATGTTTACAGTGTAATTTTGGTGAGCTTCTATTCTTATTTGGATGTAATCGAGTATATAACAATCTTAAATAACTTAAAAATTTGAGAAAACACGTGTAATTGTAAATAAAGCGAAAGGCTATTGAAATAAAATTCAAATAAAGAACGCACGGGCTAAGGAGGCTATGTCGCTTGTGTCGGCTGTGTTGCTTTGTAAAACAGAACGGAGAGGGTACGATGTGCGACAAGGACGAAAGATCCCCACATATTGCACCAAAGTTTCAAGAGTTTAGCATTTTTCCTTTCAGAGTAAAAGATGCTTGAAATTTTCGAAAAATTCGATAGTTTTCGGCGATTATTTATATAAATAATCAATGAAATGAAATCAACCGGGGCTTAAATTAACCGGTTTGAAAGTACCTAGTAAACAGAAATATTCAAAAAAATTAATCTACTGCAGTCTTACTGTAATTTTTAAAAAACTCCAAATTTCATGATTTTTTCAAATAAAAGTGACGTTTAAACAATGTTCTGTTTATTTGATTTGGGAGGTATTGCAGAGGTATATTCCTTATAACTAAATACACCTATTTTTACCTATGGCTATCTGAAACGAATTAGTTACAGATTCCCGTTCACATCGTCTAATTCTACCGACCTAATACTCATTTTTAGTAGATAATCAAGCGTTAGTACCCGAACAGATCAATAGATGGCGATTTTTTAACATATGGAATGCCACATGTTCTGCAACGTTCGTCGTTCGTTACAAAACACGTCGAGAATTGTGCTGAGTTTATTGAAAAAATAGTGTTTGGAGCTTTAGTGGTTATAATAATAGTGTGCAATCATGTATACCATACCATTCTAGTATTTACTTTGGACAATATTTTGTATGTCCGCCGAAGCAGTGATGTTAAGAAACGCCGAAATGGTAAATTATTTGCAAAATGGCAAGACAATCGTTTTTACGAGGCAAAATTCATAGCGTCCTCTAACGATGAAAGGTTATTAAAGTCTCTTGCAAAAAAATATGGACTTAGGTTATCCGAAAATATTAATAAGTAAATTGAATCCGGAACAACTAGAAAAAAATGAATACTCATTTCACATGGATTCCATTATGAATGGTAAGTTATAAAATGTAGGTAGTTTTTTTTATAAATATTCATTACATACTGATCTTAACACTATTTACTAATAAATAAGTAGGTACCCCATTTTTTTTTACTGCTACAATATAGAAATTGTAAATACCAGTAAATATAGTCTATTTTGAGTGGCCCAATTTAAATCCAAGGCCAGTTATCCGCTGCACCGTGCAACAGGTCATTTGGATACAGCCAATTAGAGAGCAGGAAAATTGCGCGCGTAAAATAATACGATTTAAAAAATCAGTTACTAAATAAGGTTTTTTTGGTATTTTATTTGTTATTTACGAACACGAAAACTGTGACAATATGCTACACTGCACGCATTTTTCTTACACGAAGATTTTTTACGGATTTAGGTACACTAAATAGCAAAGTAAATTAGTCATTTTTTTATTTTAAAAATGTATTAAAACTTTAATAAAACAATTTTTTTGTAAAAAATAACAAAATATAATAGGAGAAAAAACGAGAAGGTACATATTGCGAACAACAAATTAATATTGTTGTAGTTATTAAAAATTATATATTAGGTATTAGATATTATGATTAAAAAATTCGGAAGAGATACTTAAATAAGTATCATTGAAATACTCATTTCAACATGTAATATGTTTTAATGCAATTATTTACATATCATCTACAAATTTCTACGTGGTTACAAAGATAATTTATTTTGCTAATTTGTGATCGATCACTTAAACACCGCAAATTGGCGCAAATGTTAAGAACAACTGTAAATCTCAAAAGACCCTTTTTGATTTCTTTTGGCTGTAGCCAAATGCCCTGTCGCACGGTGTATGTAGCGGCTAATCATTTACATTCAATCAGAATTGATCGGTATTTACCATTTACTTCGCTTGGAATTGCTGATGCTCTATCAAATAACACCAATAAAAATATTTTTTTGCCTAGATGCGGATGACTTCTGGCAGGATCCCTACCATACTGACGAGGACGAATCGACGAAGTTTAATGATATATTCGAGGTTACTAGGTCTAATGAACATTTGAATCAAGATGATGCAGATCAAGCTGCTGATGATTCCTCGCAAAGTGATCCGTTTTATACGGATGAGGATACCTCTTATTGTCCTAGTAGCCATGAACAATGTACTTCAGAAGATAACGAACAGGCAAAATTGGATCCTACTTTCGAGCTCACTAGGGCTGACAAAGAAGTGAATCAATCACAAAAATCAGATTTAGGTAAGTTTTCTATTCTGTTATCTACAGAAAAGTGTCAAACATAATGCACAATGTAAGCCAAAAAATATGGGCTTATTTTAAACTTCAATGTTTTCTTAACTGCCTCTCAATTCTCACCACTAAGATTTTTTCTTTAGAGATTTAACCTTACGCTTATGCACAAAAATGTTTGTCGCATTAGCATAAGTGCAAATTTGCAATGCGTGTAATGAGAAGTAAGATTACGATGCCGCATTCCACCTTAACAAAACTTTTTTTATTATGATCATACGATACGTAGATGTCATATAAAGTACATAAAGACATTTCGCCTCATCAGGGCCACCTTCAATTATTTTATTTTAAATACGAACCTTCTTTTTTTATTTCAAATTTTGATAGCCTGTGTAAGACTAAATACAATATGTTACACTTGATCATTTTTCTATGAAAAAAGCAGGTCCTTATTTAAAAAAAAAATCGAAGGCTGATGAGACGAAACGACTTAATGCAAATTTTTATGACAGCAGATTATAGGAAACTTCATTTACAACAAAAACTCTTAGGAATTTTTTTAATATCTTTTATACTAACAACGCTAGACGTAAAAAACGAAAATGAGCTTTTACGTATTAATACATAAAAGCTCACTTTCGTTTTTTACGTCTAGCGTTGTTAGTATAAAAGATTTAAAAAAAAATCTTAACAGTTTTTGTTGCAAATGAAGTTTCCTATAATCTGCCGTCATAAAAATTTACAATAAAACGTTTCGTCTCATCAGAGCTGTTTTCGATTTTTTTTTTAAATACGGATCTGCCTTTATCGTAGAAAAATGATCAAGTGTAACATAATAATGTATTTAGTCTTGCACAGGCTATCAACATTTTAAATAAAAAAGCAGGTCCGTATTTAAAAAAAAATCGAAGGTGGGCCTGATGAGACGAAACGTCTTAGTGTAAATTTAATGGCGGGAGATTATAGGAAACTTCATTTACAACAAAAACTGTATATATCTATATCTTTTATACTAACAACGCTAGAAGTAAAAAAACTAAAATGAGCTTTTTCGTATTTTGTCGAATATTTCCGGCACCCTTCGGAATATCTTGAACTTTTATGAACCATTTTATTACTCATCAACATAGGAAACTTTTTCCCCATTTAACTAACTTTGTATCTCTTGCGGTTTACGAGATCTCTGTATTATTCAATTCGGGCCACCCTGTATATATTTTTTACAGATATATATTTTTATATATATTTTTGTTTAGACAAAGAGGAGAATAAGGAAGAAATTGTAGATCTATGTATGTTTTGTGGTTAAATGCAATATAATTTAAGAGATCTTCTCCAACAACAGCATCCAGTGGAAGATATATTAATTGGTATGTTGAAAGTAACTAAATCATTTTACAATTTTCATTTAATATTAATTAAATCTTTCTTATTAAATAAGATTTCAAGACATATTACCCATATCTAATATCATATTTTATTCTAAATGTTAGGTTAAGTATATCTCCAGTGAATTATACTCGTGTAATTATTAGAGATATTAAAAAGTTAATTCCCAAGCAGCACAAAAGGGGTCTGGTACTTTGGACATTATGATGTTAATCTATTGTTGAATGAGAGGCTATTTGATAATAGTGGCAGCGCAACCGAGTTACTGTTTAATTAGTTTCTCGTAAATGGCAAGTAACTAAAAAAAACATAATTTCTGTGTTTACATTATTCGTTAAACTATGATTAAAATAATGTGACCAAACTGATATTAATCTAATGCCATGAACTCATTTTCAATGACAGTTTTTCGCTATTTAGCTAAATTGCATGTTTGTGCTGTTTGAGTAAAAAAAGAAGACATTTCTTCATTCATATTCTGGTTTTTAATTTTTACAGAAAGTTTGGTGCAAGAAAAAAATGTAAAATCAAAAAAATATCCCTCAAAACATCACTGTTGCGTGTATTGTGGAACTTTGCAAGCCAAATTGGCCAGGCATCTACAAAGAAGGCATCCAAAGGAAAAAAACGGTTGAGGAAGCCTTAAAGCTACCAATAGGTAAACAATTATAAAGTTTTATCATAATTAAATGTATTTTATAGTATAGAACTAATTGTGAATGAATAGTTTTGTTGTACTTGTGTAAAGATTTTTAAATTTCTCTTATCAATAAGTATGAAAAACTAATTTCAATGTTCCAATTTCTTTTTAATTCGTAGAGTGCCTTAAAACATGTATTTACAAATGGATATTCATTTATTAAAAAATTTATGCATTTATAAATAACATCATTAATCTCAATGCATCCATCATTGTGAAAAGTTTTTAAATGAATTATAAGCATCTTTGATACTAATTAAAAACGGGTAGGAATAAACTGCTCAGTATTATATGATATTTTGCTTAGTAAAAAGTGCTGAATGCTCTGTATTTAACGCAAGAAGATCTCAATATTTTGTATTATCTTGCACGGTAAAATAATTAATTTGCTCGGTAACCTATGCCCGATATTTATTAAAGTTTCGCCCATTGAAAATCTCGGACGTTCGGTAAGTAACGATCAGTACAATCATGTAGGTACAATTTTATTTTTATGCATAACTTATAACTTATTTACTTGTTATTTACTATTTGTACCTATTATCTTTAAGTTTGTTTTGTACACAATTTAATTTTATGCATAACTTGTAACTTATTTACTTGGTATCGACTTTTGTATCTTGTACCTTTAGGTATTGTGTACCAAATTTATTTTTATTTCTTATATATTACAGAACCTTGTTTGTTTTTTGATTGTTTTATTTTTATACATTAAAATAAATTATACGCGATAAATATTGTTATGTTTATATTTAGTGATCATGTGATATTTGTACTAAATTTTATATTTTATACTGTGCGATTACTATTTTGCTCGAAGCATTTATAATTTTTACTAAGCGTGTAGTATTTTACTAAGGGTTAGGTTTGTTAACCGATAATTTTGCAATTTTCACCGAGCATTAAGTATTTTACAGAGCATTCAGAATTTTTACCGGGTAATAAGTATTTTACTGAGCACTTAATACCTTTACTGAGAACTAGAGCAAAATAATGAGAATGTGAACATTGCATTTAAATATAATACCGAGCATTTAATTTTTAGCGATTAAAAACTTATTCCTATTTAGGGTCTGCAAAACGAAGGCAAGCTTTTGCAGTTATCCAGAAGTTGGGGGATTTTAAATTTTCTAAAGAAAATCCAAAAAAAACGTACATATGTACAAGACGCCCGAAGAAAAACTCAGACCCTACTGACAGTGTAGCATGGCCCTATTGCAATGGTTTTTATAAAAAGACAAATTTGCATAATCACGTTCGATTGCAGTGTGTTGTAAAGCATAAGGAAACAAACATGATGAACATTACGAACATGAACCTTCAGGCTAAAAGTAGAGCCACTCTACCCAAAGTCCATTCAAAAGCAAGTGATGATTTTAAATTGAAGATTTTTCCTCCAATGCGAGATGATTATATCACAAGACTTGCTTGCAACGATGAACTTATAATTAATTATGCAAATTTATTAGCTAGTAAATATAGCTCAAGTTCTCACCGCTATAAAGAGATAAGAAATAAAATTCGCCATCTTGGCCGACTACTTCACGAATTAATGGAGTTTGATCATAACAATAAAAAATTAGAAGACATTTTTGTTCCGGAATATTTTGACGATTTTGTAAAAATCGTACATAAAATTGCAGGACTACAGTAATTTTCTTTTTATTAAATTATAGTTATTCAGGGGTTTGCACCAGAGCAAGTTGAAAATATAAATTTTTTGGGTTCCCCTTTTTTTTATTTGAGTTCAAACTACATCTTTCATAATTAAGAACACCATATTTCAAACTTGAAGAGTGAGTAAATTGATAACTTTTTCAGTACCACTATTTTCTCAACTACATAAAGAAGAAAATTAATCAGCATACCAGTTTTGTCGCGTACCAGTGAAAGATAGTACACACGTATCGAAGCGCTGTTAAAAACTAATAAATAGGTGGTTTCTAACTAAATATTTATTGCGTAAATATTCTTCATAGATTAAATCAAGTGTTTAGTGCACAGTAATTATGAGTTCTGAATCCCCAGGCGACGAATTTGTTCGTAATCCTAATTTAAAAGAATTATATCATAATAATACACAGCACTCTGGTAAATTGATAGATCCGACACAGGTAGCGGATAACGCTATGGATGATGAAAATTTCTCAAATGTTAATTCAGGCCTCACGGGTAACCGCTCTCTAGAGAATGTGGTAAGCGATAATAATGTCCAACAAAAAACTCAGAAGTTTTTTAACCTCAACAATATCCACCTGTATGGTAAGTCTTTTTATGTTTACATCGAAAGCATGGACAAAAACGTAGGACGACTGCATCCAATGTTTATCGGTCATATTTTATTGAAAAAATTAAAGATTAATAACATTATCTCAATAAATAGTATAGGGAAAAACAGAATCCGAGTTATTATGAAGAGTGCATTTGATGCTAATAGTCTTGTTAAGAATAAACAATTAGAGTCAGAAAACTTGATTGCATTTATTCCTAATCATTGAGTTGAACGAAAGGGTTTAATAAGATCAGTTGATACTCGATTTGATGAAAAGTATATACAGGAAAACATTCAGAGTAATAGTCCAGTCATTAATATTAAAAGGATTAACAGAAAAATTTCAATTGAGGACTCGGAAAAATAGTGTACAATTCCCAGTTGAACCTTACATTAGTAGGGTGATACAGTGTTTTAAATGCCTAAAATACGGACACGTGTTAAGCCAGTGCAGAAGTACTCTGTGCATTAAATGCGGTAAAGAAAAATTAGATGATCATACTTGTGAACCCGAAGACAATTACTGTACTTTTTGTAAGAACAATTCTCACATATCAACATCCAAAAAATGTCCTAATTACGAAAATCAAAGAAAAATAAAACAACAAATGTCAATTAAAAATATTCCCTACCTTGATGCAAAGAAAATGTCAGAAAATTCATTTGCTTCCATTCTATCTAATAATAGATTTAGTACTTTGGAAAATGAGGTAGAATTTCCGCCTCTTCCTGAAACAAATACCCATGCTAGGAGACCTAATGTTTCTTTGTCTCAACCGACAACAAGTGCACGCAGTTATCAACATAGTACTTATTCCCAATCTAATAAAAAACGCAAAATACAATCCCCATCTCCTCCACAGCAAAATGTCGAAACTATGTTTCCATTTAGATTTGGGCCGAGTAATGCCCTTCCGCCTAACAACATCAGACCTAATTTTAAAACAACTAGTGGTACAAATTTGAGTTCTAGTATTACAAACAATGTAACAGAGTATCTTACCCATTGTATATTGGCTATTTTTAATAATATTAATAATGTTGATGAATTCAAAAACTTGGATGTTAGTGTAATAAAAAATGAGTTCGATAGGATATTGGAGGATGTCCTTTATAAAAAATCCTAATGGCGAATACAAATACTTTAAATGTTATGCAGCGGAATGCTCGTTCTGCAATTGCAAACAAATCTAGTCTAATAAAATTCTTAAACGACGAAAATATTCATATCGCTTTAATAAGCGAGACATGGTTTAAACCAACACAACATGTTAACTTTCCTGGGTTTAACATCGTCCGCAAAGACAGAATGGATGGCAGAGCCGGAGTAGCTATCCTAGTTAAAAAACAAATTATTTTCAAAGAAATCAGATTTGATGATAATGCTTACAATGATGACATTCTAGTATGTGGCATATCAGTGGACATTAATCAATCACCCCTGTATTTTATATCATTATATAGACCTCCCAATATCAATACGCATACCAATGATTGGATTAATATTTTTAATCAATGTTCTCATTCTTTACTAATTGGTGGCGATTTTAATGCCCATAGCAACCTCTGGGGTTCTTCAAAAAATGATCAAGTCTGAAGACAAATTATTAAGTGCATAGAAGATAAGGATTTGATCATTTTAAATAATGGTGATAAAACTAGACTTGCCTCCCCAAATTCAAATAAATCTGTTGTAGATATATCAATGGCTTCGGCAGCTTTAGCCCCTCAAATAAGCTGGAATGTTTCCTCAGACAACCTTGGTTCTGACCATTTTCCGATAGTAATGGAGTACTCAACGGATTTTAATATTCCAAATATCATCTACCCCAAAAGTAAATGGAATGTGAATAAAGCTAACTGGGAACTATATGAGTCCATACTAGATAATAACTTTCAAAACCCCCCCCTGGGAATTGAATACAGTTGATAAGTATAATTTCTTTATCGACAACATTAACTATGTAGCTGAAAGAACAATAGCTACCATTAAACCTTTTATAGCAAAAAAACGTCCTCCTCCCCCGTGGTGGGATGATGAATGCGAACTAATTTTACAAAATAGAAAACAGGCGTTGAATAATTACAAACAGTTTAGTTCCATGGAAAACTTTATTACCAGTAAAAAAGTGATAGCCCAATCCAAAAAAATATTTAAATGTAAAGCCCGAAAAAATTGGAAAAAATACTGTGAAAATTTAAATGGGTCAACTCCATCAAAAGTACTTTGGTCTCATGCTAAAAGATTAAAAAGGATACCGATCAAGGATTCTACTCTTTCTCATTCCGATGTTTGGATCGATGAATTTTTCAATCGAGTTGCCCCACCTAGTGTACCAAATAAGGAATCAACGAAAAATACTGACCCTGTACAGGGCCATTTTTTTTCCCAACCTTTTAAAATTGCAGAACTTAACCTCGCTATTAAAAGCGCTTCCAATACAGCTCCAGGATATGATGAAATCAAGTATCCAATGTTGCTCTATCTACCCAATACTTGTAAAATTTTCCTTTTAGACATTTTGAATGACATCTGGCTTAAAGGCGCAGAATTAGAAGTTTTAAAAAAGGTGGTTATTGTCCCTATTCTTAAACTCGGTAAAAATCCTGAATTGGCCAATTCGTACAGGCCAATATCCTTGTTGTCTTGCGTGTTAAAGACTCTCGAACGAATGATAAAATACAGATTAGAATGGTGGTTAAACAACAACATCCCATTACCGCAATGTCAATTTGGTTTTAAGAAAGGCCTGGGTACTCTCAATGCCGTTACATATTTAGTTACAGATATTCAAAATAATTTTTCTAGTAATAAGTACTTAGGTGCTCTATTTTTAGACCTTAAGGGAGCGTATGAATGTGTAGATTTGGATATTCTTTTTGCCGAAATTATGAAAATGTCTATCCCGAGGTATACGGCTCAAGTAATTGTTAACTTATATAAAAATAGGATGATTTATTTAAGAGGATCTGACAATAATAAAATTGGTTATAGATTTAATTCAGTAGGATTGCCCCATGGATCGGTGCTGAGCCCTATTCTGTTCAATATTTATACCGCCGGTATTCACAGTCATATACAATCTCTCTGTAGTATTATCCAATATGCGGATGACTTTTGCTTTTACGTAGCCCATAACAAATATGACCCCTGTATCGATCAACTGAGTGGCGCCACTGAACAGGTAGAGAGGTGGTTCCACAAATATGGTTTTGACATCTCAGTAGAGAAATCAGTTACAAATATTTTCACAAGACACAATACGCCTAATATCACTGAACTACACTTGGGAAACCACGTCTATCCTTACAAAAACCAAATCACCTATCTGGGTATGACTCTCGACAAAAAACTTAATTGGGGTACGTATGTTGATCAAATTGTGGCTAAATGTGAAAAAGGCATAAATTTTTTAAAAATGATTTGTAAAACATGGTGGGGCGCTAATCCAACCACTCTTATTATATTTTATAAGGCTTACATTCGTTCTATAATCGATTATGGCTCCACATTATATGGATCTGCTAGCAATTCTGTTTTAAAACGCCTGGATACAGTGCAGAACAAAGCACTACGTATCTGCCTGGGAGCCACGAACTCCTCGCCTCTAATTCCATTACACGCTGAAGCTTCAGAGCCACCTTTGTTTTTCCGAAGAGAGTTTCTCAGTGAAAAATATATTTTAAAAGCAGAATACAAAAATCTCTCTATCACCTCTAAGATCTCCCAATTAAGCATACAGGATTTAACTAATAAATATTGGTCGAAGAAAACTCCCCACCGCTCTGCTCTGGTTTCCGCGAAATAAGTGGACAATTAAATACCCTCCTGAAATACTCAGACATACCTCATTTTAATTTGGATTACCTTTTTTACCAACCTCGTATAATAATACCATCTTATTCAGAAATTACCACTGTGAATAACTTGATGTTTAACAACTTAATGGCGGAATATTCCAATCATCTGCATATATTCACTGATGGATCGAACATTGTGGATAACACGGGGTGTGCCATTTATATTCCGTCAAAAAATTTTGAAAAGAAAATTAAATTGGACAGCATTACAACTGTATTTACCAGTGAGGCCATAGCAGTCTTGGAAGCCTTGGAGTATGTTAAGTGTTACGAAGTTAGGCAAGCCGTTATTTTCTCGGACTCTCTAAGCGTTTTACAAAATTTAAAAACTGCTAATATAAATAATTATCTTAACATAAACAGTTATGCTCTTCGAATATTACTCCTTCTTTGTAGCCTATATAAAGAACATGTTATAATTGATTTTGTTTGGGTAAAAGCTCATTTAGGCATACACTATAATGAACATGTGGATAAACTTGCCAAGGAAGGAGCTGAATCTGGCGAAAATATTCATCTAAAAATGAGTTTGTTGGATTGCACGAATTTTTCTAAAAAGCGTGTTTCTATTAAGTGGAGGGAATATTACAATCAGTTCAAAAATGACAACCAAAATAATAGATATACCCTGATTGAAAACGATTTAAATAGAAACCCGTGGTTCCATCACTTGGAAGAAAGTAGAAAACTAATCACTACTGTTACCAGATTGAGATTTGGTCATGCGTGCTTTCCACAACACCTGAAGAGGATTGGAGTTATTGACACAGACATATGTACGTCATGTGGAGTCATTAGCGATTTAGATCACATCTTTTTTGCCTGTTCAAATCATAGTAGAGCCACAAATGATTTTATTGATAGTCTGCTAAAACTGAAAATATGTCTTCCAATTAATCTCCTTCATCTATTATCCCTGAAAAATATACATATATATTGCTATGTATTTGCAATGTTGTATATTTGTGTTGTGGAGTTATTTATGTCTTCCAGATTTGGTAAAGATCTGATGAGGCAATTGAATATTTAGAATTGTTATTTAGTTGTTGTAGTTTGGTATAACTGTTTTTAAGTTAGGGAATTTGTTTTATAGTTTTTATATGTCATATGTTGAGGTTATTATAATTTAATGACACTGACAATGAAAATTCTAATTTTGGGCTGAAGGGGTCAGGTTTGTAATAATAATCTAAATTTAGTTGTTTTAAAAAAACTTTGACTTCTTGATTGAAAAGAAAAAAGATGAATAAAAAATAAAAGGAAAAAAAGAGGGAAAAAGATCAATAGATACGGGTAAGAGATTGAAGATTGAAAAAGAATTAAAATTTTGAGAATTTTGGAGAGAAAAATAAGTAGAAGAAAGAAAATCAATAGATACGGGTAGGGGATTGAGAAGTTTGAGAGAAAAAAATTTTTGTGAATTTTGGAGAGAAAAATCAATAGATACGGGTAGGGGATTGAAGATTGAAAGAGAATTAATATTTTGAGAATTTTGGAGAGAAAAATAAGTAGAAGAAAGAAGATCAATAGATACGGCAGATACGTGAGAAAAGTTTTGAAATTTGGAAAAGAAAATAGGTAGAAGGAAGGAGATAAAATAATTTGAAGAGAAGAAAAGAATATTAAGGCTAGTCGGAGAAGTGAAAAAAAGTAAAGGAAGAAATAATTAAGAGGAGTTGAAGGATAGGAATTGTAAGGTGGAGAAAATAAGTAGAAGGAAGGAGTTAAATAGTTTGAAGAGAAGAAAATAATATAAAGATTAGTCGGAGAAATGAGAAAAGTGAAGAAAGAAATAATTAAGAGGATTTGAAGGATAGGAATTGTAGCTACGAAGAAAGAAATGAGTGAAAGGTATTAAATCAAAATTATTTATAAATCATCACATTCACATAATTATATCAAGAAATTAAAGGGTTGTAATAAATAAAAATTTTGTCAATTGAAATTTTAATTTTATAAAAAAAAAAAAAAGGAATTTCCAACATAGAAACCTGAACCTGCAATCTGAGGTGGAATCGCATAGCCGGAGCTACAGAGATAATTAAGAATTGAATATTGTTGTTTTAGTTAGTGGTATTGATTTGGAAGATATAAATGGTTTCACATCAAATTATTAATCAATCATATTAATAAAACATAATAATTGGCACAGCAACGTGGGGAAATTCGGAAAATTCATTTCAGGTCGGTTAGACAAGATTATTTAAAAATTTAAAGAAAAAAAAAAAGGAAAAAGTTTTTTTTGTTTGTCAATACAAATGTCACTTAAATAGGATAATTTTAGTAAGTATTAATTTTCAATTGTGTAAAATATTTTATGAACTTACGATCAGGAAAACAAACAAAGATGGAAAATAAAGATCAAATGCCAGAAACTTCACAAGGTGACACAACACAAATGACACAAGCACAAAATGATGACAAATTTATACAGTTAATGAACATGATAGGGAATAGATTTGACGAAAATAACAAGAAAATGGAAGAAAACAAACAAGAAATGAAAAATAGCTTTGACGAAAATAGCAAGAACATGGAAGAAAACAATAAGATTTTAGAAAATAGTATACTAGAGCTGCAAAACAAGGTGGATCAAAGAATTAAGAACATAGTAGTAAGTTTAGAAAAAGTTAACGAAGAGATAACTAAGAAAATTGATACAAAAATACTAGAAGCAACTAAGGAATTTAAAGGGGAAGTAAGAGTAGAAGTAGAACATGTGATATTAGAGGGTATGAAGGAAATAGATATGCGTTTGAGAAACCAAGAAGATATAGTGAGGACACAATTAAAAGAACAGGATGGTAAAATAGAACAGAATATGAAGATATTAAATAATACACATACACCTACATTTAACACATTTACTGCAATACAAAATACGGCGATAAATCATTTCTATGGTGATTCTAGAATTCACCCAAAGGTATTTTTAGAACGTTTCAAGCAACATTTACAAAATATAAATAGTGAATATAATTTAAATTATAAAATACAAAAGGTATTAAAAGCAGAATCGGAAATTTGGTATCAAATAATAGAATCTAAGTTCGAAACGTTTGAAGAATTTGAACAATTACTATTAAAGAAATATTGGTCTGAACATTGTCAAGAGAAAATTCGTTTTAATTTATTTAATGGCAAATATTCAGAAAATAGTGGTATATCTAGGGAAAGTTATGTCATGCGTAAAATTTATACTTAATATTAAATTTTTGGAACCAAATTTGACAGAAAATGAATTGATAAAATATCTAGCCAGACATTTTTCGGATGACATTCATCATGTGATCGTAACACAACGCATAACAACATTAGATGGTTTAAATGAGTATTTGAGGGTAATAGATGATTTACATAAGGTTTCAAATAGCAATTTTAGATCAACGAATAAGAGAAATTTCAGACCAACACAGCATAATGAGCAAAATTTTAATAACAGACAAAATCATTATTCAGACAGACAACAATATTATAATCAGTATAACAGTAGAAATTATGATAATAATGAGAGATATAATGACAAATATAAATCTAATGGAAATACATATCAAAGTAATAGGAATTATGGAAATGGAAATAATAGGCAAGGGGAAAATAAAGGAACCTCTTGACATAATAGCAATGGATTTTATAAATAATTTGATTAAGGATAAAGAAGGGTATAAACACATATTAGTTATAGTGGATATTTTTTCAAAATTTACAAAAGTTTATCCTACAAAAAGATGTAATACAAATACGGTTTGTAAATTACTTTCCAAATATTTCAAATCAGTAGGAATACCAAAGAAAATTTTAGCTGATAACGCGATGTATTTTGATAATGACAAATTAAAAAATTATTTGACAGGTAAACAAATTAAATTAAGTTTTACTACAATTAGACATCCACAAGCAAATCCAGCAGAACGATATATACAAGAGGTGACTAAAATTTTAAGATTTACCATACACAATGATCATACAGATTGGTTATTATGTTTATCAAATGTTGAATACATTATAAATAATGGTCCAAGTACTATTACAGAAGTACCGCCGATAACAATTATGTTTGGTATTCCACCTATCAGACCATGGAATTTTGAAACTGGGATTGAATTAGATCAAATAAGAAATCAAGTAAAAATTAGATTAGAACGAAATGCAAAAAAATATCAGGCTAGAGAAAATAAAAAAATTAAGAAACATGTAGTGTATAAACAAGGGGACTTAGTAGTTATAAAAAGATTGAAGGTGTCAAATTTTGACAAGAAATTATGTGCAAAATTTAAATTTCCTTATGAAGGTCCTTATATAATACATAGACCATTAAATGAAAATACATATGAATTGAGACATATAAACAGTGAACATATAAGAGGTAAATTTCATATAGAAATGATTTATCCATATACACCAAGAAATTAAGACACAAGTAGACTTACACGATTAAACTGGTGAAAGATTTTATTTTGCAAATACGTTTGTTTTAAGAAATTTTAAACATATTACCTAAGTAAAAGTTTAAGATTTGGGGAGGAAAATGCTATGTATTTGCAATGTTGCATATTTGTGTTGTGGAGTTATTTATGTCTTCCAGATTTGGTAAAGATCTGATGAGGCAATTGAATATTTAGAATTGTTATTTAGTTGTTGTAGTTTGGTATAACTGTTTTTAAGTTAGGGAATTTGTTTTATAGTTTTTATATGTCATATGTTGAGGTTATTATAATTTAATGACACTGACAATGAAAATTCTAATTTTGGGCTGAAGGGGTCAGGTTTGTAATAATAATCTAAATTTAGTTGTTTTAAAAAAACTTTGGCTTCTTGATTGAAAAGAAAAAAGATGAATAAAAAATAAAAGGAAAAAAAGAGGGAAAAAATCAATAGATACGGGTAAGAGATTGAAGATTGAAAAAGAATTAAAATTTTGAGAATTTTGGAGAGAAAAATAAGTAGAAGAAAGAAAATCAATAGATACGGGTAGGGGGTTGAGAAGTTTGAGAGAAAAAAAATTTTGAGAATTTTGGAGAGAAAAATCAATAGATACGGGTAGGGGATTGAAGATTGAAAGAGAATTAAAATTTTGAGAATTTTGGAGAGAAAAATAAGAAGAAGAAAGAAGATCAATAGATACGGCAGATACGTGAGAAAAGTTTTGAAATTTGGAAAAGAAAATAGGTAGAAGGAAGGAGATAAAATAATTTGAAGAGAAGAAAAGAATATTAAGGCTAGTCGGAGAAGTGAAAAAAAGTAAAGGAAGAAATAATTAAGAGGAGTTGAAGGATAGGAATTGTAAGGTGGAGAAAATAAGTAGAAGGAAGGAGTTAAATAGTTTGAAGAGAAGAAAAGAATATAAAGATTAGTCGGAGAAGTGAGAAAAGTGAAGAAAGAAATAATTAAGAGGATTTGAAGGATAGGAATTGTAGCTACGAAGAAAGAAATGAGTGAAAGGTATTAAATCAAAATTATTTATAAATTATCACATTCACATAATTATATCAAGAAATTAAAGGGTTGTAATAAATAAAAATTTAGTCAATTGAAATTTTAATTTTATAAAAAAAAAAGGAATTTCCAACATAGAAACCCGAACCTGCAATCTGAGGTGGAATCGCAATTAAGAATTGAATATTGTTGTTTTAGTTAGTGGTACTGATTTGGAAGATATAAATGGTTTCACATCAAATTTTTAATCAATCATATTAATAAAACATAACAATATATAAAGAAATAGTACGTTTCCTGAGTAAGGTAAACCAGCTATTATAGGGCTATTATAGGCTATTATAGGTATTTATTTATAGGTTTAGATTTGTTCATTTATGTGTTTAACCCTGTGTTTATGTTACCTACTATCCGTGGTCTTAATCCTGTGTGTCTTTATAAATGCCCTGATGGACCCCTGGGCGAGAAGGGGGTGTCCCTGTTTACGTCCTTGTTGTTAGTCTTCAATTAATCCACTACGTTGTTTAGGTTAGCTTTCAATATATGCAACTGGCTAATGGATTAGGTCCAATGCCATAAAAAAAAAATAATAATAATCGGCATACGCAGTTAGAAAGGTTCGTGTTTGCTTTATTCATTTGAAACTTTTAAATTATTCTTATTACTGTAATATCACAAAAATTAAATTTCTGTACTCACTTTTTATAATTTCGACATCAAATTTAAATTAAAAAAAAAATTCTATGTAATAGTGGTACCGAAAGTTAAACTGCCGAATCTGCCGAAAAATTGTGTTAATTACGGTTAATGCACATTTTACATCTTAGTAATTTTAATTTATGTTGTTTAGGATACAGTGGTTGGATACATCAAACCTTACGTCATAAAATAACACGACCGGACTTGTTTTAGCATATTCCTCTAATAAAGACAGTCACAAAATGCATGGTCTACCTGGCTGATTCCTGCTGCCGAAAATGCCAAGTTCCGGTCATTTGTCAAGTAACTATGATAAATTTATAACATCATGAAATTGCAGGGCGGCTGAGCACTGTAGCTCAGTTAACTAAAGCATAGCAGCTTGAATTGACTGACTGCAATGCTTCTGGGTTCGTATCCTGGCCATGGTATGGATGTAGTGTTTTTGTTTTTTCTTCCATATTTTATGTGTTTTCGGGTTTTGTTAAACATATTTAACATAATTTTAAGTTGCCATTTAATTTCCGCTATTTTTCTTTGGCATGCCGAAGTAATGACTTCCACAAAGTGGAGGGAAAGTATTGTAATGAATATAAATTTCATTTTTTTTATCGTTGAAATGGACTTAGAAAATTGTGAAACACCGGGTTTTTAAATTTGAGCTAGAAGAAATTTCTGTCTGTTTGTTTGTAATTGTAACTTTTTGTGTGCAACGATTACTCTAAAACGGTTTAAGATATCGACTTGAAATTTGATACACTTAGGTATTTTAATGAGATCTTAAACTATATTACATTTGGAACTCAATCCAGTGAGGGGTAGGAGGGGTAGTTGAAGGTAAATAAGTAAAACGAGGTAGCAAGAGGCCATACAGTTGTGGTTTAGTGTGATTATAAAAATTAATGGTTTAAAAAAAAATCCAGCGGGAGCCAACCTTCGTCGCATTCATTATATTATACATCATGGGATCGCTCCGGCGCTCTGTTCTCACTCAAAATGTGATTAACTTTTTAAGTTTCTGTGAAACAATGCACGTCATTAATTGACTTTACTTTTGCCATCAATTATTGTGCGTCAAAATGAAGAGTTGTTTCTTGTACAAGGAAAATGTCACATATTTTTCCAAAAAGTCTTTCGCTAAATGTACTTTGGTGATCTCAAAATACCAAACACATACATAAAATATCGAGAGGAAAAACATACTATACATCCATGCCCTGGCCAGGTTTCAAACTCAGTAGCATTGCAGTCAGTCAATTCAAGCTGCTACGCTTTAGCCAACTGAACTATCGTGCTTGGCCGCCCCGGAATTTCATGCTGTTATAAATTCATATTTACTTGAAAAATGACCGGAAGTTGGCATTTTTAAGACCATCACGGCAGAAATTTGCCAGGCAGACCTTGCATTTTGTGTCTGTCATTATCAGAGGGATGGGCTAAAATAAGTCCGGTCATGTTATTTTATGACATAAGGTTTGATGCATCGAACGCTTAGACTAAAAGTAATTCAGTCAAATCGTTTTAGTTGTTATCCATTGCGATATGTTAAATAAATGGGAGTTTTTTTCTAAAATTCTGTTTGGGACTTCTGCCACATATATCTTCTAAATATAAATTCCAAATAAAAAAAAGAATAAACCGTCTATACCTTGACTTTTACGTCAAAAGATCAGTCAGAAGGTGCTTTTTGACAATTGACATAAATAGGAATTAATATTTAAATAAGATTTTTCGCTGACATTTCGGAAACTAATATCTTTTTCCGTTTAATGAAATCATTTTCATTATGTGTTATGCATATATGTAGTTTCATTAAGCTTCGAAACGTCCCAAAAAAATCTTATTTATATTACTTACTTGTCAAATAGCATCCGCTGACTGATCCTTTGACATAAAAGTCACAGGCGTAGAGGTTCCCATTAATATACTGCATTTTTCGATTTTTTTGTTACACGTTATTATTCTTATTGTCTTTGCCGTCAACTTTCATTCCTTTAACTTTTTTCGTATCTCCTCAAATAAGGAAGCTATAGCCGTTTGTGGTTTTCCTATTTTTCAGGTTTTTGTAATATATCTCATAAAGTAGGCTATGGATTTCAAATTTCTTTTTACTGAAATATAGCTCACAAAAAATGCGATAACTGTTTCTAAAACTTTATTCTTCTACAATAGATATTAAGCGAGATATTTGGTGTGGCCCTCGTAAAATAGACAGTCTGTATATATATATATATATATATATATATATATATATATATATTTATTTTATGCTGTGTATCCACAATGCGAAGGCTGAGTCGTGGTTCTCGGCCGTGGAAGATGAGAGAGGTTCCCTGGTGGAGGACTTCGTCACTGCCAGCGACCTCTTCATCGTCAATGAACCTGATTTTCCAAACACTTTTTCCAGCCCCAATGGTGAAAGTAATATTGACATCACGATG
This sequence comes from Stenurella melanura, assembly GCA_963583905.1. Lineage (NCBI taxonomy): Eukaryota > Metazoa > Arthropoda > Insecta > Coleoptera > Cerambycidae > Stenurella > Stenurella melanura. The sequence continues at coordinate 76,028,831 of OY757314.1, forward strand.
GCTAATAGATCCGCCACTCACAAAATTGAAAATTGGCATGTCCTGCCTGACTTAGTCAATAGCGGCCACCGTCTGTTAGAGTTTTCCTACTCCCAGACTGGCCGGCCCAGTCAGCCTGTGAAGTATGGGTACGATCTTGCAAGGATGGACGAGGAGAGGTTTCGTACCGAGACCGTCTCTCTCCGACAGGTACTCCAACTCATTCCCCGAGATAATTCTGTTCCCAACATTGAACACAGAGTCGAAAGGCTCACGTCTGGCCTCTCAGCTATCTGCGAGGCCAATCTGCTGAAGCGTCCCTGCAGGCCCCACAAAACTTCGTGGTGGTCGGTCGGACTCCAATCCCTCAAAACAAAGGTCAACGTCGCACGACACCGTCTCCAGCACGCTCACCGATCCAACGCTAGAAATCTAGCTTATCTTACCCAAAGATATCATTCTTTAAAAAGCCAGTATAGCTTAGCTATACGAAAAGCTAAAAATGATAGCTGGAACAAATTTGTATCCCAAGACCTTGAGTCCGACCCGTGGGGTACGACTTACAAGCTTGCCTCGGGTAGGGTGCGTCCGTCGGAGGCCCTTCATGCCGTTGTGGCTGAGGACCGCTGTACGCGCACCTTGCCAAAGACCTTAGAGGAAATCATACAACGGCTGATGCCAGACGATGCCCCCCTTGAAGACTCTCCACTCCAAGCGGACCTTCGGGACCGCTCTCTTCGAGTTGGAGGAAATGCGGAAGTCCCGGTCTTGGTCACGGAACGTCACCTTGACCAGGCCTTTGCCAAGATCAAGCCCAGAAAAGCACCTGGCTGGGATAACATCCCCGGCAAGGTCTTACTCGTAACACGGGACATTCTGAGCTCTTTCATAATAGACGTATTTAATGACTGCCTCGCTGCTGGCTTGTTTCCGACTCTCTGGAAGAAAGGGGTCCTCATAACTATTTTGAAGTCCCCAGACAAGGATCTCACAGATCCAAAGGCCTTTAGGCCCATTACCCTTTTGCCAGAACTGGGTAAGCTCTTTGGGCGCACCCTGCTAATCCTAATTCAAGAAACTATGGGACCCCTTATAGCTCCCACACAGTTCGGCTTTCGAGCCGGTGTATCCACACTAAATCCTTTAACGGAACTTACCTCCACAGCCAGCAGCAATGAGTGCAAGTACACCCTGGTCATCTTTTTAGACATCGCAGGCGCTTTTGACAACTTGTGGTGGCCCTCCATTATTTTAGCCATGGGAAGTAAAAACTTCCCAAATCCTATACTGAGGGTAATTTCCAACTACCTCTCAGATCGTGTTGTCAGTTACGCGTCGCTGCACTACTCTGTAGAGAAGCGACTCACCAAGGGATGTCATCAGGGCTCTGCCCTGGGTCCGTTTCTCTGGAACCTCGTCATTGATGATCTCCTCACTTCCGACCTGCCGATGGACTGTAAGTCCATCGCATATGCCGATGATGTGGCCATCATGATTGGCGGCAACTCTAGGCGCTCCCTCGAGGAGAAGGCATCTGTCTGTATGCGCACTTTCTGCAGTTGGTCATCTTCTTGTAAGCTGGCCGCGTCCGTAGAAAAGACCAAATATATGGTCTTTGGGGCGCGCTTAGATAGGAACCCCACGGTTCATCTGCAGGATACTCCGGTCTCTAGGACCGCCACTATGAAATATCTTGGCATTGTGCTTGATGATCGCCTCGGCTTTCTCAAGCACGTTGAGTATATCGTCGGCAAAGTCAAGAAAATCTTTCTTGTACTGCGCCGACTTATCTACCATACGTGGAATTCCCCACCTAAGTCCACCATAATCATCTACCAACGTGCAGTTCTGCCGATACTTAGCTACGGCCTCAGCATCTGGGCCCACCGTCTCCAACACTCCAGAGTGGTCCGCAAGCTGAGAGAGATTCAGGCTCTTTGTCTGAGATGCATAGTCCGGGCCTACAGAACGGTCCCTGTAGAAGCTTTATGCATTCTATGTAGGATTCCTCCCGTACATCTGGAATTAGCCAGGTTACATGCTGTAGCGCAAATCCGCTCTGCGGGCAATGCCGTCTTCTTGGGCGAGAATATTTCTCTTGCGGAGTTCCGACATATGTCGGACGCACTTCGGCATATTGATGATCTTCTCCTCCGCCGCTGGCAAGTGGAGTGGAATGAATCCACCAAGGGAAGACATCTTTATAGGCTCAAACCGGACGTCAGGGTCTGGTTGGCCTCGGAAGAGCCGGTCCTCTCTATGAGGACTGTTGAATTACTAACAGGCCATGGCGAGTTTGGGGTTCACCTACTGAGAATAGTGAAATCCCTGACTGACTATTGTGAACAGTGCCTGGTGTCTGACGACCCAATTCACCGCATTCTGCACTGTCGTCGTTTCGACGATCTACGCCTACACATAGTCACTCAGTTGGGTGATCTCCCGGCTCGCCTGGATCTTCTGCCTGAATATCTATTTCGAAATCCCCCGCTTTTCGCACCCCTGGGGGACCCACTTATCCCGTAGTAGCTTTCCATCAAGCAACCGTTCTTTAAAATACACTGCTTATTTTTGTAACGCACAGTTTCGCAAACCAGATGAGAAACCAGAGTCAAATCTGTGTTTGTTTGTTTCAGTGCAATGTCCGTGTATTTATATTATTCTATGTTTAATACTAACTATAGGTTAAGATTTTTATTCTAAAGACTACTACTAATCCTAAATTTAAGTTTTAATTTTCTGAAATATGGCCAACTGTAAACATTCCCACTCGATCGGAGGTTAAACCGCTTTGCGGTAGGTACTCCGGCTCAGTGTGGACACCTCTGGCCCCCCAAGATCTCTTTATACACGCAAGTAGAAATTCCTAACATCGTATCATTCCATACTGGTGCTGCTAAGTTAATAGCAGGGAAAGAGGAGGGTGTCCTAAATCTACTTTTCGCGTGTGTATCCACACTGTGGAACACTACCTAAGTATCGTGTTTGAAATCATAAATAAAATTCACAAATTTGTATGTATTTTAGAAAATAACCATAACAGTTTTACTTTAACGGATCATACAGAAGCAGGAATATCTGTGGTTTATTTAATTGATTCAAGTTCAATTGTTCTCAGCGAGTAGGATGCAGAGAATGAAACTTGATATTGAATTAGAACAAAATATTAAAATAAACATAAAATGAAGTTAATTTAGTTTAACAAGGTTATTCTAAATAGTATATGATAAAACATGAACTTGTAGAGACTTTCAGTCTCATTTAAAATAATTTAGAATGAATTTGGAAAACAATAAAGTAAAATTTATAAAATCTGACATTCATGTCAAAACTTAGGGCTGAAAATCATAAATTGTGTAGAAACACTGTAAATCTACACAAAATGAATATTGAATGAAAGACTATTAACAGTAGTTGCATTGCAGGGTGATTATTTTAGAAATAGTAAGTCCATATATTACAAAACACTGAATGACATTTTAAGTTTTCAGATATTTTCAAATATTGCAGAAAGGTGTTTTGTAAATGATATTTCACATCATGCAGAAAGAAAGGACTAATAGTATGATGTTAAATGTTTGTTGGCGTATCAATTTCTTGTTTTAGTTTATAATATCAGCATTCTGTCAGTATGAAAAACTGTAGTGCGTTTTTAACTACTAGCATTTTGTGTTTATCATTGCTATTCATCTAAATGTATGAATTAGTATTTATTTGAGATTGGAATTGTTAATTGTAGTTATAAGTAGATTTTAAGAAAGTATATGTAATATGTCAATATATTTCGAGTAATTACAATTATTCACTTAATCCTGAAAAGTAGAATAAGAAATTCATCAGGAAAATTAAAGAATTAAAAACAGTATTCAATTAATGTAAGGAACAAACAAAACTAAATAGTTTAAAAATTAAATTAAAATTAAATTTTGAAATATTAGATCAAAATAGAGAAAAACAATTGAAATATTGGAAATTGACCCAATGAAACGACTAAAAATAACAAATCAGTTGATCACACACCGCTGAACAGCGAGCTGCGAAAAATATTCATCCACGAATAATTAATAATTTGGAAATAAAAGAAAAGTGGTGAATAAATTGAAGGTTAGAATATTACAATCCAGATATATTGATATCAAGAAAATTGTAAAAGTTGATTAAATATAAGAAGTGAGTATACTTTGAAAGTATTACGAAGTAGATTATCCGGAAAGCAGATTTAGAAGAGTGAAGTATTTGTTAATCCAGTTAGCAAATTTATATGGTGAAGGAACTCAAACGTCAATCAAGTGATAGAAATATTTCAAGGAAATCTTGAAATTAAATTGGAGGTTAGAAACAAACGTCAATCCGGTAAAGAAGAAGAAGAAGAAGCGTTGAGAGGTTAAAAAGTCAGTCAAGTGACATTATATTTCAAGGATCACAATAACCAGTTAGAGGTTATAAATTAACGTCACTCAAGTTGAAAGTTTTAACACGGTAAAGCTTTACAATATCACAAATCCATGGTACATATTTATTTTAAATAAAAGGCCATATCTATCAGTTTAAGTTAAGTTAGATTTTATTATTTAAATTTGTTAATTACATTCCAAGTTCAAATTTGTTAATAAATTAATACTTTGTTCGTTCAATATTGAGTTTGATTTATTTAGATTGTTATCTTGATCGATGAGCTTCCCGAGACGACTGACACGAGAGTTTATTATTCCCAAGTGAACATTTCGCCGTTGCAAAACGACGAAATGGGGGAAGCTCCATCTAGCGGTCAATATCTGTCTCAATCAAAACAATATCCCGACATGGGGTGCATGTAATAGTTCAAGAGCATGCTTCTAGAGGGCAGAATATATTAAAACAAAATATTTCTGTCTATCACCTCTATGAATCCTTATTTTCATAAGGATAGTAAACCAAACTGCAACGAATTGCTAGTCTGGCCGCGTTAAGGATAAAAATCACATTTTATCACAAAACGCTTGGTTTTGATTGAAACAAATACCAGCCGAAAGATTTATACCTAATTAAAGGCAACTCTCGCACCAGTCATCTCGGGCCACTTGCAGACTGCAGTTTCGCGCTGGTGGCGCTCGTCAGTGCATTTCGTCGTTTTGCAACGGCGAAATGTTCACTTGGGAATAATAAACTCTCGTGTCAGTCGTCTCGGGAAGCCTTGCACTGACGAGCTCCACCAGCGCGAAACTGCAGTCTGCAAGTGGCCCGAGATGACTGGTGCGAGAGTTGCCTTTAATCAGGTATAAATCTTTCGGCTGGTATTTGTTTCAATCAAAACCAAGCGTTTGGTGATAAAATGTGATTTTTATCCTTAACGCGGCCAGACTAGCAATTCGTTGCAGTTTGGTTTACTATCCTTATGAAAATAAGGATTCATAGAGGTGATAGACAGAAATATTTTGTTTTAATATATTCTGCCCTCTAGAAGCATGCTCTTGAACTATTACATGCACCCCATGTCGGGATATTGTTTTGATTGAGACAGATATTGACCGCTAGATGGAGCTTCCCCCATTTCGTCGTTTTGCAACGGCGAAATGTTCACTTGGGAATAATAAACTCTCGTGTCAGTCGTCTCGGGAAGCCTTGCACTGACGAGCGCCACCAGCGCGAAACTGCAGTCTGCAAGTGGCCCGAGATGACTGGTGCGAGAGTTGCCTTTAATTAGGTATAAATCTTTCGGCTGGTATTTGTTTCAATCAAAACCAAGCGTTTTGTGATAAAATGTGATTTTTATCCTTAACGCGGCCAGACTAGCAATTCGTTGCAGTTTGGTTTACTATCCTTATGAAAATAAGGATTCATAGAGGTGATAGACAGAAACATTTTGTTTTAATATATTCTGCCCTCTAGAAGCATGCTCTTGAACTATTACATGCACCCCATGTCGGGATATTGTTTTGATTGAGACAGATATTGACCGCTAGATGGAGCTTCCCCCATTTCGTCGTTTTGCAACGGCGAAATGTTCACTTGGGAATAATAAACTCTCGTGTCAGTCGTCTCGGGAAGCCTTGCACTGACGAGCGCCACCAGCGCGAAACTGCAGTCTGCAAGTGGCCCGAGATGACTGGTGCGAGAGTTGCCTTTAATTAGGTATAAATCTTTCGGCTGGTATTTGTTTCAATCAAAACCAAGCGTTTTGTGATAAAATGTGATTTTTATCCTTAACGCGGCCAGACTAGCAATTCGTTGCAGTTTGGTTTACTATCCTTATGAAAATAAGGATTCATAGAGGTGATAGACAGAAATATTTTGTTTTAATATATTCTGCCCTCTAGAAGCATGCTCTTGAACTAATATATATATATATATATATATATATATATATATATATATATTAAGGAAGCACGCTGTTTACTATATATATATATATGTTTGAGGATTTAGTTCTTGGGTTTCGGTTCATTAAAAGTGGAGGTTTTATGCGATATGCATTTATTTCATTATAATTTTTGTAAACGTTTCGGTGATTGTTTCCACCTTTTTCAATACAGGACAACTAAAATATATTTTATATGAATTTACATTTAATTTAATTTTGAAAAAATAGAACATACCTTGAAACAATGATGAGTTGTGGCACTATTTAACTAATTTCATTTTTTTTAATATACTAACTTATTTAAATGGTTAAATGCACAGTTTTTTTTGATGTTATTGCTTGCACTTCTTTAACAAAACTGATTTTTACCGTTTCTATTTGGTATTGACGGGCCTGTTTATTGCTTTATTGGGAAAAGTAGTATCCGCACATGTTGCTGTCTAATATACTTTAGGTAGATTCAGTGGCGTGGTTTGTTGTTTTTCATTGTAGGTTTTGATGATTTTTAATTTAGAAGATTATTGTATATTTTATTTAAATTTTGTGTGTCTGTTTTGTCATTTATACTGTTTGGGTGTTTTTTAATTTTGATCATTTCTAGGATTTCTCGTTTTTTGGTGTGCGTTTCTGTAGCTAGTATTTCTGTCTTGTCAAAGTTGAATTTATGTTTCATAGTCTGTGTATGTTTAGTGAGTGCTGTTTTGTTTAATTTGTCATATTTATGGCCTTGTATTCTTTTTTCTAAATGTTGGGAGGTTTGTCCTATGTATACCTTATCACAGTTGTCGCATGGAATTTTGTAAATGACATGAGTTTTTTTTGATTGTGGTGTTTTGGCTTTTAGTTTACTAAAATTTGATTTTAGTAAGTTGCTTCCTTTATGACAGATGGATATATCATGTTTTTTAAATTTTTTCCCTATTTGCTCTGATAGTCCTTTTGTGTAGGGTATAGCTATGTATTTGGTTTGTGTGTTGTCGGTTTTAGTTTGTGTTAACAGGGGGGTATTGTTGTAAAATTTGTGTATTCGTTTTTTAAAGATATTATTGAGGAAGGAGTCAGGGTAATTATTTTTTAAAAGAGCAGTTTTGGCTTTTTTGATGGCATCTTCTCTATATTCGGGGTCTGAAAGCTTTCAGACCCCGAATATAGAGAAGATGCCATCAAAAAAGCCAAAACTGCTCTTTTAAAAAATAATTACCCTGACTCCTTCCTCAATAATATCTTTAAAAAACGAATACACAAATTTTACAACAATACCCCCCTGTTAACACAAACTAAAACCGACAACACACAAACCAAATACATAGCTATACCCTACACAAAAGGACTATCAGAGCAAATAGGGAAAAAATTTAAAAAACATGATATATCCATCTGTCATAAAGGAAGCAACTTACTAAAATCAAATTTTAGTAAACTAAAAGCCAAAACACCACAATCAAAAAAAACTCATGTCATTTACAAAATTCCATGCGACAACTGTGATAAGGTATACATAGGACAAACCTCCCAACATTTAGAAAAAAGAATACAAGGCCATAAATATGACAAATTAAACAAAACAGCACTCACTAAACATACACAGACTATGAAACATAAATTCAACTTTGACAAGACAGAAATACTAGCTACAGAAACGCACACCAAAAAACGAGAAATCCTAGAAATGATCAAAATTAAAAAACACCCAAACAGTATAAATGACAAAACAGACACACAAAATTTAAATAAAATATACAATAATCTTCTAAATTAAAAATCATCAAAACCTACAATGAAAAACAACAAACCACGCCACTGAATCTACCTAAAGTATATTAGACAGCAACATGTGCGGATACTACTTTTCCCAATAAAGCAATAAACAGGCCCGTCAATACCAAATAGAAACGGTAAAAATCAGTTTTGTTAAAGAAGTGCAAGCAATAACATCAAAAAAAACTGTGCATTTAACCATTTAAATAAGTTAGTATATTAAAAAAAATGAAATTAGTTAAATAGTGCCACAACTCATCATTGTTTCAAGGTATGTTCTATTTTTTCAAAATTAAATTAAATGTAAATTCATATAAAATATATTTTAGTTGTCCTGTATTGAAAAAGGTGGAAACAATCACCGAAACGTTTACAAAAATTATAATGAAATAAATGCATATCGCATAAAACCTCCACTTTTAATGAACCGAAACCCAAGAACTAAATCCTCAAAAATATATAATTAAACAAGGTTCAAGAACAACCAAAGAAACTAACCTTTCTTTCAAAACAATATATATATATGTATATATATATATATATATATATATATATATATATATATATATATATATATATATATATATATATATATATGTTATATGCTAAGTAATTCAATATCTTTATCTGAGATAAGCGATAACAGCTTCCTGGATTTTATTCCATTCCCATGTGAAACGCTTGCATAGCATTAATTTCCAAGAAATGCTTATGCCAGCGTCAGCAAATAGAATGTTATAAATACGACTCACAACGTTATCAGAGTCAGTCTACACATATTATTGTACTCAACTTTATATACCATTGTATAATTAATTCAAATATTTAAAGTTAAATAAAAGTTTTTCAATTGTAACTTTTTGTGAAAATAAATTTTTTTTTAAAAAGTGAATCAGTAAATAAGTGATATAAAAGTGGCGCAGTCGGTAGGATCTGGAAAAACACCTGGTAGAAAAGCCTAACTGACGAAAACCTCCCCGAAGAACAAGGAGCACCCCAAAAAGGGCCTAACTTCAGGAAAGGATCGCCGGAACAAGGAGACCTTTGACAACAGGTGGCGGATTCCAATCCCTTAAAACAGAAAAAGGACCAACGTCTAAATGAAGATTTACGTGTAAGTACTTATTGAATCATTCAAGTGCAAAACTTATTTTAATTATTAATCGTACTATTTCTTGCGTATTATTGTGGTAAAAACAGTTCCGTTGTCTCTGCATTATAAGTAAAATAAATAAGTCCTCAAAATTCAAATTAGTTTATGCCAGTAACCACTAGAAATATGGCTCACCAACAGCAGCAACAACAACAACAACAACCAAATGAACCTCAACCAGATGTTGTTGAACCATATAAGTTGAGTGAAATATTTTCAATTGTCCCAGAATATGACGGTAATCAAATTAATTTAAATACATTTTTAAATTCATGCAAAATTGCTTACGACATGTCAATTGGCAATCAAACAGTTCTTTTAACCGTTCATGTAAAAAACAAATTAAAAGGTCGTGCAGCTGAACTAGTCAACTCTAGAAATCCCACTACATGGGACGAAATCAAAACACTGTTAGAAAATCATTTCGGAGATAGTAGAGACCTTACTTCACTAATACAGGATTTGCAGAGGATGCGACAGCTCCCCAGTGAATCCCCGCTTACTTTTATTGCACGCCTACAAACCCATGAAGCAAAAATGCATGCTTCTGTTCAAAAACAAAGACTAACGGCGATGCAAAAACAAGCTCAAATACAGTTAACTGAAGGTATGGTTTTGAACACTCTACTCACGGGATTAGAACCTAAAATCGCGCATGTTGTTAGGGCTAGTGATCCCCCAGATATGCTAACGGCAATAGCAAGAGTCCGAAGGGAGCTCCAATTAAATTATTTTGAGACACAAAAAACCAATCGTAACAATAATGCCATTACACCTATGCGCAACCTAACTTCACCTTTAGCAGTAAAGCAATGTTCATTTTGTAAACGTGCGGGACACATCGCAAACGAATGCCGCCAAAGACAACAAAATGTTAGACCCCCAAATTTTGGCGTACCCCAAAATTACCCTAGGCCTAACTACTATAATCAAAATCCTGGAAATTTGCAAAATTTCCAACAACAAAGACCTAACTACTATAATCAAAACCCCGGAAACTCACAAAATTTTCAGCAACAAAGACCACCGGTTATTACACCAAACCCAAATTTTAATAATGCGAGACCCCCTGCGATTCAACCGAATCCGAACTATTTTAAACCAAATGTGAATAGGAAAACACTTCATTTCAATCAAAATACTGAACCCGAAAATCTAGAACAAAATCAAATTTATTATTCTGACAATTCGTACGAAAATAGTAATGAGGGATATTATACGGATAATGACCCCCACGCGAGTCCGAATTATTATACAGCTAATACTTCGGAATATAGCAGCACTAATGAGGATTATTATACTGCTAATAATCCATCCGAGAATTATTACACAGAAGAACCAACTTTCGACGCAACCCCTGTATACAATCGGGATTTTCGATCAGGCCCTCATGCCCAGTCGGACCCACCGTATCCCAAAACCAGGGACTCCAATATGACAGTATTGCAAACCCAGTTTGGCAACATGAACTTGGACAATTTCAACCCGAATCTCAATTTCCCGGAACAACAGTTTCTATAAGCCCCTTGTTGTCTGTCAAATCTAAAAACTTATTTTACATCTATGATGCTACTAACACACATAGACTATTAATTGACTCGGGAGCGGGATTATCTATATTTAAACCAAAAATTTGCCGAAATTATAGTAGGAGATGTCCAGAAAATGTTACTATCCAAGGCATAACCGAACAAAAAATAATTATTAATGAATCTGTTTTTATCCCGTTTGACAACAACGAACCGTTCAAAGTTTACATATGCGATCTCGACATAGAATTCGATGGACTCCTAGGGTCTGATTTCTTAGAACGCTATGATTGTATGGTGGATATAAAAAACAAAAAACTTATAACAAATTTCAAAACAATTCCGATTCATAAAGTCACAGACCAGGGTCTATCAAATGTACAAATTTACCCAAACCCGGACGCTCAAGATACTATTCGTAACATTTCAAATATAATTTCAGTTGAACCGCGTACGGAAGAAATTACCAAACTCAAATGTCATTTAAAAAACACGGAAGCTATACTGCAAGCTACCGAAGTAGACAAGGTAAGACTCCCTAACGCGATAGTCCAAATAAACGACAAAGGCGAATTTATTACCTCTATATTAAACGCAAACGCAGTACCAAAAACTGTAAATTTTTCAAATATAAAATTAGAACCGATCCAAAATTTCTCATTAAATAATATAGGCGAAGAAAACTCCCAAATTTGCCTCGACAGACAGTATGAAATAAAAAATCAACTCCGTCTAGATCACCTAAACGAGGAGGAAAACGATTTAATAACTCAACTTTGTTTAGAATTCGCGGACATCTTTTATCTTGAAGGCGATCAACTAACTTTCACTAACGAGATTAAACACGCGATAGATACCAATGACGCGAAACCGATTTTTACAAAATCGTATCGATACCCCCAGATACACAAAGAAGAGGTCAAAACGCAGGTATCCAAAATGTTAGACCAAAATATTATTCGTCCCTCAAATTCCCCCTGGTCATCCCCAGTGTGGGTCGTCCCTAAGAAGCTCGATGCTTCTGGTAAGCAAAAATGGCGTGTAGTTGTGGACTACAGGAAACTCAATGAGGTAACTGTAGGAGACAAATACCCCTTACCAAATATCTCTGATCTCTTGGATCAATTAGGCAAGTGCCAATACTTTACAACATTGGACTTAGCATCTGGATTCCACCAGATAGAGATAGATCCAAAAGATATACCAAAAAGTGCCTTCAGTGTAGACAATGGACACTACGAATTCGTTCGTATGCCTTTCGGTCTTAAAAACGCCCCTTCCACCTTCCAGAGAGTTATGGATAATATTCTCATGGGTATACAGAACGAGAGATGTCTAGTCTACATGGACGACATTATCGTATATTCCCCAACAGTCCATGAACACATTTCTCGCCTCACAGAAGTGTTCAAACGTCTCCGAAATGCCAATCTAAAAATCCAGCCTGATAAATGCGAATTTCTTCGTAAGGAGGTCGCATATCTAGGTCACCTCATTACCAAAGAAGGAGTGAAACCTAACCCCGATAAGATTCAGTGCATCCAAAATTTTCCTCAGCCTACTAACCAGAAGGAAATCAAATCCTTCCTCGGTCTGGCAGGTTATTATCGCAGATTTATAAGTAATTTCGCGAAGTTATCCAAATCTCTTACCAAATTGTTACAAAAAGATGTTCCTTTTGTTTTCGACTCAGAATGCAACAAGTCTTTCGAAGAATTAAAACAAGCCCTCACTTCGACACCAGTTCTTATCTATCCAAACTTCGACGAAACATTTCTATTGACCACTGATGCAAGCGCCTTCGCCATCGGCGCTGTTCTCTCACAAGGCCCCATCGGAAAAGATTTACCGATCGCTTTCGCTTCAAGAACACTTTGCAAAGCTGAGACCAAATACTCAACTATCGAGCGCGAGCTTTTAGCCATCGTATGGGCTGTAAAACACTTCCGTCCATACATCTTTGGTCGAAAATTCAAACTAATAACCGACCATAGACCACTAACGTGGCTTTTCTCAATAAAAGACCCCGGTAGCCGCCTAGCACGTTGGCGCCTGAAACTCGAAGAATACGAGTATGAAATTGAATATAAACCCGGTCGCATTAACAAAAACGCAGACGCTCTTTCCCGCATAAAAATAAATCACATACAAAATTTTTCTAACTTTCAAGCGGAATCCAAATTATTAACGTACCCTATCCAAAGGCCCTCGACTTCAGCAGAACCCGATTCTGATAGTCAAAGTGACGATACAGAAACCAACGAACAAGAGGACACCCTAAGAGAATTCGAAACTTTCATAAAACTATACAAAACAAAGTCGCTTATCGACTATTCCAAAATTGAATTCTTGAACGGGCAACTCCTAGATAAAACTAACAAAAATATCGTGACCTTCTTCCAACAAAACAATCTCAAAGATTTTCACTACAAAATCATTGAAGATTTGTTCGAAGAAAACACAGATTTTCGGAATTTAACAATAAATAAATTATCCAGTAAGTCGGTGCGACATAGAAATTACCTTATCGTAGCTCTACCATACGACCCCGAAACTGTAATCCAGAACCTGTTTATCTCACTGTACAATGGTCGGGAAGAATTCGATGACTCCAAAACGTATCATATTGAAAACAATATCGATCTTCCCATCCTCGAAATTTTGTCATTTCTCCTAGCGGAAAAAGACGTAAAACTCAAAATATGCCAGAACGTTACTAAGACACCTAGTGATGACCAAATTCCGATTATTATCGATCAATACCATACCGGCAAAGCTCATCTTCACCGCGGAATAAATGAGACTATTAGGCGCATTCGACAAAAATACAATTGGCAAGGACTGACAAAGGATGTCGAAAAATTCGTAAAAACTTGCAAATGTTGCCAAGAAACAAAAATCTGTCGAAAAAACCTAGACTCACCCCTAGTAATTACGGAAACGCCTAAGTCACCTTTCGAACGTATTAACATTGATCTTCTAGAAATTCCTACAAGAAATTACGCGCTTACAATACGCGACGAACTGACAAAATTCAGCCAAGCATATCCCATCAAAGATAAATCAGCGAAGTCGATCGCAAACACTCTACTCGTTTACTTCCAGCACTTCGGAACACCTCTTCGAATTCATTGCGACTTCGGTCGAGAATTCGATAACGCCATTTTAAGAGACTTATGCCTCCTCTATGACATCAAAATAACACATTCTAGTGTAGGACACCCGCAATCGAATGGTTCCTTGGAAAGGTTTCATGCAACCTTACTAGAAATGATCCGAATACATATGACGGAGCATCCTGACGAACACCCCTTCAACATATTACCTTACGCGATAATATGTTATAACACCTCCACTAATAAAACTCACGGATTTACACCCTACGAGTTAGTCTTCGGACACACGTCTAGCAGACCGCCCGAGACACTCTATAATCAAGAGGAACTAGTCACGAAATACGTCAGAGACTTAAATAATCGCCTCTCTCACTATTATAAAGTCGCACGCGAAAGGACTGAAAATCAAAAACAAAGAGCAAAGATTCGATTTGACGCCCATGTTTCAAAAGAAACCCCCGAATATCAAATTGGTCAAAAGGTATACGTAAAAGAATCCCAAATTACCGATAAATTAAGTAACAAATTTAACGGGCCATTTGAGATTCTGGAACTTCATAAAAACTCAGCCACCCTCCTTAACAAAAAAACAAAACAAAAAACTAAAGCCAATTTTGACAGGTTAAAACCATATTTTGAAGCCTAAATTGCCTTACAGGTTCACCTTGCTGATCGGAGCAGCCATATCCCAGTACCAAATAACACCGATCAATAACACCGTCGGAGTCTATTACCACGATGAAACAAGGATAGTAATTTCTAATGATAAATGGACTCTGCTAGTCCATAAAAATCTATCGAGCCTTGAAGAAGCCTTCACCAACAACAACAAAATTTTAAAATCAATCGTCGATATATTCGCCGTTGACACACGTGAAACAAAAGAATTTCTAGTCAAAGTCAAAACGCACATAACGCTTCTAAACCAGATATCGAACTCCCTTAATGTAAAGTTTGAGGAAGTCTTTGTTAACACTAAACGATTCAAACGCGGTATACTAAACGGAGTAGGTAGCGTATTCAAAGCCATTACCGGTAATTTAGATGCTGAAGATGGACAATTCTTCACAGACAGTATCAATAAATTAAATAATGACCAACATCAAATAGAAAACCTTCTGAAAAATCAAATATCTGTTACCTCTACCGTCATAAAGACTTTTAACGAAACATTTCAAGACATGCAAACCAATATAAAAACCTTTAACGAAGACATGAGAAAAATTCAAATTGCATTACATAATGTAAATGATAGAGTTGCACTGGTTCAAGCCGAACTAAAATTTGTCGAAACATGCGAGAAATTAACTGAAAGTTACCTGTACCTTCAGAATAACTTAGATGACATTTTAAATTCAATTACCTTTGCCCGCCTAAAAATAATACACTCTTCAATCATTACACCAGAAAATTTGATTACCGCACTTCAAAAAATCTCTCAAAATTTAGTTAAAAACAATTTACCCCTTCCAGTGAAATATTCAGAAATTCCCCAATACTTGGAAATTATCGAACTGGAAGCCTTTCAGTCAAAATCAGATCTCGTTTTTGTCTTAAGAATACCATTAGTGGAACAACAACTCTATACTTTGTATCATTTATACCCCATCCCGATTCTAGACAATAGAACTGGCCTACACCACGTTTTGTCATTTTCTCAAAAATTCATTGCACGTAACGATGATTCTTTAATGTACATCCCCGTCAAAGATCTGAGCACATGTAAACAACTAGATGCTCGCAAGAAGCTATGCTCTTACCTTTACGCCTACCCGATCGACAGCAGTGCAGCATGCGAGGCCCAGTTACTAAAAAACTTCAGGAAAGTTCCCGAAAATTGTGAAAGTTCTCTCGTGTACGGACAAGGTTATAACGTTCAGAAATTACAAGACAATGTGTGGTTAATAATTGTTTCTGAACCCATTCATATCACCATAAACTGTAACCAAATGGACACAAAAATCACCAGTGTTAATAAGAACTCTATATTAAAACTTCACCCGGACTGTTACGCGTTTGTCGGTATAACGAAAGTGCAAGCAGAAGGCCGTAATACTATCAACATTACAGACAATTCACACCCAGTGGTTATACCCTATGACTGCTGTAGTGACATCCCCGAAAAAATGCAACTACCCAAATTGGAACCTCTTCAATTCGATCATTTAAACGTCGAAAATCTGGATATAGCCAACCACAAACTCGAACAATATTCCAGAGACTTGGACAAATTAATAAACGAGCCATTTATAACTAAACACTTTTCCATTACCATGTACATAGTTATTAGCCTCGGAATTTGTATCCTCACCTCCTACATCGCCTGGAAGTGCAAAAGAAGATGCTGTTCCTGTAGGAAATCCAACGACGCAACTCCTAGCGAGATGCTGAACAGAATTAACACCCTCCTGAGAAGAAGACCCCATCTACACACAGAAGAAAATGAAATGCCCGATTTTCCCCAAAAAGTCGGCGAATAACACCGACTTTTCAAAAAAAAGGGGAGTTGTTATATGCTAAGTAACTCAATATCTTTATCTGAGATAAGCGATAACAGCTTCCTGGATTTTATTCCATTCCCATGTGAAACGCTTGCATAGCATTAATTTCCAAGAAATGCTTATGCCAGCGTCAGCAAATAGAATGTTATAAATACGACTCACAACGTTATCAGAGTCAGTCTACACATATTATTGTACTCAACTTTATATACCATTGTATAATTAATTCAAATATTTAAAGTTAAATAAAAGTTTTTCAATTGTAACTTTTTGTGAAAATAAAATTTTTTTTAAAAAGTGAATCAGTAAATAAGTGATATAAAATATATATAGTAAACAGCGTGCTTCCTTAATATATATATATATATATATATATATATATATATATATATATATATATATATATATATATATATATATATATATATATATATATATATATATATATATATATATATATATATATATATATATATATATATATATATATATATATTAAGGAAGCACGCTGTTTACTATATATATATATATATATATATATATATATATATATATATAATACAAGCCAAGACCTCAATTATAACGTTGAGACATCCTCTTGAAATTTGGTGCCCGCATGTATTATGACGGCATCTGGAACTAGATAGTATTTTAAGATGATTCCGCTGAAGGGTTGGGGGTTAAATAGGGGTAAATAAGAGAAAATAAGTTAAGCAAGCTGGCAAGAGTACAGTAACTTAGGATTTGGTGTATATACTAGAAGCCAAGACCTCAAATTTCTTTATGATAATTTCAACCCCCACCACCCTCTTCATTATTAAAGAGTTTAATGAAATAAAATTCTGACATTATCTTGAAATTTGGTACATGTACGTATTATAACGACATTTGGAACTAGAATATATTTTAAGATGATTCCGTTGAAGGGTTGGGGGTTAAATAGGGTAAATAAGGGAAAATGAGTTAAGCAAGCTTGTAAGAGGACAGTAACTTGGGATTTGGTGTATATGCTACAAGCCATGAGCTCAATTTTGTTTATGATAATTTCAAGCCCACCCCCCACCCCCTCTTCATTATTAAAGGGTTTAATGAAAAAAAATTGAGACATTCTCTTCAAATTTTGTACACATATGTATTATGACGACATTTGGATCTTGATAATATTTTGAGATGATTTCGTTGAAGGGTTGGGGGATAAATAGGGGTAAATAATGGAAACTAGGTTAAGCAAGTTGGCAAAATTACAGTAACTTGGGATTTGGTATATATACTAGAAGCCAAGACCCCTCACCACTCCCTCTTCATTATTAATGAGTTTAATGAAACAAGATCCTGATATACGCTTGAAATTTGGTACACGTTTGTATTATGACAACATCTGGAAGTAGATTATATTTTAAGATGATTCCATTGAAGGGTTAGGGGTTAAATAGGGTAAATAAGGAAAAATGAGTTAAGCAAGCTGGCAAGAGTAGAGTAGAGTGGGATTTGCTGTATATTCTAGAAGCTAAGACCGCAAATAAGTAAAGCAAACGGTAAGAGTACAGAAACTTGAAATTCGGTGTACGTACTAAAAATCAAGGCCTCAGATTTTTTAATAATATTTTTCAACCCCCCACCACCCCTACTCCATTATTAAAGGAATTAATAGAATAAAATTGAGATAGTCACTTAAAATTTGGTACACGTATGTATTATAACGACAACTAGATTATATTTTAAGATGATCGCGTTGAAGGGTTAGGGGTTAAATAGGGGTAAATAGAGCAAAAAAAGTAAAACAAGCTAGTAAGGGTATAGAAATTTGGGATTTGGCGTATAGACTAGAAACCAACGCCTCAGATTCTAATATTTTTCCAAAATGATGATGAGGATCATAGAACTGGCATTAATCCCAAGGGGTTTAAACAAAGTGCACGAAAGGAAGTCATATATATAAAAAAAGATAAGACTAGTTCTTTTCGTCCATTTAAATGGGACCATAATATTTTCACATTTCTGTGGTGTAGCAATAATTTTTTCAAAGGGGAATTGGCATACCGCATAACTGATTAACATATTAGATCATTTCTGATAGAACTGTGCTACTTAAATGAAACAAAGTAGCCACTAATCAATACAGCAATATTTCGTACCGTCTCGATAAAAAAAACAAGCTAACCCTTATACCCTTCGCCGATTTACTGCCTTTTTTATATAATTTATGCACATTCTATAGGTTTTTTTAAATAATATTAGTTTTGGACTTCTTTGTTTAATTACAAAACGAAGAGATTTTTTTTTATATATTAATCGATTTTGTTAAAAAACAATAGGTTTTCCATGACGGACGGACGGACGGACAGACAGACAGAGGGACGAAGATTTTAAAAGAATTCTATCACCAACACAGTGACATGAATTTTTTTCTCTACTCGCAATATTACCGGTTTTAGAAATGTGCCGATCGAATATAATATACTTACTCTTCGTTGGGTTTTGCGAAGGGTATAAAAATAAAAAGTAAAATAGAATACGTCGAATCACCGGGTGCATACTAACATGTATTTTGTAATCGGGTTTCGGCTTTTAGTACATGTTTCCGTTAATTTTAGAGTTTTTATACCTCCGAGAGGATAATATTGAAAGAAAATCTTCTTATTACAGTAAAACCTACATTGACGTATGAACAGATGGGTCTCGATTTAATGTCTATAGTCTTATGCATGTGCTGCGTATTTTATAAGTTATTATTTATTAAGATACTATTATTGAAATGAAAATATTATTCAAAAGCTAGAGCAAACTTTTAAATCCAGTAATTCAATAACAATGGATGTGAGGTCTATGAATATTTTCTTACTTATTCTGTATATAAACAACTTGTTTAAAAATAAAGATTAAGCTTTTTCAAGAATTATTTATTTCTAGATTATTTTGATTTTGTTATCATAACAATTCGGGAAATATATTAGTCCAGTCAGCGCTAAAATGACCAAAATCTCTAAGTTCAATGCTAATGAATGGATTTTGATGAAACCTTGTGCAATGCATTTGTAATGACGTTAATAAAAAAGTTGAAAATAAAATTAGGGAAGGAAATGATTGGAAGGGGTAAAACACCCCTTTTATCACAGGTTCCGTATCTTGTAGAATTAGATTAAAAATGAGAATAAAAACAATATATTTACCTTTTTTGACCCAAAATAAGATGTTTTTACTTTACTATTTTTTTCGAAAAATGCATATTTTTTGAGATGTGTCCACTCGAAAATTTCTAAAAGTGGGAGGGAAAATGCAAAAGTTTAAAAGAGAAATCTGAAAAAATTCAGGTGAGTATATCATCGAAATATCTACAAGACTTTTTTTATTTGCAACTTTTCTGTGAAGCGTCTTTTCACCGAGTTCTTCCGGAAAAACATGAAAAACTACCTATTTCTTTAAAATTGCAGCGCTTTAAAAACATGTATTTTAATTTTATTTTAATTCAGACGTATGCATTTGGGCCTTGTAAACACCTTTTATCTCTTCGAATTCTTTGTACCTTGCTAATTTTCCAAGTTACAGGCAGCTTTTCACGATGAATAATGTAACGTGAAAAATTGTACTACATTATTTATCGTGAAAAACTGCCTGCAACTCGGAAAAATAGCAAGTTACAAAAAAATTCCAAGAGACAAAAAATGTTTAGAGAGCCTCAGTGCATACGTCTGCATTTTCTCATATTTTTAAATTACATATTTTTAAAGTACTGGAATTTCAAAGAAAGAGGTAGTTTTCTATGTTTTCTGGAAAAAATCTGTGTGTTTTCCAGAAAAACTCGGTGGAAACACACTTTACAGAAGTTGCAAATAAAAAAAGTTTTGTAAGTATTTCGATGAGACATTCACCTGAACTATTTCAGATTGTTTTTCAACTTTTATATATCCCCTCCCTCACTTTTAGGAATTTTCGAGTGGCCACAACTCGAGAATATGCATTTTTTGATATAATTCACAAAAGTAAAAACATCTTATTTTAGGCAAAAAAGTGTAAATTGTTTTTATTTTCATTTTTGACCTAATTCAGCAAGTTACGGAACCCGTGATAAAAGAGTTGTTTTCTACCCCTTCCGATCATTTTCTACTCTGTTTTTCCAACTTATTTATTATCATCATTACAAACACTGCACAAGGTTTTATCAAAATCCATCCATTAGCACTCAAATTAGAGGTAAAACCCGCCATTGACTTGACTAATTGTATCAATAAGTCATAGTAAAAGTGGTTTCTATTATTATTTAAAATTATCTTAGGCAGTCCACTAAGAAATCATGTAGGAGGACATGGTGTGGAGGATAAACACATCTATAATTTGGATTCATATGAAACCTACGATCCAGTATCAAATTGGGTTAATGAAATGGATTCGAAGGTGTTGAAAAAGCATACATCTTACAATGACATGAAATTATCAGTTAATGAAGTACTTAATGAAAAAATCAATAACGAATCACTAGAGAAAATAATGAACGATCAAGACGTGAAAAAAGACTCAGTACCCAACCTCAGTAAGGTAAATGTATTCTCTTTAGGAAGTCCGCTAAAAAATCACGTAGGAGAATATGGCGTGAAGGATAAAGATAACTATAATTTGGATTTAGACGAAACCTGCGATCCAATATCAAATTGGGTAACTGAAGTGGATCCGAAGGTGTTGAAAAAGCATACATTTTACAATGGCATGCAATTATCAGACGACGAAGTATTTAATGAAAAAATCAATAACGAGCCACTACAGAAAATAAGCAACGATCAAGATGGAAAAAAATACCCAGTACTCAACCTCGGTAAAGTAAATGTATTACCTCTAGGCAGTCCACTAAAAAAGAACGCAGGAGGATATCTTATAGAGGATAAAGAAAACTATAATTCAGATTTATACAAATTATGTGATACAACATCAAAAATAATAATCATTGATCAAGATTTAAAAAAAGACTCTGAACCCAACTTCAGTAAGGTAAATGTATTATCTTTAAGCAGTCCACTAAAAAATCACGCAGGAGGATATGGTGTGGAGGATAAACACAACTATAATTTGGATTCATACGAAACCTACGATCCAGTATCAATTTGGGTCGTTGAAATGGATCCGAAGGTGTTGAAAAAGCATACCTCTTACAATGACATGAAATTATCAGATGATGAAGTACTTAATGAAGAAATCAATAACGAATCACTAGAGAAAATAATTAGCGATCAAGACTTGAATATAGACCAAGTACTCAACCTAAGTAAGGTTAATGTGTTATCTTTAGGCAGTTCACTAAAAAATCACGTAGGAGAATATGGCGTGAAGGATAAAGAGAACTATAATTTGGATTTAGACGAAACCTGCGATCCAATATCAAATTGGGCAACTGTAGTGGATCCGAAGTTGTTGAAAAAGCATACATTTTACAATTATGATGAAGCACTTAATGAAAAAATCAATAACAAGCCACTACAGAAAATAAGCAACGATCAAGATGAAAAGAAAGACCCATTACTCAACCTCGGTAAAGTAAATGTATTGCCTCTCGGCAGTCCGCTAAAAAAGCACGCAGGAGGATATGTTTTAGAGGACAAAGAAAACTATAATTCAGATTTATACGAATTATGCGATACATCAAAAATAACCATCGATCAAGATGAAAAGAAAGACTCAGTACCCAACCGCTTTAAGGTAAATGTATTGTCTCATTGGTTATTGGGAAAGACAGAAGATCCACTGCCAATAATTGTGGTTCCACCTCAAGAACAATTAAATAATTTACCTGTGACAGAATATGATCTCCCAATTATAATAGAAGAGGTATGTATCTGATAAAAAAATTGAACATATTCATTCATAGGCACACACATGCATGAGTACACCTTACATTTATATATGTAACTGTAAACAAAAGAATGTATACAGAGACACGACATACATACAAGTTGATTCTGAAATAGATCGATGATAAAAGGACAGAGGTACAGAGCTCACTAAAACAAACCAATTCCATGACCATTATTTTGTTCTAAAGTTATACGTTTACTCAGAAAAAGTTAGACAGATTGAACTGCTTGACAGGGAATTCAGAAAACTATACTTTATGTAAACCTGAAAAGTAAGAAGTTAAGACAGCAATAATTAGTCACAAAATGTCTTTTTTCCACGTAGATTACGGTTATGATCCAAAAAAGTAATTCCTTGCATTTGAATGTAACTAAGAAGTCGCTAAAAAATCAAATCATTTTTTATGCCTTTACTACAATGTTTATGAGAAAAGTTATTAGAATTATTGGCTTATTTTTTTGGATTCATATTAACTGCAGTTTTCCGAAAATATGCTGTCGAGTTTTTCACTTCTTCCAATTTTTTAAGGCTAAATGGTTTACTTTTAAAAAAATCATTCTTTTGATTTTGCTCTATTTCTGCATTTTTTCCTCAGTCTATTCCTAATTATTTTGTAAAAACACACGCACACACATACGTACATGCACACGCCCACGCACACCTACAGGTGCCCATTCACATAGGCGCGGAAGAACATAAATGTGACAAATACGTAATAATAATTACACAAATAAAACTTGAAATGCTCCACTAAATGAAAATCATTGTTGATATTTAGGGAACATCAATTAATATAGAAAATATGATGGAGACATGTGATGGCGAATCATCGCGAGAACTAGTGGCTTCTGTTGATGAAATGTGTCAAAAAGGTAATTATATCCTTTCTGTGTTGGTTAATTTGCGGTTTGTTCTCACTGAAATTTCTATTTGATGAAATTAAAACTGGATTCTATATACAGAGCTCTAACATGTAAATTTTGGACATAATATACTTGTAATTGAAGAACACTTTCTAATTAATTTTTGCTATAAGAGCATCTTTGTTTACAAAAAGTTTTTACATTTTCTGTAGAGGTGGCTAATACACAAAAAAGTAATTTGTGAGATTTAGTGACTCATTCAGTTACTTTCAAAGATAACTAAGTAGGTTGAGAATTACTTTTGTGCCCCAACCATAATACATAGAGAAAAAAGTTATAGAGCTTTGTGCAGATAATTAGATTGTATATTGATTTATCTACAGATTTTTAAATCTGTACGCCAGCACAGATTCTGTAAATTATTTATCGACCGTTTCATCCATCATTTCTTAAAAACATCTAAATGTTGTGACGAACCTGTTGTGATGTTTCAGGGTTTACCAGAGGTTGGGAAAGAAATGAATAGAACGAGTGAATCTTTAGGGTCGGAAGAAATACAAGTAAGAAATCTCATTTTGAAAAATTATTTATATCTATTATATCCCATAATATTTGCAGGAGGGAGTAGAGTGAACAAAAAAGAGACATCATAAGGATAAAAAAACATTGTTTTTATTGTGACAAATATGTTACCCATTTTTCAAGACATCTTGCCACATGGCATCAAAATGAGATTGAAGTACAACGTATGCTTTCATACAAATGCAACTCTAGAGAAAGAAGAAATGCAATAAGTGCTTTGGGAAAGAGAGGAAATTATGTTAGGAATAGAATAAGTTTACAATTAAGACCAGTCCCCACCCAGGAGGGTGCAACGGTTGCATTATCATGTACTGAGGATTATCTTTCTTGTCCGCATTGTATAGGCTACTACAAAAAAAAATGTTTGTACCGACATACCAAACAATGCAGCAGTCGAACAGAATTCATTAAAGGACAGAGGCAATGTGCCCAAAGTGATGGACAAACTGCATTGCTTATATTATACAAACATGATGAATTATTGAAGAAGGAACTATTCCCACGTATGAGAGCTGATGAAATAGCCCTGATAGCAAAAAAGTGACAGTTTAATTTGCAACTATGCATACTCCTATATGAAAGGCAGACGAAGTAATGGAAATCTAGACCTTGTAAGGCAGAACATGAGACGTTTAGCTAAGTTATTGCAGTTTGCTAGAGAAGAGAACAAGGGAATACATGATTTAATAGATTTATTGCGTCCTGCATTTTTCGACATTATCATTAATGGAGTGAATAAAATAGGAAAATATAATAAAGTAACTGACATATATGAGTCTCCAATAGTCGCCATAAATTTTGGAACATTAGTTAAAAAATGTTGTGATTTAGCTTATATACGTTTACTTCAAATACCAAATACAGAAGATCAGAGAAAAGACCTAAAAATTTTGAAGCGTCTTGTGGAGTCACAATGGGCCGATGAAGTGTCAGCTCAAGCTGGTACCTATCTAAACGCAAAAAAATGAAATAAAGAGGAACTACTGCCTCTTACATCAGATCTCACGAAGCTTAAGAATTATTTAGAAACAACTGCTCAGAAAATGTTTGAAGATTTGCATTTAGATGAAAAAAATCATTCAGCTTATAATACTTTTAAAGAAGTCATTTATACTCAAATTATATTAATTAATTGAAGAAGGCCCGCAGAAGTATCGCAGTTAAAAGTACAAACTTATAAATCAATTAACCTCGATAATCAAGAAAATGAATATGAAAGTTGTCTCACGGAAACTGAAACAATTCTCCTTAATTCGTGCAGTCGAATTGTAATCATAGGGAAAAGGGGACGAGGAGTTCCTATTTTATTACTTTCCCTAAAGATGATGGAACATTTTGACTTTTTGTTAAAAATACGAGACAATAGAAAACAATGATTACATTTTTCACACTGATGGAAAATCATTTATTGATGGAACAAAAATTACATACAAACATACACTGAAGTGTGGTGCTGAAAACCCCAAGTGTTGATCAGGGCTACTAGGTTACGAAAACATCTGGCCACTGTTAGTAAGTTATTGGAATTTTCAAAGAGCGATCTGAAACTACTTTCAAAATTCATGGGACACACCCTTAAAACGCACTGCGACTTTTACAGATTATCCGATAGTATGTACCAAACGGCCAAAATATCTAAGCTTCTGCTGCTTGCAACAGAAGGAAGTTTGGAGAAATATAAAGGAATGCAGCTAGATGTTATTGATATTGATTTAAGCCCGATCACAGAAGAATATGACTTAGAAGACAAAATTTGTTCAGAAGTTAATGATGATCTCCAAAACGAATCTACATCGCAAAGTGAATCACAAAATTTAAATACAGCTAATGAGCAGGAGCAGTTAAGTAAAAGGATTCTTTCAAAGCAGCCATGACCCCGTGAGCAGAAGAAAATAATATCCGAATATTTTACAGAACAGATCAAAAACAAGCGAGCTCCCAAACAAACTGAAGTTAACGAATTCATGGAACAATATCCTGGAATGTTTCCGAACAGAAAATGGACAACAATAAAAGCCGTTGTTTATAATATATATACTGGTAAATTATTTGTTCCGATATGAGAATATTTTTTATTTTGCCATCAGCAGGTGTTTTCTAGTGTCACCAATAAAGTCCACATCATATGGGAAACATTTTTATTAATCAATTTTAAGTTAGTTTTGATTTTCCAATAATTTTGCTTAAAAAAATGATGCTAAATATACACAGAAGTAATCATGTGATTTTTTGTCATAAGTACTTGAAATTTTTGTTTTTGCCAAACGTTGGTATTATTTCTCAAAATTTCGAAATATGTTAAAGAGAAGAGTTGCTTGTTTATTTTTCAGTTTTACATATACTTATATCAGTTTCCAGCTTTCTAGTGAGATTTTTATGTTATGCAATTTTTATTAACCTAAGCCATTTTAACTTAACAGAATTTAATAAAACCTCCTTAAAATTATTTATTTTTACTAAAGTCTTCGCCTAAATGCACTTTGTGACTAAATAAAAAATTAAATATATCTTTTGTTTACAAAGAACACAAATGTGCTAATAAAAATCAAACTAGATGCAGTTTATCTAGTTTCAACAATTTATTCTAACCCATTCAAACAGATTTTTTTATGAAGTAACTAGACTGCTTTTATTGTTTCCTTTTGATGTATCTATTTAGTTAATAAAGAATTTGGTTAAAACGAGTTTTGGAATAATTTGTTGAAACTACAACTGCATCAAGGTTAATAAATTTTTGCTAGCGCATTTATGATTTTCGTAAAAAAAAACACATTTAAAACAATATTTAGTCCCAAAATACATTTAATAAAAATAGTTAAATGATTTTATACAAGTTTGGTTAAATTCTGTTATCTTCAAAGTGTATTAGGTTAAAAAAATGTCTACAAAGTAAAATGGTTGAAAATTGTTATATATGTTTAAAATTGAGTATTAAACGGTTTTTCTCTTTAACATTTTCGCGTCGAGAAATAATGCCAATTGTTGGCAACTGAAAACAAAAATATCAAATATGACTGAAAAACATAATCACGTGACTACTTTTGAGCACGTGATTCAGCACTATTTTTCAAGAAAAATTTATGGGCAAAATCAAAATAAAATGAATTGATTAATTACAAAATTTCCCATATGATCCCAAATTTATTGGTGACGCTGTATAAATAATTAAGTATAAAAAATGCTGCTTTCTCTTAAAGAAGGTAATGTTAGGTTCTTTAAATTTCTTTATTATTTAGATTTACAAACTAATGTAAACACAAAATATCAAAATATCAATAAACTGAGTTTTTATAAATGTTTATTGTTACTTAATTTTAGCTCAATAATCCCGAATATTTAATATGGTGTTTTCAGTAGTTGACATGTAGAGAGGTCGATAATTCCGACAGATCTCCATTGCCTTTAATATTGAGTACAGAAGGAAACGTTTCAAAATAAAATATATTTTTATGTTTCAAATACTACAAATTCTAGATTCAGAATATCTTATAAAATTTTAGGCTAAAATTAATAATTTATAAGTTTAGTTTAAGAGAGACAGCCTGTAGCTGAAAATAATTTTCCTTTATATAATATAAAATCAATACAAAGCTGTTTCGAAAAATATTATGTGACTGTCATATTAAAAGCAATAGATAACAGATCTAGGCTTGGATTACATACATATATCTAAATCAATTAAAATGAAATATAGCATTATCCCATAACATCAAAGTAATTCCTGAAACAACAAATATATATGCCTTTCCTTCTCTTTTTATGTCTTAAAATAAACCAAACTATAGTCAGTGAATCATTATAATATCTAGTAATACTTGGCAATGTTGCCTGGCTCAAGATTGTTGATACAACTTTATGAATTTGTATATTTGGGGAAGATATCAAAAATATACATATACAATGACATTTTATTTATTTTACAAAAATTTACGGTGTATATTATGATGGTTAGCAACAATTAAGGCCGTAGATGAAATATTCTATTTTACACGATATTCCGTCAATAATTATTGATGGATCAGGAAGTACGAATTGTCGGATCATACAGAAGCAGGAATATCTGTGGTTTATTTAATTGATTCAAGTTCACTTGTTCTCAGCGAGTAGGATGCAGAGAATGAAACTTGATACTGAATTAGAACAAAATATTAAAATAAACATAAAATGAAGTTAATTTAGTTTAACAAGGTTATTCTAAATAATATTATAAAACATGAACTTGCAGAGACTCACAGTCTCATTTAAAATGATTTAAAATGAATTTGAAAAACAATAAAGTAAATTTTATAAAATCTGACATTCATGTCAAAACTTAGGGCTGAAAATTTTAAATTGTGTAGAAACACTGTAAATCTACACAAAATGAATATTGAATGAAAGACTATTACCAGTAGTTGCATTGCAGCGTGATAAATTCAGAAATAGTAAGTCCATAGATTACAAAACACTGAATGACATTTTAAATTTTCAGATATTTTCAAATATAATTGCAGAAAGGTGTTTTGTAAATGCAGAAAGAAAGGACTAATAGTATGATGTTAAATGTTTGTTGGCGTATCAATTTCTTGTTTTAGTTTATAATATCAGTATTCTGTCAGTATGAAAAACTGCAGTACGTTTTTAACTACTAGCATTTTGTGTTTATCATTGCTATTCATCTAAATGTATGAATTAGTATTTATTTGAGATTGGAATTGTTAATTGTAGTTATAAGTAGATTTAAAAAAGTATATGTAATATGTCAATATATTTCGAGTAATTACAATTATTCACTTAATCCTGAAAAGTAGAATAAGAAATTCATCAGGAAAATTAAAGAATTAAAAACAGTATTCAATTAATGTAAAGAACAAACAAAACTGAATAGTTTAAAAATTAAATTAAAATTAAATTTTGAAATATTAGATCAAAATAGAAAAAAACAATTGAAATATTGGAATTTAACCCAATTAAACGACTTAAAATAACAAATCAGTTGATCATACACCGCTGAACAGCGAGCTGCGAAAAATATTCATCCACGAATAATTAATAAATTGAAAATAAAAGAAAAGTGGTGAATAATTTGAAGGTTAGAATATTACAATCCAGATATATTGATATCAAGAAAAAATTGTAAAAGTATATTAAATATAAAAAGTGAGTAAACTTTGAAAGTATTACGAAGTAGATTATCCGGAAAGCAGATTTAGAAGAGGGAAGTATTTGTTAATCCAGTTAGCAAATGTATATGGTGAAGAAACTCAAACGTCAATCAAGTGATAGAAATACTTCAAGGAAATCTTGAAAATAAATTGGAGGTTATAAACAAACGTCAATCCAGTAAAGAAGTGACATAATATTTCAAGGATTATAATAACCAGTTAGAGGTTATAATTTAACATTACTCGAGTCGAAAGAAACCTAGACAAGGTAAAGCTTTACAATATCACAAATCCATGGTACATATTTATTTTAAATAAAGGCCATATTTATCAGTTTTAGTTAAGTTAGATTTTGTTATTTAAATTTGTTAATTACATTCCAAGTTCAAATTTGTTAATAAAATAATACTTTGTTCGTTCAATATTGAGTTTGATTTATTTAGATTGTTATCTTGATCGATGAGCATTTATTGAACCGACTTCGTTGAACCTTGAGTAAGAGTCATTCTATAGATTGTAGATAGTCATGCTAATGGTGTTCTATAGTCTATAATATTAACAGCTTTTAAGAAACTGTTTGGCGCCAAGTAAAATCATTTCAATTTGCTTCCAAGAAGTAAATTCGAACTTAAAAAAAATTTAAAATAGATTGAGAATATAGAACAATATATATTGTTGTGACAACAAGGTAGTCACCTCCCAAGGAATTGTACAGATTGTTAAATTTGATTTCACAGAGAAAACTGAAAAATCCACTACAAAATAGCCAAATTAAATTATAAAAACCTATGCGTTAGGTGTAAAACATCACTGAGATCTTTGAGCAATAACAGCATGAGATTTTGAACAGGATAACAATCTTAAGTTCTAATGAAACACAACTAAAATTATTAATTTATTGTAAACGAAACGTAAAAGGCAAAATGACCAAAAATAATAATTAAAAGTATCATACCCGAATATTTTATATAACGTAATATGTATAGGACGTTATATACATATTATGGTTTAATATCTGTTAAGTTACGTCACCATGAACTATAACATGTAGATATAGGAAAGGACTTGCCCCATGGTCAACATAAGTAGCATAGTAGTGGGAAAAATATATGAAAAATAACAAAAATCTATTTAAATGTGAAATAAAAACATTATTTGTAGTGAAATTTTCAATAAGTACTCATGAGTGAGCTATAAGCACTAAAAGACTTGATAAACGCATATCCAAAATCATGGATACAAAAACATTATTAGTAAGAACGGTAGACTCCAGCGCAGAAGTGAAAAGTGAAAAAAACTGTAGAATTTCACATCGTATTGACTTAAAAGTAATGGATATGGTAGATACTTACTATATTTCACTAAAGAACGTGAAAGTTCTAGAATACTTGGACTATTAGAGGTCTCAAGATCCATTAATTAATATAAGGGTGCATAACCTTACATATTTCAGACTGTATCTCACAAAAGAGAAAATTTATGTTGATAAAACCCAGACATGGTGTTGAAGGGAACGTTTCCCAATAGTTTTCATGGCTTTGGGTCATAGACCATACAGCCAGTCACACAAGAGCATTTTATAATATAGAAGACTAAAATAAAACCTAACACAACATGAGTAGAAAGAAATGAACAAAATGAGGAATTACAGGGACACACGCTTCTCGCCCTGGGGTCTGTCAGGGCATTAAATTATAATAAACATCACAAGAAGGACCACGGGAAGGGGGGTATAAACAAGAGGAAAGACGAGAGGAATACAAAGCTAACCTATAATTTTATTTTACTTTCTATCAAAAAACCGATAATAAATTCATAAATTTGCTTAGTGCCAATAGAAAGGAGATTAACTAAGTTAAATGGAGCCATAGTATTGCAACATGAGACAATATTTTTGATAAATATATCTGTAGCGTTTTTATTTTTGAAACATGAAAAGAAAACATGGTCAAGGTCACTAATAACACCACACAGATCGCACAGATCTGATGGGACAACGCCAATTTTATGTAGGTGAGAGGGAAAGCTCGCGTGTCCAAATCTCAGCCTGATAATTGTTGTTATATATTTTCGTGGTACGTTGAGGTTGTCATGCCAAAAAGAACGAGGAATAGTTGGTTGTATTGTGCAATATTTAGTAGTTTTATTCAAAACATGTTGTTCCCAGGAATCTATCCATGTATTCTTTGCTCGTGTTTTATATAAGTTATAGCAGTCAGTCAGGCATAGCTTATGATCTAGTATAGCCCCGTTAGCGGCGGCGTCCTTAGCCAAAATGTCGACATGTTCATTATGAGTCAAGCCTATATGAGCTTTGACCCAGACAAAAGTAACGGATTTCCCAGATTGTGTGATATTATAAACAGATTCTTTTATTTTATATATATATGGGTTTATTTTGTAAGAGAAGGAGTAAGTATTTTTAACAGCTGAAAGGACTGAAAGTGAATCTGACAAAATTATTATATCCTTTGAGATCATTTTTTTGCCATGACTTAAGGCATTATAAATGGCAATTGCTTCAGAAGTGAAAATCGAACAGTTTGTGTCAAGTTTGAATTTGACTTCCTCGTGTTTCAGTGGAATGTAGAATGCACAGCCGTTACTTTCTTTGGTTTTAGAGGCATCAGTGTAAATAATTGTTGAGTCATTAAACTGGTCAAGAATATTTAGTATAATTTTTTCACAAAAATTTGGATTATCATTATAGTCAGGGGTGAGAACGCGAGGTTTGGTACACAAAGCCCAGTAATCGTAATCGCTTAATGAATTCTTTTCAATAATGTCTAACTGTTC
The DNA here is from genome assembly GCA_963583905.1 of Stenurella melanura. Classification (NCBI taxonomy): domain Eukaryota; kingdom Metazoa; phylum Arthropoda; class Insecta; order Coleoptera; family Cerambycidae; genus Stenurella; species Stenurella melanura. Next base: position 76,060,433 of record OY757314.1, read on the forward strand.
ATAGGTATCACGAAATGAAATACAAATAGGGGGGGAAGGCTTCTTAGTCCAATAACTGTTGGTCAAGTCGAAAGTATTGAGGGAAGAAATTTTTTGCAGTAGAGGTGTGTTACAAAGATTAAGCTTGAGAATGAACTTGTTACTCAAGAAATTTCTTCTAATTAAAAGTGGAGGTTCAAGAGCCTCCACATGAAGGGCTTCATTTGGTGTGGATTTCATAGCTCCCAGACATATTCTTAGAGCTTTACGTTGTATGACATCTAGATTAGTTAATAGGCTTTTACTAGCAGAACCGTATAATATGCAGCCGTAGTCTATTATTGATCTAATATAGGATTTATAAAAAGATAATGCGGTTTTAACGTCAGATCCCCACCAGGTTTTGCTGACAAATTTTAAAAAGTTAATACCCTTAATACACTTGTTTTTAATAGACTCTATGAAAGGTTTCCAGGTGAGTTTTCTGTCAAGTATGACGCCCAGATATGTGATCTCTGAGCGTATGGGGAAATTGAAACCAGCGAGTTGGATATTCCTAGTTTGTAATAGGTTATGTGTATTATGTCTTGTGAAGACGGAAAATATTGATTTTTCTGTGGAAATTTCAAAGCCATTTTCAAAAATCCATTGCCTCAAACACAAAATCCCACTTTCAAGGATTTCTAGGGACCTATTCCATGTTCTATTTTCGATGTAAATACAAAGATCATCAGCATATTGTACAATGTTTAAGTTTGGGATATTTATGTTATGGATATCACCTGTGTATAGGTTGAAGAGAAGAGGTCCCAGAGCGGAACCCTGTGGAATTCCAGAATTGTTTAGTCTAGGTCCTATTTTTTCATTCCTATTATTTCTGATGTATATTACCCTATTTGAGTAAAGATTTATAATATTTCTGGCAATAATGTCAGGCACAAAATAAAACTTGCACAGTTTTTCTTCTAAAATTTCCAAGTTTACCGACTCATAGGCACCTTTCAAATCAATAAAGAGGGAACTCAAATAATTATTATGGGAAAAATTTATTTGTATATCAGTAGTTAAAGATAAAACTGCATCAAGGGTACCAACACCTTTTTTGTAGCCGAATTGATTTAAAGGAAGTAGGCTTTGGTTAGTTAGCCACCATTCTAATCTAAATTTGATCATACGTTCAAGCGTTTTAAGAATACATGACATAAGGGAAATCGGACGGTATGATTCAGGACAGTTCGGGTCCTTCCCCGGCTTAAGTATGGGTATGATGATGACATTTTTGAGTTCAGCAATGTTACAGCCCGAAAGATAAATGTCATTAAAAATGTCCAATAATAATTTTTTCGAATTGCTAGGCAAGTGCACTAGCATAGGATATTTTATGTCATCATAACCTGCTGAAGAGTTTCTTACTTTTTTTAGAGCGGTTTCTAGTTCGTGGTATTGGAACGGGAGACATAGAAAGTGGCTATTGGTTGAAGATGTACTTTGAGTAACCGAACAATTATTAACAGATGGTGGAGCTACTCTATCAAAGAAACCATCCAACCAGTCGAAATCATCAGAACTTTTTTGAGAGGAAGGAATGCGTTGCATTTTCTTAGCTTGTTTCCACAGCTCAGAGGATGGGGTATTTTTGTTTAGATTGGAGCACCAATTTATCCAACTCTGTTTAGCTATGTTTTTTAGAGTTCTCTTAGTGTTAGCGCTTATTTTTTTACAATAAATATAGTTCTCCTCCGTGGGGTTATGTGTGTAATTTCGAATGGCCTGTTTTCTCTCAGATATAGCTAGATCACAAGTTTCGTTCCACCATGGTGGAGGTAGCCGAGACTTGCATTTAAAGGGTTTATAGGTTGGCATGGAAAGCGGGGCTGCAGAGTTAATACTGTCGATCAAAAATTTGAACTTATCATAGGAGTTAGTAAGTAGGGGTTGATTTTCAAATTTCTGCTCTATTAACCTGGAATATAAGGGCCAGTTAGCCTTACTTAAATTCCATTTGGCCTTTGGAAAAATTATTTTATTTTTTTCATACTGCAGAGAAATTTCAAGAATGATTGGAAAATGGTCTGAGCCAAGAGTGTCCTGGCAAGTATTCCAAGTGATACTGTTTGCAAGATCAGTGGAGCAAAGTGATATATCAACGACAGATCTGCTCTGTCCAGGGAGCTGAAGACGAGTGGAATTACCATTGTTCAAGGTTATGAGGCCAAGGTCATCGATAACATTTATTAATTGAGAACCCAAATTATCATTTTTCGACGATCCCCAAAGTGCATTGTGGGCATTAAAATCCCCTCCTATTACGCAAGGAGGTGCAACCTGATTAAAAATATGTTCCCAATCACTTGAGTTTGTGCTAATATTAGGGGGTCTGTAAATAGACAAAAAACTATATTTAATTTTATTAAGAAATATATCTGCGCCGCAAACACAGATTTCGTCGTTAAAATTATTAACTAGGTGAATCTCTTTGTAATTAAGGTTTTTGTTGATAAGAATTGCAACTCCAGCTTTACCGTCATGTCTGTCCTTACGGATAATCTTGAAGCCTTGAAAGTTAACCATGGATCCCGGCTTGAACCAAGTTTCACTAATTAGTGCTATGTCAACATTCATTTCATTTAAAAATTTACTAAGACTATTTTTATTGGATACAGCGGAACGAGCGTTCCACTGCATAATGACTAATTTATTCTTTGTTTGGGGGAATTTTATTTATAAATAAAATTATCCTCCAATAATGTGTTCATATCACGCTTAAAGTTACTAAGGTTAAAGTTTTTAATGTCATCTAAAGACTTTATTTTATTCAAAAAATCAATTACAAATTGTGAAAGGCTATCACATATTTTATTTTTTTCGAGGTGATAAGAGGGTGAGATGGTATTTGCAGGGATAGGGGAAGAACCACTGAATCTAAATGGGAACATCGGTGTTATAGTAGGAGAGGAGGAAAATTTCCTCTTTTTATTTGGCTGAAAATTGTTGACTTTACTGGTACTAGGTTGGGATAGAGAGAAATTCGTTCTATTGTTTGGTTTATGTTGCGTCTTAGAATGGATTTGATGAGAACTGGACAGTTTTTGGTTAGGTAATGCAGGAAAATTTTCATCGTAATTATTAACGTCAGGTAATATACTAAATTTATTTAGGGATGTAAAATTTGCATAAGAATTTTCACAATATTCTTTAGCTTCATTAAAGGTGGAATTATGTTCAACCATAATTTGTTTAATTTTTCTTTGCTTCTCAAAGACTGGACACTTTTTAGAATTCGATTTATGGTCATTTGACTTGCAATAGATGCAATACATATCACTTTCAAAACATTCATGGTTTTCGGACTTAGATTTACCACAATTGATACAGAGGGGGGTATTCGCACTACGGCACTGCTTAGAAACGTGACCGTATCTTAGGCAGTTATAGCATTGAGTAACTCTACCAAAAAATATTTCTACGGGAAATACAACACTGTTTATTATGACTTCTTTTGGTAGTACGTTACCTTCAAAAGTTATAATCATACTTTGCTTAGCTACCAATACGGGTTTATTGTCATTTATTATTTTTCTGTGCATTCTCTGAATATCTGTAATTTTGGCAGGAGACATTATATTTTCTTTTAAGTAGTCATTGTCGAAAAAAGTATCTACGCCTCTAATCAAACCCTTTTTTTCAAGGAGATGATTTGGGATAAATGCCCTAAGTTTTTCAGCTTCAAGCCGCTTATTATTTACTAGTAAATTGGCGTCCTTTGTTGTTCTTAGCTGAATTTTGACTCTATTATAACCAGCACTTTTTATAGAAATAATGTTCTTAACAAATAGTTTTTTATGAAGTATGTGACCTACTACAAGAGGATGTAGTCGGCCTATATTTTCTTCATTTGTTTTTTCAATAAGTACATAGATAAGATTTGAATTATACTTATCTGATTCCAAGTTGAAAAGTTTTACTGTTTTAGTTTTTGCAGGAGCCGTATCGCTGTTCACAGTTTCTATGGAGCTGCTATTCTGTGCGCCGATGGCACGATGTGTCGTGTGTATGTCTCGATCTTCCTCCATGTGCGTAGCAGTGTCTTGCTGGTGGTCTAGATTAATTGCCATTTCATCATCGGATAATACTATTTGGGCGTTTGTTAACGTCCCTAAGGTACCTACCCCCTCCGGGGGAGGTGGCATCACTAACACTAAACACTAAACTATGGACTATTGGTTTACCGTGCTAAAAGTAAAGTTTAACCGTAAAATTAAAGAGAAATTTTAGATTCTTTGCAGACTAGTAAGTTCAGACGTGTGTACTTTTCGGAGCTCACGCGTTGAATGTAGGATAAGTGTTATTAGTATAGAAATGTTCAGAGAGGATTGCTAATCAATTTACATAATAGTTATATTAGTATAAGAGAGTTTTTAGTTGAATATTTGTAAAAATAGATGGTAATAGAAAAATGTTAAATATTGATAAAAACATATAGTATGGCATATCAGAAAATGCAGAATAAGCTCTACAAAATAAATATGAAATCAGTTTTATCATACTCAATCTACAAAAAGAATTATATTGAAATAAAGTTTTTCATAAAAAAATGACAGAAATCAAGTATTCTGTTTTATAATATAAATGTCAAATTAGGCTTGTGTGGGCCAATAGAATTCCACAAATTCAAATTTAGTATGTTTTTGGTATTGAAAGCGTAAGGACGCAAAAACTGAGAGAGAAAAATAACCTCATTTTTTTAAAATAAAATATAAAGTATGTTTTGAACGTCGAGAGCGCGAGGACGCATAAATTGAAAGAAAAAAAATAACCTCACTTTTTAAGAATCAAAATAAATAATGAAACCAGCATACTCACATTAATAAACAAACCATATTGAAGATAAATTTTAAAATATTTGATATCCAAGTGGATAAATATATGCTGAACAAGCAATAGTTCCGTTCCTGAAACAAATCATAATTTAAAATAAAATTCTATAACCAAATATGTCAACAAACTTTGTTTACAAATAAGAAGAGTAATTTAAAAGGTATTAATTTGTGCAACGCATATTTTGAAGTGTAAATAATCTGGTAAATACTTACCTAGATTTAATAATAAATCCAGTGATATTTAAAATAAAGTGAATTTCATCGAAACGTCAAGAGCTCCGTAAAAGCAAATTTTCAACGTGAAGCAGTGCAGCCAGTAGTATAAAGTAAATCGACAGTTGGAAGCTGGAGCGTGCGCACGCAGAAGAATAAGGAACATCGATCGACAGATTTCAAGGTAACATCTAAATGACCAATCAGATTAAATCCTAGGTATTTAAAATCAAGCAAATGATAAAAAGAGCACAGTTTTAAAGAATTTTTCAACTAAATAAAGGCCAAATTGCAATTTTATTATGTTAAGTTTTATTATTGTCCAAAATTTATACTCGTTTGTCATATTTCATTTTGTTTATTTTTAAATTGATTAGCACATTAAATTTTGTAAAAACCAGTGGCTGTGTTTTCATTGGAACCTACAGTTTGCTGAGGAAGAGAGAAACGTGAATTTGAGCAATTGAAACCACTCTTGACCCTGAAAGAGTTGACATCTCATGCTATTAAATTATACTGTTTCAAAAGGAGATAAAAATAAAATCGGTTTGGCAACAAACCTGGCGCTCAACAAAACTATAACTTAAATTTAAATTTAAATAAAAATAAATAAATAATAATATAATAAATAAATAACAGTATAATATATATTCCTTTACAACATTATATAGGTACCACTTTTGGCACCTTGCGCATTTTAAATGGTCCATCCGCGCTTATAGGGGGACCACTGCATCATATGGGGACCATCCGCATTTTACGAGGACTGCTATAACTTATGCGGACCAGGTCCGCGTAAGATGCATATAGAGGTTTGAAAATTTAATTCATTGCATATGATTGGTCTATAATGCAGCTATTCGACACTAGATGTCAGGGTCTGTCTTGTCCAACCAACGGTAATCAGCTGCATTTTGCGAGGACTGCTTGGCTATAACTTATGTAAACCATAACCAAACAGCAAATGGTGTTTCTGTTGCAGGCCTGACAATAGTACAATATGTATAAGCTTGAAAACTGCATGATTTAGTTTCAGCGAAAAATATGCTAGGAAACCTTAAAAAATTACAAAATAAGAAAATTGTGATGGAGAACACAATAACATTTGGCAAATAGTGAATTATTCATGTTTGGTAAAGGACAAGGACGAATGTCAACAATTACAACAGAAATAATTTTAATTTTATTTACGTTGAATATAATGTATGCAAAATATTGGTAATTTTAAATTATAAGGCAATCATTACATTTTTAAACCAGATTTAACCCTCCATGAGGAGACAAGGATAGATTTGTAGCTAGACATAAGAATATGTCATACTTATATCGGAATTGGTATTGTGTTCGAGAAATAAGTGAGAATTGATAACAAAGTGTACTCTGTGTGGTAACAATTCGTACAATACACGGTTACACTGAATTAGGATAAAGCCGTACAAGCATTTTATTTATAGCATATATACAGGATGTCCCATGGTTAAGTGCCTTATTTCTTCAAAGGGGTAATAAAATACAAAGAAAAATAATAATAAGTTGAATTTTGTCTACAATCATTTGCTCCAAATTTCTAAAATTGCTTTTAAATCTACATGGGTGTTTCACATAGTAATGGCAAGCTAATGCTCTCGGGCTTCTTAAAAGGAACACCCAACATTTTATTATATATTTATATTTGACTCTTAATTATCCGCTCAACTATGGATTGATATTATATTTCCATTGTATCATTGCTACGTTAATTATTTTTCCGGAAAAAATGCGATCAAGAGTGAAATCTACAAAAAATGCATTTTCATAAATTGACCATATGCACGTAAATTGTTGGATGGTTGTTTCCATAGCTGCCACCCCTAAATAAATTAATCATTTCTAGATAATGCCAACATTAATAAATTGTGGGCATGTGATATTTTAAATTATGTGCCATGGTACTCGCACATAATTGGTACAGCAACTTTAATTCTAGTCATAAATGAATTTCAACACTGGAAATGCATCCAAAAATTACGTGCATATGGTCAATTAGGTTAAAATATCACATGACAACAGTGTGTTAATGTTGGCATTATCTAAAAATGATTAATTTATTTAGGAGTGGCAGCTATGGAAACGCATCCAATAATTTACATGCATATGGTCAATTGACCATTTCATGTTTGCATGTTATAGTTTAGGTATATTATTTTCCAGGCCTCTCAAAGTTGAACACAATTCTACAGGTTATTTCAGGGTGATTCAAATCCTCATATTTTTGAGCTATCATAACTCAATTTTTCAAACGGAATACTTTATAACACATAGTGACTACATTCTTTTTAATTGAACCGTTGAAAAAAGTCCAAAAATGATATATGTTTGGATAGAGTGTTAAGAGTCAACTGTAAATATATAAAAATCGTTAGTTGTTGTTCTATTAAATAAACCTTAGTTTTAGCTTACCACGACTATTGAAACACTCAGAAAAATAGTTTTAGAATATACCTCATAATATTTATTTGAAACCTTTTTTTAAATTCAAATGGTTAGAGGAATTGGCCGTCGTCATCCTAGCGACACAGCGTGTATATGCAGGGTGTCTCTCTTAAATGTGCAACTTTTTTATTTTTTGGCCCTATTAGTTTGTTGACTTTTTTTCTGTTCAACCCCCCAAATAAGGGTGCTTTTCGTAAATTTTCAAAAAACTGAAGGTGATGCTCATTTTTATTTTTCGTGACGAGTATTTTGCCATGTTTAGAATATTTGTACAATAATTCTGGTATTTTCTGTCTAAGTCTCAAAAACAGGCGAAAAAATGGCTTTTTTTGCGGTCACTCTTTAATTTCGAAGTTATTTCACTGTATCTTATTGTTCCCAAACAAAGTTTAATATTTACTCTTATTATTTGTAAATACGGATATGAAATTCCCTTTGACCTGACTTAAGCAACATTACTATTATTTGCACTGTACGTTTCTAGAAAGACCCTATATGGTCTCGTAGATAGTGGTACTTTATATTTTCTAGAAAATACTAACAATGATTTCATTTTATTATGAAAGTTACTTATTAATTGGTGATATTTGACCAAGATATAAATTGTATTTCACTTTTAGTTTTATCATCTTGAATCACTTACACTCTTTTATATCTTTGCTAATTCAGTTTAATTACTTTATTACATATTTATTTATTTAGCTATTTCCTGAAATATAGAAAAGTTAACAGGAATGCCCAAGTATAGTTTAATACATTTATTTTATTGTGATTAATCATCGGGAAACATTTAACAAATCGGTAAGTGTAACAGACAAAAGAAAATATAACAATATGAGGCAAACTGTCTTTGATGAAAATATGAGAACAATCAGTGCCGTAACTAGACTTGTTGGCGCCTGTAGCAAATCATGAATTTTGCGCCTCCCCCAACCCAAATTAAAAAGCTGAGGAAATATATATTTTATTTTAATAAAAACAGACAAGAACAAAAAATCTAAAAATGTCAAATAAATAATCTAATAATAAAATATATAGGTAACTGAAAATATATTCTCTGAACAAAAAAAAATTGGTTTTAATTACATTGCGACATAATAAATATAAATATACAACTTAAAATTTAACTTTTCTAGATTTAGATTCAGCAAATATGTCTATATCTCATCATAATTTAAATTAATTGCAGTTGATTTTTCAATTGAAATTATGGACATATTTGTTAATCGTTCTTGCCCTACAGAAGACTTCATATGACTTCACAAGCTTACGCTTGCTGAACGAACGTTCGCACGTAGCGATTGTCACTGGGATGCTTAGGAATATTCTCAAGGCCGTCTGTATGTTTGGATAAATATTTTCTATGGACAGGTTATACATACCTTGCAAAATTTCCAAGGGACCCATTTCATTAAAATTTTCTTGCATTGTTTTACTTTGGAATTTGAAGCTTTCTATTTCTGATGTAAATTCGTTAGCATTTAAGTCTGTGGCTTTCTTTTTTAATTCATTCAAAGAGGTTGTCTCGATAGAAATCCCGTTTAGGGATCCAAAATCATCTGCTTCCTCATTTAGAGCCACAAATCTTTCTTCCATTTGCATGATGATTGTATCAAGAACCTGCAACAATCCAACTCTTAACTGCGTGGTGGAATCAAAAGGCAGGCATTTTTGTTTTTTTTTTGCGCTTTCTAGACTCCTGAAGTATCGATTCAATGTCTATTTTCTCTACCATAAGCTTTGATGACTGAATCAGCGGTGTGAAGAAATCTTCTCGTCTATATGTTTTAATTTCGTTCAACAGTCCCTGAATCATTCGGGCACTTTTAGATACATCATGCTGCTTTTCTTGCAAGGAAATGTTAATCCTATTTATTTTATTTAAAAGAATATCCCAAAATATCAAGTAACAGATGAATTCAAATTTCTTTATTAACTTTAATAACGCCTTTGCTTCCACAATTGTATCTCCAGTACTTTCTTCCGATATGCTGACCTCTTCAAGAATGTCGACAACTTTCTCCAGCTGGGAGTTCAAGGCATGGACAGCGTTAGCTTTTGATGACCAGTGTATCGCTTGTTCCTTTTAAAGACACCTTAAGTTTGCTTCTCAACAGGTCCCAGCGGAAAGATGACCCAACAAAAAAGTTATATATTTGTTGAACTGTTCCGAAAAAGGTTTGCATTTTTGGAGTTATCTGAGCAGCATAAACTCCCACTAAATTAAGACTGTGAGCAGTATGAGGAATAAATCGAGCATTATCATTCAGTAATAGAATTCGAGCCTGAACACCCTTGTACTTACCAACCATATTCGAGCCATTGTCGTATGATTGTCCTCTGATATTAGTTATATCTAATTTGTCAGCAACCAATTTTTCCTCTATTTCTTTTGCAAGCCCTTCGCCCTTTTTCTCGTGGGTATTGATGAAATCAATAAAACTCTCTTCAACAGTACACTTCCTGTTAGAGTCAATATTAACATAACGTATTATTTGAACTAACTGTTCCTGATGAGAGACGTCTGTAGTACAGTCAAATAATCTTGAAAAATATTTCGCGTTCTTGATATTCTCAATAATATACCTCCTTACTTCTGTAGCTACCAGACTAATCAACTCGTTTTGTATGGTAGGGGAAAAAATAGGTCAACTAACCTTAATTGTGAGCTTCAATGTGATATTGTCATAGTGGCTAATCAGTTCAATTGTGTTCAGAAATTTGCCGCAATTTGGATTACCGATAATTTCAGAAGTACCTCTCAGCGCATCATTATTTTTTAGGCATCATGTATTACCTTCAAAACGTGTCTCCACTTGTTCTTTTCCTTTTGCATAGCTTTTAAAAACTGATCATCAATGAACCCACCCAAGTTTAATCTTTTTTCGAATGCCTTAAGCCGTATATAATTTTCGCGGTGGCTTACCGAATTTTCGTGACGAGGCAACAATGGATTCAAATGCTTCCAATCTCTAAATTCGGTTATCCGAACACTATTCCTATTATTAGAAAATAGTAATGAAAATAGTATGCATGGGAAGCAAAAAATTGAATCTAGCTCTTTGCAGTATATATTCCATTTTCTGGCTACTCTTTCACCATTTACCATTATTTTCGTAAACCACTGATTTTCAAATCTTCTGTTTTCTGTTGTTGGATAAAATGTAACATCATCACCAAAATCAGGGCCATGTTCGATATACATCTTAATGGTATCTTTGTTTATGTTCCACGTCGTGGGATTATTGAAGTCAATATCGATTTCCCGTTCAGGTGATTGCGGTTGCGGGTCTATATTTTCCATGACTTCTTCATTTATATTCTCAGGTGTAGATCTTCCTCTTTCTATTTCTTCGTTTTCTTCTTGGTTTTGTGTTTCGACTATTTTATCTTCACTATCTGCTGAGCTCGCACTGATGATTCGTTGTTCACTATTCTCAGATATAGTAGTAGAGGTTGGCAAAAGAAACTTTGAAATATCGCTGGTATTACGGTTAACGGCAGCAAGTTTCTGCTCTCGTATTTTTTTATTTTGTGGACCTGAGAGCTTTTTAGGTGGCATTTTGAATTTCTGCAAAATAAAAATAAAGTCTTTGTTGTATATGTTGTATGTTTATATCAAAACAAAAAAGAGCTGAAAAAATATCTCCCGTGTGTAGACTTATTGCCGGTCACTGTACAACGAGAATTAAAAAAAAACAAATACTATTCACTTACCTAAGTCCTAAAGAACTTCAAACGTGCAATGACCTACAAAGTGGATGCTTCCTCGAAGACAGTTTAGAGTACACTAGCACAGAAAAGCCATACACTAGTGTAATTTTAATTTAGAGACGTTGCGCGCACGTCTAATGATGCGAGAAGCAACGAAAATGAGCGAAGAAACTGCTGCCGCTAGTCAATGGCCAGCGTGGGCAAAACATACAACACGCTTCGATAAAGTTGAGCTAGAGCCGGCACCAGCGCCTGATGTAATGTAAAACAATGGTGCGAAACCGACTTCATTGACTCCATTGTTTTACATTACATTAGATGCAGACTCCGGCTCCAGTGCATCTTAGCTTACTATAATGTTTCCAACTTTTGCGTCCCTAAGATCGTGCGCCCGTGGCAAATGCCACCTTTGCCACGCCCTAGTTACGGCACTGAGAACAATTGTTGGGACAAACTGCCACTAGCGTCTACGGGCCAAGTATCACTTTCTATTGTTGGCTCCTGAGACTTGCGCAGATTGTTTTGTCACAATGCTGCGTTGTGTGTTGCCTATTAGGCTCTTGTCAAATACTTGTTATGTATGATATTTTAGCAAATGGAATAATACGCAGCGATTTAGTAGAAAAATAATATTTTGGTTTGCATTTGGCCACCTACCATGGATGAGAAAGTGTATGGCAAAATTTGTACACATCAGTTTTCAAAATTCTCAAATTTAAGAAAACATGTTAAAAAGTTTCATTCAGGTAAGTTCCCCATGCAGTCTTATACTCTTTTATTTATTTTTTGTACTTTTATACTTGTGTTTGTGTAGGACTATTTTTGTCATGCTTTCTTGCACCCTTTCTTTTAATTTGTAGCAAATGGGTTCGCCCGTATATGTATATTACTTAAACATAGAATATATGTTTGTTTTTAACTAATACTGAATATGTATTATTTATATAATTAAATTATTTAATAAATGTTTGAAAACAACATTGTATTTTTAAAAGTGAATTATTTATTATTTGTTTGCTTATAGTAATGAAACATTTTCTTTATAGGATTTTGCAAACAGTGGAAAGAAAAGCTATCTATGAGAACTAAAGGAAAAACTATATATAAAAATAATGAAATCTTTGCATTCTTTCCATAACCTGACTTCTGGTTATGCTAACAAGTATAAATTCTGATTTGCCATTCTCATTTTAACACTAGCATCCAACCTAGTCCCCTACGGCTAAGCAGGCTAAACTAGTATCTACATGATCCCCTACGATATGTAAATTAAGTTAAAAATGAGAACAAAGGCCTGAAATTAATTTATTTACGTACCTTGTCTTTAAAAAAAATTTTCATTCTAATGAATTACATTTTCATAAAATCTCATTCAGTTTCTTGGAAATGCTTAGCCTTTGAAACGTTTTTCGTCTTTATTGTGGACTCATCAGAAAAGCCTAAAGCCACTCATAGCGATGTTCCATGCAAAACTAAGACATTATCCATGAATGGTATAAAATAATTATAATTGACATTGACTGATAAAAAACAACAGATCTTCACCTATCTATTAGCTAACTAGTATTGGAGCCTATATACTCTATGCATGTTTAAAAGTGAATTATTTATTATTTGTTTGCTTATAGTAATGAAACATTTTCTTTATAGGATTTTGCAAACAGTGGAAAGAAAAGCTATCTATGAGAACTAAAGGAAAAACTATATATAAAAATATTAATGAAATCTTTGCATTCTTTCGATAACCTGACTTCTGGTTATGCTAACAAGTAAAAATTCTGATTTGCCATTCTCATTTTAACACTAGCATCCAACCTAGTCCCCTATGGCTAAGCAGGCTAAACTAGTATCTACATGATCCCCTACGATATGTAAATTCAGTTAAAAATGAGAACAAAGGCCTGAAATTAATTTATTTACGTACCTTGTCTTTAAAAAAATTTTTCATTCTCATGAATTACATTTTCATAAAATCTCATTCAGTTTCTTGGAAATGCTTAGCCTTTGAAACGTTTTTCGTCCTTATTGTGGACTCATCAGAAAAGCCTAAAGCCACTCATAGCGATGTTCCATGCAAAACTAAGACATTATCCATGAATGGTATAAAATAATTATAATTGACATTGACTGATAAAAAACAACAGATCTTCACCTATCTATTAGCTAACTAGTATTGGAGCCTATATACTCTATGCATGTTTAAAAGTGAATTATTTATTATTTGTTTGCTTATAGTAATGAAACATTTTCTTTATAGGATTTTGCAAACAGTGGAAAGAAAAGCTATCTATGAGAACTAAAGGAAAAACTTTATATAAAAATATTAATGAAATCTTTGCATTCTTTCGATAACCTGACTTCTGGTTATGCTAACAAGTAAAAATTCTGATTTGCCATTCTCATTTTAACACTAGCATCCAACCTAGTCCCCTACGGCTAAGCAGGCTAAACTAGTATCTACATGATCCCCTACGATATGTAAATTCAGTTAAAAATGAGAACAGAGGCCTGAAATTAATTTATTTACGTACCTTGTCTTTAAAAACATTTTTCATTCTAATGAATTACATTTTCATAAAATCTCATTCAGTTTCTTGGAAATGCTTAGCCTTTGAAACGTTTTTCATCCTTATTGTGGACTCATCAGAAAAGCCTAAAGCCACTCATAGCGATGTTCCATGCAAAACTAAGACATTATCCATGAATGGTATAAAATAATTATAATTGACATTGACTGATAAAAAACAACAGATCTTCACCTATCTATTAGCTAACTAGTATTGGAGCCTATATACTCTATGCATGTTTAAAAATGAATTATTTATTATTTGTTTGCTTATAGTAATGAAACATTTTCTTTATAATTTAATAATTTTTATTTTAAAGAATGCAAAGATTTCATTAATATTTTTATATATAGTTTTTCCTTTAGTTCTCATAGATAGCTTTTCTTTCCACTATTTGCAAAATCCTATAAAGAAAATGTTTCATTACTATAAGCAAACAAATAATAAATAATTCACTTTTAAACATGCATAGAGTATATAAGCTCCAATACTAGTTAGCTAATAGATAGGTGAAGATCTGTTGTTTTTTATCAGTCAATGTCAATTATAATTATTTTATACCATTCATGGATAATGTCTTAGTTTTGCATGGAACATCGCTATGAGTGGCTTTAGGCTTTTCTGATGAGTCCACAATAAGGACGAAAAACGTTTCAAAGGCTAAGCATTTCCAAGAAACTGAATGAGATTTTATGAAAATGTAATTCATTAGAATGAAAAAATTTTGTAAAGACAAGGTACGTAAATAAATTAATTTCAGGCCTTTGTTCTCATTTTTAACTGAATTTACATATCGTAGGGGATCATGTAGATACTAGTTTAGCCTGCTTAGCCGTGAGGACTAGGTTGGATGCTAGTGTTAAAATGAGAATGGCAAATCAGAATTTTTACTTGTTAGCATAACCAGAAGTCAGGTTATCGAAAGAATGCAAAGATTTCATTAATATTTTTATATATAGTTTTTCCTTTAGTTCTCATAGATAGCTTTTCTTTCCACTGTTTGCAAAATCCTATAAAGAAAATGTTTCGTTACAATAAGCAAACAAATAATAAATAATTCACTTTTAAACATGCATAGAGTATATAGGCTCCAATACTAGTTAGCTAATAGATAGGTGAAGATCTGTTGTTTTTTATCAGTCAATGTCAATTATAATTATTTTATACCATTCATGGATAATGTCTTAGTTTTGCATGGAACATCGCTATGAGTGGCTTTAGGCTTTTCTGATGAGTCCACGATAAGGACGAAAAATGTTTCAAAGGCTAAGCATTTCCAAGAAACTGAATGAGATTATATGAAAATGTAATTCATTAGAATGAAAATTTTTTTTAAAGACAAGGTACGTAAATAAATTAATTTCAGGCCTTTATTCTCATTTTTAACTGAATTTACATATCGTAGGGGATCATGTAGATACTAGTTTAGCCTGCATAGCCGTAGGGGATTAGGTTGGATGCTAGTGTTAAAATGAGAATGGCAAATCAGAATTTTTACTTGTTAGCATAACCAGAAGTCAGGTTATCGAAAGAATGCAAAGATTTCATTAATATTTTTATATATAGTTTTTCCTTTAGTTCTCATAGATAGCTTTTCTTTCCACTGTTTGAAAAATCCTATAAAGAAAATGTTTCATTAACATTGTATTTGCTTAAATTGAATTTCAAAGAATATAGTTTCACAAAAGAAGGAAATTACAATTTTACAAGTATTTAATGGATATTAATCTGAAAAACAATTTTATTAATTTCTCATTTAGTGCAATTAATAAAATACCTAGAAATTTTAAATTCGTATGTATAATATAATAATGTGTTGAAATTTTAATATTGATAAAATAAGTTGATTATCAAAACCGACTTTAACAGAATTTAATTTAAAAGTAAATCAACAAAAGTCAATAAATCATCAAATGTTTATAATATAGGTATAACCAATAAATAAATTATTTTGACATTTAATTTGTTTACATTAAATAATAGTTATTCATGACAAGGGGCTAATAGGCAACACACAATGCAGCATTGTGACAAAACAATCTGCGCAAGTCTCAGGAGCCAGAAATAGAAAGTGATACTTGGCCCGTAAACGCTAGTCAAACTGCCATACAGTAGGTTAGTGTTGGGCGATATCGTGATTTTTCAATCACAACGTGAATCGTGACTGAATTTCTGATATCAGTGATTTTAAACCGTGATGTGATCACGACTTTTCATAATACGGCGAATAGGAAGAATTGTTAATTTTGGTGAATTGGTCAATTCGCGACTTTGGTAATCTGTGCAGCCGTAGATATATAATACGTATGATATTTACATATACATGCATATTGATATTATGATTTGCTTATCCAACTATATAACATGACATGGATTGGTGATAAAGCCAAAACACTAAAGTTTTAAATGGGTCGCCTATTTGAACTTCGTAATAGCATATTTTTGTAAAGTTATACAAATATGTAAACATTTCGGTTTTAGGTTGCTAGTTATCAATCAGGGATTTTAATTTTTGCTGGGTTATTGTTTATAATATAGTGCTGCAACCTTTTTATTATAAGCCTCGGATTTTAATAAAAATGTACAAATTAAATAATGAATATAATGTTTACTTATATAGTTATTCTTATTTTCTATTATTTAATGGGAAACATTTTATTTAATAAAGTCCAAGTATTTCTCCCATTCAAATATTTATCAAAAATTTGTTACCTACTTCTTACAATTTTGGTTAACGGCATAAGGCAGCACTTCTAACGTATACAAGCTATTGTTGTAGAGCACAATTTTTTGTAGGTATTTTTCAAAAAACTAGATACCAAAAAATGCCTATTTAATGACTCTATCGATCGCCAAACTCGTATCATAAATAAAAAGTCGTTTTCTAATTTTTCTAGTCACTTTTAACTAAAGACACAGGCAACTCTCGTATATGACCAGAGGGCCTTTTGCACAAACCGATTCATATCTCCGTCGACCTGTTTGATCAAGTCTTACGACTTAGAAAATTTTCTATTAATCTCAGGATATCCCGGATTATTACATTTCCACCCTGTAAGGGATGATTTCAATTTTTATACTTCGGCGCGTGTTAACAATAAAATATAATTAAAGCAAAAGTCCGCACACGTGCATACAAAGAAACGTTCATATGCATTCATCATCTGTCATAGCCCACGCGAATTTTACTAAAATTATTTTGAAAAACACCCTTAGAGAAATACGTTTACAAAGTAATCGCCGACTCACCCGTCAAGTAAATCATAACAAACATGCACCGCGCGTCAAAGCTCGCGTCAGATTTAATTAAATTATTACTAAGCCGCCTTTCAGAAAATAATTTTCAAAGGAACAAAGCAATGAATAGCCGTACACATTCGTACCCCTATAAATACAAATCGCACCCGCCGAGACAGTAGTAGTAGCAGCAAAGTGAAAGAGTGGTAGTCACCACCAACAAGTTCTAGTGCGGTATCAGTTCGGTTCAAGTAGTGAGGTTCAGCGACTTCGCGAGAGACACAAAATTTCTAAATCAACCCTTAAACTAAATAACTCAAACGCCGCGTTAAATCATACACCAAAAAATTCCGCGAATAAACCCTAAATGGATCTTCTCGTAGTATTGTTTTAAAATCATATCTGTGTTAAATTTCTAGACTAAGTACTAACCGTGTTAAACAATACAAAGCTGTGAAACTCGTAGATCTAAAAACAACCCCGTTTGTAAACTCGAAGGCTGTGAACTATTCTTAAATAAATTTGTTACCAAATCAAGCGACGTTACTTTAAAATAAAGTGTTTTATTTCACTTCGACGAGGACATCAGAATCCTCCGCAAATTCACAATTTGCTTCGCACACGTGAGCACCCGACCGACTAGCACCGGCAAACTACCTCGCAGGGAAACTACCCCTGTTCAAAACATCCCCTCTTAGCCTGAGGAAGACAGTGACCAAGTTTCAACCCAATCCTGCACGAAATAAGGGAACTATAGGCAACTAAAGCACCTATAGGGAACAGGAGCACAGAAGCTGAACTTCTGTTCTTCGCCTAAACAACCCTTCAGAGGCTTCAGCTACCCTAATAACCATCCGGAATGACTTCAAGACCCAGCTAGAGAGCGCACCATTCAAGGTAGGGTAGTTTAAGTAAATATTTTTAGAAAAAGGGGTGAAACTTTCAACAACAAAAAACAACCCTCCATCCTTAAACCAAATCGAAAATACCCTAAAGAGCGAGCGTGTGTGAACATGGCGCCCTGAACGTGGTGCATTTCTGAAGAGCCCAGAGCAACGAATTATCAGAAGTACAAGGCAGACACAGGTAGAAAACGTGTAGAGCCATCCGACTGGAACGACACCAGTACAGATCTAGTCTCTACGCAGGAAATTCGTGAGAGAAATCCCATTTTCGAAAGTAGGAAACCAAAGTACATTATGAACATGCCTGGAAACTTCGGATTCTTCTCGTGATAGAGAAGGCTGCCCCACAAACCCCCACGATGCAATCCGATAGACAAATACGACAGCAGGGAAACCCTGTAGACAATATTACAACTAGACTACTTCAGGCCCAAGTGCCTCTTTGGCAGGTCACGCCCTGTCTCGGCTCTCGACTAGTCCACATTGCACTAGCGAAAGTCTCACATATTCGAGGACCCTGACACCCACATTGTGTCGTCAGTAACTCATTTTCCAATTAGCCCACATTGCGCTTTTGGAAATAAACAAGAATTTATGTCCGCGGTACCCACATTGCGTCAACGTGGACAACGACTAAGACTATTTTTCATGGTACCCACATTGCGTCAACATGAAAAAATTTCTATCTAGTCCACATTGCACTAGTAGAAATATTACTTACAATATAACAACGACATTTACATTGCATTCTCATGCACGACAGCTATCGGACCTAGAACTACTAGAATATATCCAATCAACGTATACAGCATTAACTGCATTAAGAAATAAACAGATGCCAGACCGCAGAGCTCCAGCAGTCCACACTGCACTGCTCGAGAGCACAGAGATGTTTGCTAGACGCAATGAAGTAACGTTCTGTTTTATACTTTCTCCGCTCGACATCTTTTATATCGGCTATAAAAGCTGTTATGTAAGGGCACCAATCAGAGAAGAGAATCCCTGCAACGGAAAGATTGACCACGCCTACGTTCATTTAACCCTTAAAAAATCACCCTTACGACACGAATACGACTTAACCACTTGTAGAATATTTAAAGGACACCGTGCCCCAGCAGATCAAAAAGAATTTTTTAGAAATTCCAAGGATAACCTTAAGAAAATGCACGTAGAAAATTACGACGCAATTAGAAAAAAGGCCGCCAAAAACAGAAAAACTTCCCTACCTATGAGGGGAAAACTTATAAATATACCACATATGGAGCGAATTCTCAGTAGCCATCTGGAAACCGGGATTACGCTCATACGGCAGGATTTCGAAAATTCCATCAACATGAATCCGCCAAACCCGCCCTCGCAAAGTCCGCTGAACCCCTACTCGATCGCGAATCTGTGCCCGCAACTAAACCCCTACATTCCCTACAATCATTATTTTACCCCGATAATCACAAGAGAACTCCAGAGGATAGACGTCAGGGTAATGAACCGAACAATAGAGGCCGTAATCGACTCAGGAGCCGTTAGAAATCTAATACGAGAAGGACTGGTATCCTGTCCCTACATTAGCACACAGCCTACCATATTCTCTATGGCATGCGGCGAACAGTCGCAATCAATAGGTGTGATACTATTACCAATACAATTCAAACATGTTGTCCTTATGGAAGAATTCAACGTCTTACCAAATCTAAGCGGCGAAATGCTGATTAGCGGCGAACTTTTCGAACGACATGGTTGCCGCTTAGATTATGCCGACCGCACCTTGCGATTCGCCCGTTTCCCTGGGTTAATCATTCCATGGAATCCACCCCGGAACCAGATGTTACCAGCCACCCCAAGCACCGCCACCCCTAGTGCCTCGTGAACGGAGTAACAGACGTTCCCTTTCGCCCTCCAAGACACTCAGTGCAGTGAAGTGCTTGTGCTGTGATATCCCCAGTGCCCCGATGAAAAAAGACGTCCTTTTGTAAAGCAAAGAAATTCCTGTTTCCTTTTTATTTTGAGGTAAAGCTCTATTTTGTTTTTGTTATTATGAAGAGCATGCGTTAAGTTTATTGTTTTGATGGCCCTTTATTTTGTTATTATTTAGCAAGGGCATATATTCGGTTATTTTATTATTCTTTTTATACGAATCAAGAAGATATTTTATTTTGTTATTTGTTTACTTTTGTTACGCAAGTCACCTTGCTATGTATTTTTGTAAGAAGTATTCTTTTTATGTTCCATGACGAAGTGATATTAGTTTTCATTTTTTAGAAAATCTTTTAGTTTTGTGTTTATATAAACACACCCACGACCTTTACATTTTATCATGTACTCTCAAATATTTTCATACATGTACTTTTTAACAAATCTATCATGTAGGTAACTTTACTACTTATATATTTTCATGCATGCATTTTTTTTAACAAATTCACATTATACAAAGTTGATACTTACTATCGCATTTAAACAATTCGTTCTTAGAATTTTGTAACTAAGACGAATTATTCTTTCCATCAGTATTACATATATATATTTCAGATCTTAGGATTTACATTTTCATGTCACTCACTGTAATCTTAAGATAGAAAATCAATGTACAAAACCATACAATACTCGAAGATACCATTTTCAACGAAGGGCGTGTTGTAGAGCACAATTTTTTGTAGGTATTTTTCAAAAAACTAGATACCAAAAAATGCCTATTTAATGACTCTATCGATCGCCAAACTCGTATCATAAATAAAAAGTCGTTTTCTAATTTTTCTAGTCACTTTTAACTAAAGACACAGGCAACTCTCGTCCTACTCCAGCATGTGCCCCTTGTGAGGGATGCACTCGGTGTCCGCCTCTTTGGCGCTTACCGTAGGTTGATTGTATTTTTTTGTCGTGGACTTGCTCTTCTGTGAGCTGACTGTTTTATTGTGTGTGAATTTGTATTTTGGTTTGAAGATGTTTTCTTTAATGGTAGTTTTATGTGTGGTAATGTTTTCTTGTTTGATTATATTTGATTGTGTGTTTGAAATATTTGTTTTTAAGTTGTGCCAGTGTCTCTTTTGTTTACTGATGGAGTGTCAAGGACGTGGTTGAGGTAGGGTGTGGTTGGTTTCGGAAGCTATTGTGTTTGGGGTGTATTTAATTGAATAAGTGAAGAACGAATTCTAATATGAGTAGTATTTTGTCGAAATAGTCTTTGGCATTTTTAATTTTGGTTAGTGTATTTGCAAGTGTTTTGAGTATGTATTTGATATTAAATTGTCTGAGAATATTTAGGATACTTCTAATTTGTTTTAATAAGTCGTCATCGTCGTCCGGTTGTGAGTTATTTTGTGTCAGAATTAGATTGATGTGTGTGATGTTGATTTTGTTGGCGCAGTGGCCATGCAGTTGTTTGGGTAGTGGACGCTTGGTTATTGACTAAAGGTGGGAATTGGGTTAAGGAAATGTTTGAGGTGTTATTTCTTAGTGATTATGTATTTTTGATGACAGGGTGGGTGTTTGTTCTTTGGCTTGTTTGAGTTTGTGTTTGCCGCCTTCTTGCCACCGCTGCTTTGTAGGCCGGGCAGCCTCGGTAGCTAGCAGGATGAGCTGCTCCACAGTTGGCGCACTCCTCTGTGTTGCATGTCTCATCCTCGTGTGTGCGACCGCATCTCACGCAGTGTGGGACACGGTTGCACAGCTGCGAGGAGTGCCCGTACTTTTGGCAACGATGGCATTGAGAAACAGCCGGGCCAACGTACTCCTCAACGTTTACCCTGCAAGAGCAGAGCTCAGTCAGGGAGCGCGCCGCATCCGACTGCTCTCTGGGGACGGTTAGAATTATAATCGATGTGATTGTTTTAATGCCATTACGGGTCGTGGTAAGTCTGGAGGTATTAATTGGTATTATATTTTTGTTCTCTAAATCGGATTTTATAAATTCGATATCTATATCGCATGGTATATATTTTACTGCCAGCTTGACCGGTCTGTCTTGGAGTGAGTAAAATGAATGAAACTCAACTTCGTTCCTTTTTAGAAGGTCTAGTATTATAGTAAAATCCGGTTTAGATTTAGGGTAACAGGAAAGCGATCTCGAGTTATATTTATATACTGGGTTTTGTCTGGTGTTAGAATTGATTAGATGTATTATTTTATTATGATTGTTTGTGTATATAGATATAACTGGGGTGGTTTCTCTATTAGGGGAGTTGGTGGTTTGGTTTTTGGTGTTTATGGTGGTGGTGGTCTCGACATTGATAGTTAGTGAGGGGGCGGCGGGGGTGGTGCTGGGGGCGGTGGGGGTGGTTATAGTTTGATTGATGTTAGGAGAGGTGTGTTGTTCAGTGAATTTTACTTTGTGGGTCTTTTTTCTTTTTTTTGCAGTGTGGACTATTTCTTCGGGAGTGGTAGGTGTGGTGGGTGTTACGGGGGAGTGAGGGTAGGATGTTTGTGGTGTTTCTGAATAGGTGCAGTGTTTAGAGAGTTCGAGGAGCCGGTTAAGTTGGATTGTCATTGGTGACGGGGATTCTGGTGCAGGGGTGGTTGGGCAACTCTCGTATATGACCAGAGGGCCTTTTGCACAAACCGATTCATATCCCCATCGACCTGTTTGATCAAGTCTTACGACTTGTCATCGAGCCCTAAGCCCAAGCTAGGAAAACCATAAAAATTTCTTAATTTTACTTAGGACCTAAGAAACATTCTCCCCTTTATATCTAGTATTAATTATATCTAAATGTGGCTAGCTTTACCACTCTAACATTTCATATCAGGCTCTCAGCCAAATTTAGCATAGTAATTTTAGTTAACTTTAAGATTTTATCAGTATTACAAGTGCATATTATCATAAACATTCATTTTAAGTCATAAGTATCCTCTCCGGTGTGCACCAGGAGACATAAGCTCCCTCCGAGCAGGCATTGTAGATGTGCACAGTTCGAACGTCGACAGCCAAATGGAGAGGCACGGCGCCGATATCTTGTTAGGAGGCGTAGCGGGCGCGTTAGCTAACCCGGCAAGAGGCATCTCTGAACATCTCTCTAGCCATTGGTGGCTTTGTCGGCGATCTTGGGTGATTAGGGGTCAAGCTAGTAGCTCTTTGCCCCAACCATCGCTGTGGCCTGGACCGACCTTGTTGAGGTGTGTCTGTTGTCATCCCCAGCTACCCTCACAGATGCGGATGTTGCTGGGGACGCCAACAGGCCCCCCCTGGTCTTGGCTGTTTGACCCTGCCAGCTGGGTCGTTTCTTCTGGCGCTCTTCTTTCTTGGTTTTCTTTCTTCGCTGGCATTGGCTCCAGGGAGCGTCTAGTCTGTATGAGAGGGAACGACTGTAGCCGAACTCTCTCTGGGTAGGGGGGTTTGTGGGTGTTTGACTTGTCGGTAGCTCAGGGTGCCGGTGGCATCGTGTGCTTCGACGTCGTCGGAAGGAAGTTTTGGGCTGGGTAGCTGGATGTGGCTAGGGTAGGGGGTACCTAGCTGGTTGTTTGCTTGGTGCCCCCGGGGTGAGTGGTTGGGTGTTTTGTCATTGTCTCCTGGCGGCGTGATTTGAAGATCGGGCTGAAAGATAAAGGTTAGTTTGCTTACCCATTATCCAGGATCTGGAGCTTCGGCCTCTTGTGCCTTGGAGCGTCGTTGGGGTCGTAATCAGTCGCCTGTCTGATCAGCGGGTTCCCATGCTCTGCTGCACGGGCGTATAGGTTCTTCGCTCTGGTCTGGATGACTTCTGATACTGGAGTATACTCCAGGTCTCTGAAGATGTCGGCGTTTCTGATGAACCATGGTGCATCCACGGCGCACCGAAGTGCGACGTTTTCCACGGCTTGTATCCTCTTTAGGTAGGTGGCTGCTTGGTATCCCCAGGCAACGGAGGCGTACGTCAGAACAGGTGCTATGAGGGTCCTGATGAGCGTGAGCTTGTTTCTCAGGTTGAGTTGGCTCTGTCTACCGATCATAGGGTAGAGTAGGGTCCTCCTCGTCCTCGCTTTCTGTATTATCGCTTCCGTGTTCTGTCTCCACGTCAGGCTTCTGTCCATGATAACGCCAAGGTATTTGACGGTGTCGTGCCATTGGATGTTTTCACCATTCATGGAGACATGTCCTGTGGCGGTTTGCTTCCTGACCCTCTTGAAGAGGATGGCTTTGCTCTTCTCCGCGTTGACTTTGATTTTCCACTTGTTGCACCACTCTTCCAGAAGGGATGCTGCTTCCTGGAGGTTGCGGGTGGCAAGTCTTGCACTCCATGATCTTGTGATGATGGCTGTGTCGTCTGCGTAGAGCGCCAAGGAGGTCCTATTGGTTCTTGGCATGTCGGAGGTGTAGATGGCGAACAGGTGGGGGGAGAGTACCGATCCCTGCGGTACCCCTGCTTCCATTGGCCTGTAGTTTGACAGAGCATCGGCAATTTTCACTCGAAGTTGCCTTCGGTGAAGGTAGGATCTTACTAGCTTGACGATGCCAACAGGATAACCTATCGACAGCATTTTCGCCAGAAGACCATCGTGCCAAACCCTGTCGAAGGCCTTGGCTACGTCTAGGAAGATCGCTCCTGTGACTTGGCGTTGGTTGAAACCCTCCGTGATGTGCTCCGTTAGACGAAGAACTTGGAGCTCGGTTGAGTGTTCGGTTCGGTATGCGAACTGCTCATCTGGGATGATTTGGAGCTCGTCGGTCAGGGTTTTCAGTCTCTTCAGGATGATCCTCTCTGCCACTTTGCTCATCGCCGGTAGAAGACTGATGGGCCTGTAACTAGAAGGAAAGGTTAGGTTTTTACCTGGCTTGGGAATCATGATGACGTCGGCTTTCTTCCATTTGGTGGGGAAATAACGTAATCTCAGGATGGCGTTGATGATGTTCACCAGCGCTGCTACTCCTTTTCGAGGTAGTTTCTTGATTACTATGTTGCCTATTCCGTCGCATCCCGGCGCCCTGCGGGGCTTTAGGCTTCTCAGGACTTCCCTAACTTCCTCAGGGGAGGTTGGGGGGATTATTTCTTCATCCTGCATGCGTCTCAGCCTTCTGACCCTGCGTGACACGTCGTCCAGCCAGTCGTCGTCCTCGTCTTCGATCTGGTTTTCTCTACACTGCAGTTCCAAGCTGTCTGCGAAAGCTTCGGCTTTTTCCTGGCGAGTGTAGACAACTCCGTTTTCTCCGTGGATGGGCGGTACTGGTTTTCTTTTTGCACGCAGAGCCTTCTGAGTGGTCCACATGCTTCTGTCCTGAGGATCAAGCGACTCTAGGTGACGTTGCCATCTAGCTTGCCTGTGTTCTTGCAGGGCTTCTTTAACTGTTCGAGTTAGGTGATTATACTCTCTGCGGTGTTCGGGGAGTCTTGTCCTCTGCACCAGTTTCTTAAACCTTCTTCTGTCTCGAATGAGCTGCATGGTCTCCTCTGGGAGTTCTCCCATCGGCGTTGCAACTCTTCTCGTTACAGTTTCCGTCGTGCTTTCCGTTAGCGCTGCCTGGATGTGGTTTTCCAGGGAGATGATGGCCTCTTCAATTTCTTCTTCTCTGTCGATTCTGGGAATGTGTGCAATGTTCCTTTGCAAGATTGCACGGAACTCTTCCCAGTTCGTTCTTTTTTTGATGAAGGTGGTATCCTCCGGGGCTCCTTCTCCCAGTTTTAGGAAGATGGGGTTATGATCCGAGGAGCCTTCTGCTTGGGTCTAAAGTTCGGCGGTGAAAGTCATCTCATTGAGCAGAGCTATGTCCAGCACGTCGGGCATGTGTCTTCCATTGTCGAACGTAGGTTCTTCAGGTCCTATCGCCTGCACGTCTCCCTCGTGCTCTTCAAGGAATCGCAGCAGTGCCCGTCCCCGGGTGTTGGTACGTCTGCAATTCCAAACTGGCGATTTGGCATTGAAGTCTCCTATGGCCACGGTCTGGATACCTCTTGTTAGGAGTGCCTCCAGGTCGTGATCTAGGAGCGGCCGTTGGGCCGCTTGATAGCAGGAAACTATCTTTAGCGGGCCGTTTCGTTCCGTTGAAACTACTATGGCTACGGCTTCCATGTTCTCTAGTTCCGGTGTGTCGATGAGGTGGTGGTCCAAAGTCTTCTTAACAAGTAGAGCAACTCCTCCTACGATTGCTCTACGTTGTTCGTTGTAGACTATGTAGCCTGGGATCCGAATTTCCGTATTATCCTGGCGAAGTTTGGTTTCCTGCAGGGCCATCACGTCGATGTTATACCTCTCTAGGATTTCTTCTACTTCTAGCTTCCTTTCACGGAGGCTGTTGACGTTCCATGAGGCCATCTGCAAGATTTTCGGCTTCACCAGCGTATTATTCATTTACTCTTTTAGCATGTCTGGCATTTGCGCAAAGAATGCACTCATTGCTGAGCACATCTGTTGCATTTGTTCTAGTGCTGCTGTGAAGTTGTTTGCCACAGCAGAATTTGAGGGTTTGACCCCCTTTTTTGGCTCTGTCTTGGCCTTGCTTGTAGATGCGGTTTTGCCATTGGCGTTAGCCGCATCTGCGTAGCTTCTTCCAGCAGTGACCTTTCTGGTCTCTGCCGTGGCTGTCTTCGCTTTGGGACCCTGGTTTGGGGACTTCTGGGGACCTGCAGGTTTTTTAGGGAAGCTGGGGCATCCTCTATAACTGGATGGGTGGGCCCCCTGGCAGTTTGCACACTTGGCGGGGCTCTCCTTCTTTTTCTGGCACTCAGCCGAATGGTGGGCCAGTCCGCACTTCACACACTTTGGCTGTGCAGTGCACCTGCCTTGTGCGTGGCCAAAGCGCTGGCAGCGGTGGCACTGTGTGACGGTAGGGGCAGCTCTTTGTCTCTCGACTCTGACTACCAGGGAGCAGCATCGGGTGATTTCCAGAATTTTTTCTTGGTTGAGGGGCACTTGTACTAGTACAAGGGGCATTTCCTTCTTGGTCCTCCTGGAGGTCATCCTCTGTACTGATGTGGGTGTCAGGCCCTGCTCTTTCAGGTCTTCCTTGATCATTTTTTACTCCGGACGGTATGCCTCGGATTACCACCCTAAGCAACCTCTCTTCAGGTAGAGCATAGGTGTGGTGTTCTCTCTTCTCTGCCGTGAAGAGCCTCGTCATCTTGCGGTAGTCGTCCGCGGTTTGAGGTTCTATGGAGATGCCATCTCCGACTACCTTGGCTTTTAGGTAATGCGTCTCCAAGTGAGGGAGACTTTTATTTATCTTTTTGATCCTGTCGCCTTGAAAAAGGCATCCAGAATTTCCTCTTCTTATCTTATTGTGGGGCTGGCACTTCACTAGCACAACTGACTGTCACTGCACTTTACTGCTGCTTGGTGAACACGTCTGCTCACCTTCGTTGCACTGGTAACACTGCGGAGAGGCACAGATCTGCGATTCATATTTATATGAATCGGGGCAGCCCGCTTAGGCTCCACCCCTCAGCGCTTGCAACTTTGCGCGCTCTCCATTGGTGCGACTCGAATCTATAAAATAAACGCGTTTTGCACTTGGTAGTCAGTCGATCGCCAGCAGCCGCCGCGGCATCACTCGCTCCAGATTTCAAATTTTCACTTTTATTATTTAATTCCACTTTGTCATTCTGTCAGGCTGCAATTCATTTAACTTAGTTTATCATTTATTCCCAGTTCCGGCGGTGTATCGTCAATACACCGCAACGGCCCAGTTTACCCAGTTTCGTGGCAAAATATTTTAAATATTTTACACGACCCAAAACTCTCGAGATTTTGGTGTGACAACTAGACACATCAAAATCATTTTATGAAGGATTTCGTTAAGCGACACAGTCGATTAACAAGGTATTCGGCTTAGCCTTTATCAAGGTTGCCGCCATCACGAAGATAAGGAACAGCAACGTCTTCGAGGGATTCTACACTTCAAGTTGACACTCCGATAGTTACTACGAAATACGAACTCTCGTATAGACTGGTCAACCGCGCAAGACTTTATAGACAGTGTGAGAGAGTTCGTCGCCGTACAGGGACTAGGTAAGTGTCAACGAAAGTGCTTCGCTTCGCTTCGATCTGTTCCCCTCACCACGGCAGAGTAAAAAGATAACTCTACCTGCTCGTGGCACCGATTCCAAGACATCAGCCGCTCCTGAATCAACTGTACTCCGCATCCAACATCATATCACCGCATGCTCCAATCATCCAGTGGCAAGTCAGTTCATACGCCACTGTCCATCCTGATCTCCACGAAACATTTCTGCTCCTGATTTCCGCTGTGTAATTCAGCACTGTTCGAGAAAGGCCGACTCAGGCGACTTCAACGTGGGCGACGTCCTCGTCCACATTGGTCTCTTGAGCCACTCGCCTCGTCGGGAATTCGGCAAGCTAAGGGACGCATTTTGACTCAACGAGCGTACCGGAGTGTTGAGACGGAATTAGGCCCCTGCTCTTGTCAAGACGCGAATGACAGACGCTTCCTAAATTCAGACAAGGTATTTTATTCAAATTTTCAGTTAGGGCTGACCACAGAGTGCCTAGCTGCACGTCGGCAAACGTCCGACCTAGCCACTCTGTTTATCTAGGACTCAGACTTGAAAATATTTTAATTATTTTATTTATCGACACACTGCTTTTGGCTCGCAGTTGTGTCGCTGCTCGCAACAAACTTGCTTGCAGATATTATCTCGTCTACGGACGACACCCAGGTGGAAATATTTTAATTATTTTATTTATCGATACACTGCTTTTGGCTCGCAGTTGTGTCGCTGCTCGCAACAAACTTGCTTGCAGATATTATCTCGTCTACGGACGACACCCAGGTGGTTTTGTTTAAGTATTTTTCAGATCTAAATTAAGGAAATGGCACATTCTTAGTCACCGCTTCCAGCAACGTGGGAACACTCCGCGCATGAGTTGGGTAACCACGGCCGCTATCTGTACAATGCCAGCACACACGGCTGTGCTCCACCTCTCACGGCGGCGTCGCTTCACGGCGTCCCCGTAGAGGCAGGGTTTGGTCTCCTTTCAGGGGGCCAGATTCGTGGACAGGAGACTGTTTGCGTTAGTGGATTTGGTGTATCTTCACGGTTTCGAACGTTAGCACAGATTTCAACTATTATAAGATTTAAAAATACTGGTAAATTTACTATATTAGAAAGAAAAAGACTAATTATCGTAACTAAACCAACTCTTCACGAGAACTGCCTGGTCTTCGTTGTTGTGCTCCCAGCGTGTGGGATACACACGGCGTCCGCCTCTTTGGCGCTTGCCGTAGGATAAGTTATTTGTAATTCTAAACTTGCCCTCTTCGGAGCTGACTGTTGTTGGGTTTTAATATGTAAGGTGAAAATAATAATCGTATAAATGTTGTGTGGTTGATATATACACCTGGGTGATGAATGTGTTAGGTTAGTAAATGGGAAAGGTTTGTGTACAACTGTTCTCGTTTGATGGCATCTTTTTTTTTAATACAATAAGGATTAGTAAAGGGTTAGAATGACTAATGGCTCTTTTGTCATTTGTGTTTTGGTGTTTTTATTTTGAAAGTTTTCTTTGGTTTCATAAGTTGTTGTTTATTTTATTTTTAAAGTGTAACTTGTATTTTTTTGGTTTGTTTAATATTGTTTTGTTGAAATTGTATTTTGTGTTTGTTTTGTGTTTTTTTTGTGTATTATTTTTTCAAAAAACAAGTTAGTTAGAGAGTGTTAAGTGATTGCGGGGGCGTAGATGTAATTAATTGAAAGGTGTTTCGGAGGATTAAGGAATTTAGGGACCAACGGATCTATTAATGTGGGATTCTCTGATTGTTTTAATGTGATTGTAAAATTGGGGATTTGTCGTTGTTGGATAAAATTGTCTAATGTGGGGGTTCCTGTAATGTTATGTATTAATTTAGTATGTGTACCTGGATAGAAATTTCCCCCAATTCTCAGGGCTTTATTTTGCAGAATTTGTAATTTATTCTTTTGAGTAGTGGATAGTAGAGGATACCACGTTGGTGAAGCATATATGATGGTGGGACGTAGATATGTTTTGTAGATAATGGTTGAAATGTCTATAGGGGAGTTTTTTAATATTGTATAAAATTTTTTGAGTTTAAAATTAAAGTTACGACAAATATAGTTTACGTGTTCGGTGAAGTGCAAACGGCGATCCATGTACACGCCGAGATAATGTATAGTCTTGCTCCAGTCTATATCTTTATTATTGATTTTTATCTTATTTGCAGGGGTAATAAATTTTTTAGTAAGGCAAGTGATTTGTGTTTTGTCAGTGTTGACATGGAGTCCCCAATTGTGATAGAATTCAGTTGTGATGTCCGTCTGTTGTTGTAGTAGTTGTGTTAGTAAGAGTGGGTTTTTAGAAGTTGCCAGTATTGCTGTGTCGTCAGCATACAGACATTGTGTAATTCTATGATCCATAGGGGGTGGAAGATCATGAATATATATAGTGAAGAGCACAGGCCCTAATGCAGAGCCTTGTGGTACGCCAGAAAAGATTGGGATAACTGGAGAGCACTCCTGATTGACTGCAACTCTGAATGTTCTTTGGGATAGATATGACTGTATTGTTTTCACAATACGAGTGGAGATTCCTGCGATGAGGAGTTTATAAAGCAGCCCAGGGTGCCAGACTTTGTCAAACGCCCGCTCGAGGTCTAGGGCGACAAACCCCGTGAGTAGACCTCGGTTGTTGTTGGTTGTTGCGATTTCACTGACGCGGAATAATTGCTGTGTGGTTGAGTGGCTGTGTCGGAATCCAAACTGAAACTGATTTTCAGTTTCAGCCTGGATAAGTTGATTTTGTATTTTTTGCAAGAGTAAAGTATCTAGTACTTTTGCAAGGGATGACAATATACTAATAGGTCTGTAATTGGATAATAGTTTGTGTGATTTATTTGGTTTTGGTATATTGACTATTTTAGCAATGCGCCATTTTATGGGATAATAAGTGAATTGAAGGCAAGCATTAAAAATTCTAGTCAGATATAGGTATATTTTCGGTGGTAGATGTATCAAAACAAAATTAGGTATGTTATCTAGGCCAGGTGACTTTTTTGAGTTAACCTTTAGGATAGCCGATCTGATTTCAGATGGTAAGAAATGTTGGGGGTCATTTTCAGGCAATAGTCTTAGATTGGTGGTGTTTGGTTGGAAAATTGTTGACAGATGATGAGCAAATGCGGCAGCCTTTTCCGCGTCAGTTTGAGCCACCCCCTGCGGGGTTTCAAGGGGTGGTAGTTTATAAGATTTTCTATTGAATAGGCGAGGGACAAAATGAGGATCTTCTGGATGGGAAACAGCTAGTTGTGTAATATATGTTTGTCTATAAGATTTGATTTCTGCGTCTATCTCTTTTTTAAGTTTATTAATATTACTTTTAAGTAAAGGGCAATGTATGAGATTGTAGCGCTTGCGAAGTTTATTTTTATATTTAATTTTATCAACTAGCTGTCTGGGTAATTTAAGGCGATAGGAGGAGGATGGGAGTCTTTTCTGGCTTAGAGATAAGGCTTGGGTAATATGTGTGGTAAGTTTGTCAATGTGGTTGTCAATGTCATTAGTATTGTTACACTCAGGGTTGTTACAGATCGGTTTCGCGTGGTTTTCTATCGATTAAAGGGACTTTATGATTTAATGTTAGGACCGTTTTGACAGGATAATGATCGCTGTTGAGTTCTTCGATGACTTGAGTTTCATAGGGCAAAAAGATGTTTTTAGCAATGATTATGTCTATAATTGTTAGAGCCGAGTATGGCCTTGTAGGTTCCAACGGGGAAATGATGTTAGTGTCGAGAGAATTGTTTATATATTGATATAATGCCATTCCCGGATAGTTGTGACTAGTTGAAATGAGGTTCCAACTAGGGTGTTTAGCATTTAGGTCGCCCATTAATATATAACTGTTGTTGGTCGCAGCTAATTTGTCTAAATCAGTGACATCAAATGGTGTAGAGTCGCTTCTGTATGCCGATATTATCATGGTATTAATATTGTTTAACGTTATAGTGATTGCACATGCTTCTAATGAATTTAGTGTTGGTAATTGAGTTTGTGTGCATTGTATATTATTTTTAATTAATATGGCTGTCCCCCCTCGAGGTTTGCCAATTCTGTCTGCGCGATATATGTGATAACCCTGAATGTTAAAAGATTTATTAGGTTTTAAATTGGTCTCACAGAGACAGCAGATATCAATTTTTTGTGTATGTAGAAAAGATTCTAGTTCGGTTTTCTGCCTAATAACTCCGTTAGCGTTAAATTGCAAAAGATTAAAACTGTTAATTTTGTTTAAATTTTTATTAGCCATTTAAAACAGTGACGTAAGAAACTCAAGTATAGTAAAAATCTTTTCAAGTGGATCCGGCGTGTTTTTAAGTCTATTTATTAATGTTTTAAGATCTTCCCATATTTTTTTGATATTAAAATTTTTAATATAGTTAAATATTTCCCTGAGTGGGTTGTCGTCTGTTTGTTCGTGGTTGGGTTCTTCATTGGTATTTTGCGTAGTTGGTTTATCTTTGGCTCTGAACTGTTGCCAGGCCCTTATGTTTTGTGTAGAAATAGCGTCTACTGTTTCCTGTGATAACGGGGGTAGATTAATGGTAGTTGTTGGTGGGGGTGGTTGTGCATTAGGTTGTCTATTAGTATGTTGTCTTTGGGCTGCAGTTGGCTGTTGTGTGTTGTTGCTTTGAATGGGTTGTTTAGGTGCGTATCTAGCTTTTGCGGCTACGTAGGCTGGGCAGCCCTTGTAGTTGGCTGGATGTTCGCCCCCGCAGTTGGCACATTTACATACCACTGTGGCGCACGAGGTGTCTTTATGTGTAGTGCCGCACCTAAGGCACCTGGGGAAGCGATTACACACTTCGGACGAGTGTCCGAAGTGTTGACATTTGTGACACTGGGGAACATTGTATCGGTTGTACATGGATACTTTTACACGGTAGTAACAGAGATTAGTCAACTTTTGATACCCTTCAAGGGCTTGTTTAGGAATGGTCAAGAGGAGTAAATTGGAAGGCATTTTTTTGCCGTCCTTGGGCAACATAATGCGCGCTATGCGAATAAAAGATAAACCGAGAAGATTTAATTCGTCTTCGATTTCTTGCGTGGTGACGTCTATAGGTATGTATTTGATTACTATTTTCACTGGTTTTAGTAAGTCGATATCATGGGTGAAATATTCGATATTGTTATTGGATAATAATGTTGTTATTTGAAAATGATCTTTGGGTTCAGCTGTGTAACATATTAGAGAAGTATTGTTAAGTTTAAAAGTCGGGGCCGGTTGGATAAGTGATTTTATTGCAGAGACAATACCTCTATGATTCGATGTAAAAATGTGAATAGGGGGGGGTTTACGTTTATGTGGGGGTTGAGATGTATTAGAGACATTAAGATTTTGTTGAGGATTAGATGTAGAAGGTCTTTGTTGTTCTATTGGAGTTGGAATTGGTTGGGTGGATCGAGTGGGTTGCTGAGAACTGAGTTCAATGTTATCAAGATTTTGCATATCTTTTTTGTTTTGAGTTACTTTTTTACGTTTATTAGGGTTGGTAGTGGACTTGGGGGTGGTAATATTAGTGTTTTGTTGAGTGTGTGATTGTTTAGACGAATGTGCTTGGCTTGAGATGTTTGTTCTGTGTATTATTACATCAGCATTAGTTACAGGTGAGATAACTGTAATGGGGGAGGGGTTGGGGGTAGTTTGATTAGAAGTTGCTGAATACTCTGAATTGTATTCGCCGTCTTCGGGATTTTCACCGGAGTTGTCGTCCGGAGTGAGAATTTTTCTTTTATTTTGTTGTGGGGTTGGAGTATGATTAGGGGTTATTTGCATGGATGAGGTATCAGAGTTCCCTGAGCGAACGCTTTTTTCGTCAGAGTCATCGTTTTGCCTCATCTGTTCGTAATTAATTAGTGTAGAACAAATGGGAGATGAAGTATGTTTGGGGGGAGAATGTAAGTAAGCTATTTCGTTGAAAGTGGTTGTAGTGTAGGTAGTAGTGGTGGTTGTCGATGTTAACGTTAGATTAAGGTAAGAGGGGTAAATTGGAGGACTGTTGCTATTGGCTGTTATAATTGAGGGTGTATTTGGGGCAGAATTATTAAAGGAACAAGTGGATTTGACTGAAGATTCGTTGGAGTTATTTGTATTATTGAGATTAATATTGTTAGTATTTTGTGGTGTGGACTGAGTTAATGTGTTATCTAATGTATTAGTGATAGTATTATTATCCCCAGGTGTATTTGAAGTGTTTACCTGTGATGTGTCGTGTGTGTTTGTATCAGTGTCAGATTCGCTTGTGTATTCTGGTGTGTGATTCTGATTTCCGTCCGAGTTGGCGGATGATTGAGTGTTTTGTAGTTGCTTGTGCCGTTCTTTCTTCCGTCGGCCCATATCTGCTGTTGGATGAAATATACGGTCAATCTAGTCAATTGTCGCTTCTCGCGGGTCACAGAGGTTAGCACAGACAACAAATTTATATGAAAATCAATGAATACTAAAAAGTTGAAAATTATCGTAATAAACCAACTCTTCACGTATACTGCCTGGTCGACGCCGAGAGGCTTGCTTTTATGATTTGTGTGGGTGGTTACGCCCACTTGCGCATCAGCAGCCAATCAGCGGCGGCCAGCCTGAACGACTACAGTGGGTCCCTGTAATAATTCTGCTAGTACAGGTAACAGTTGTGCCGGACAAATTTCAGTATATGAGCACACTTCCTCTATCCTTTCCAGAAAGTCAGCGGGGTCTCCTTTCCCGTTGAATTAGATACCCCATTTACGGATGTTCAGTGGTTCCAACGTCCTGTTTACTGTTTCAGCGGACGAAGACGGTACAGTAGACGTTATGGTTAGAGGCGGAACTGTTCGGTAGTGCTGGTAGCGGAAAGACCGGTCTGGTGCCTTGTGGTAATGGCGAGGTACAGCCGTCTTTGATGAATTTTACTAGGCGGCGCTTCTTGTCATCCACAGTGCCTGAAAGGTCTAGACGGAATTTCCCTAATTCGACTGTTCTTTTCTCAGCCTATATATCCAGCTGAGGCGGTTCTCTATTCCTTTGGTGGTTGCGTTATCCTCGGTCGGTTCTATGTTCACGTCTTTTTGATCTTCTTCGGTTGACATCTTTCGTGGTTTCTTCTACCACGAGGTAGTAGTAAACGGTAACGGTCGGTAAGCAGTAACAGATAACAATAAGCGGTCTGAGTGGTATCTCAGAGAGATCCTATCACAACGGTAGCTTACTATGAAGTGTGGGGAATGGTAACAGTAGCCAAAGGCTGTCAATGAACAGTCTGAGCGGTATCCCAGAGAGGTCTGTTCACTACGGTGGTCCAGGACCAAGTGTCCTCTGCTAAATCCTAAACGGCTTGATATATCGAGTCGAGAGTAGTTCCGTTGGATTCTGCGCACTCGATTTACTATTCCAAGAGGGGTCACAAGCTATATCTCCACTGTCACCGGAGTTTCTAGGACTCTGGGCAAAATCCGGTGAGGGTCGATTTAGACGGTGTCTGGTGGTGCGGACAACTGATTCCTATCGGTTTTAACTGGTTTCGGCTTTTCCTTTCTCCAGGGTACACTTTCTTCCGGAACTGACGGTCGGATCGTGACGAAATCAGCGGCAATCGATTCAGCGTCCTAGAGTTACTGCTAAATAAGGGGTCACTTGTCTAGTAACTCCAGTCTCCGGAGTCGGCTGGTACTCCGGGCAGAATCCGAGCGGTCGGTAAAAGTCGGTGCAGAAGGTGTAGCGCGGTGCTGTTTATCACCTAGTATGGGTCCCACTTAATTTTGATCCGTATTTTGGCTGTAGCAGCCTTTTCCGCGGGACGGTTGGTCGTATCCGATTCCAAATATCACCAATCAATTCCTTGGGTCTGATTACCCTGAAAACGACACCCCACACGATATTTTGTGTGTTCGGGTGCCTTCGGCGGACTTCGGAATTGCTCGGTCGCAGTTCGGGTTTTTACTAAAAATGCGGCCTCCTCGTGTGTCAACTCCACAGGAACTGCCTCTGGTTCGGAAAAATTCCCAAAGGGGTTATTAAATGGTTAATAACGCCCTCGGGTGCGGTCGGAGCCGTTCCGCAATAGTCAGAATCGGTTCTTCGTGCTCGGTTTAGTCGAAAATTACACCTCACACGCCTATAAGGGTATGTTCGGAGAATTCGGTTGCTCTCGGTGACTGCCGAATGTGAAGTCTAAACCACTTCCCTATTTACGGTCCCTGCTCGGGCGCCAAATGTATGTGACGTTTGGTTCACTCGTCGGTTGAGTGAAGGGGCGTCACTTTAGCACTCGAGCTCTATGCGGTTACGGTAAGCTCGGGCGCCACCTTTACAGTTTTTCTCGCGGTGTAAAGGACCCACACTAGCCTCTTGACACAGCCTGTTGCAGTAGGGCTAGGATAGCGTCAGAGGAAACACGGTACATCCAGGAGTCTAGGAATAGTAGACTTCACGCACACCAAAATAAAAGGCACAGTTCAGATCCTGCATACAGATATTTATTATTCCTAATATGTATAATTCTACCTAACCTATAACTACTACAGTTAATTATGGTGACGGTGGCGAAGCAAGAGGGCGGCTATAAGCAGGATACGAGTTTCAAGAAACGGAGCGGTAAGTCGGAGCAACTACTATCGGTATAAAAGCGGACAGAGTAGCGCAGATACCAGGCGGAGGAAAACAAAAGCACATGTAAACAATAAAAAACAAATACTCGGGCAACTTGGCTAAGGCGCAGAGCCTAATATTAGTACACACTCCTGGTCACGGTTCCTTGTTGGTGTAATCATCCCAAAGGAGAGATTAAACCAACGAGGTTCACGGGCGCTATTTTGCGCTGGCGGATGTCCTTGTAGCTTTCCGGCTGGCGGTGACTAGGCCAGAAAGCACAAAGCTTCCCCAGTACTCGCTTGTCCTCCAGCTGGCGGGGACTAGGCCAGAGGGCAAACATGAGTCCGGTTATCAGTGGAAAATTTCCCAGTCACATACTCTCCCAACTTGCATACTGGCTCACTCCTGTCGGCGGTACTTGGTCGGGGACGATACCTTGGTCTGCTAGAAGGCTTTGTGACTTTTCGGCTGGCGGGGACTAGGCCAGAAAGCGCCAAGTTTCCCAAGTACTCGCTTGTCCTCCAGCTGACGGGGGCTAGGCCAGAGGGCAAACACGAGACCTGTTGTCAACCAATGTATCCTCCCAGACACACGGCGGAGCAAACTACGATTTGTACACAAGATGGCACTTAGTCCCAGCCAAGCTGCTTATCTACAGTCGCATTTACTTACTCTCTCTCTTTTGCAAGCGGATTTCGGTTGTGGTGGGCCGGTAGGTGCGTAATGCTCAAACGCAACCCGGGAAATATCCAACTTAATGGACCATAAAACGGTACTTTCCTTAGCGGTTTCGGTCGGCCAGTAGTTGTGTAATGCTCAAACACCACACTGGAAGCATCTAACTTAATGGATCATAAAACGGTACTTTCCTTAGTGGTTTCGGTCGGCCAGTAGTTGCGTAATGCTCAAACACAACACTGAAAGCATCCAACTTAATGGACCCAATTCCTTAACGGGTAGAGATCCAAATTAATGGACAATATTTCGCTGGCTGGGCCAAGTATTCGTTAACGGTGAAGCCACTCGTGTTAGTGGTGGAGACAGTGGCTCCATCTGGCGGAGTGTATTCCTATTTGATAATTTTAATAATTAAAGTATAACACTTATTTATGCTCTGTATCGACAGTATAAAATATTAATATTCAAACTACGAAAATAGACGGCGGTTTCGGGTGCAATTTCCACACTATAAAAATGCTTCATTACAGAGTAAATTACAAAACAAATTTAATGGTCCTTATGAAATAACGCAAATACTTAAGAACTCAGCAATTGTTTATAAGCCTAGGGCTCTGGTGCACTTTAATTTGTTGTAAGATAGTTTGTTTTTTCACTAGATCTTGATAACAATGAAATACAGATTCACTTACGAGTCGATTTAGGTTTGGATGAAGAGCACAATTAATAGTTAAAATATATAAATTTATGTATTTTCACAATGTTTTTACATGTTCAGTAGGACTTCCATGTTGACATTTGACATTAGAACATAGATTGTAATGCTCGTTGGTTACTTCGGATATTGTCGTTATTTCGATCTTGACATTTGCAATGATTACATAGTGTATTTGTTCGGATATTTATGGTAATCATTTCGGAGATTATTTTTAGGGGATTTACGGATAATTTTGTTAGTGCGTTCATAGTTTAAAATCTACTAAATTATTTTTGGGTGATATTATTTTTTATTTTCTTTTATAATGAATGCCATTCAGAATTTGGGTGATTTAATAAATGTGCTTCATAATGACGATACATTATTAATGATGTTACAAGATGCCGGTTTAAATGGCGAAATCAACGTTGTGGAAAATGAATTGTAGATGGCTTTGCAATTTACAACGTCGCCACCAGGTCCCCTTAGGTGAGGGTTTTTTATGTTTTTTTTTCAATTTATTCTTATGAAAACAAACATTTCTCAGGACGACTGTTTGTATGTGTACAATGCAAAAACCATTATTCTCTTCTACATATGGCTCTTATTTTTCCCGTATGCATCTGCCAATACGTACCGTTCTGTTATGTATTTGGCATTGGGTGTGCGAAATAAGATCAGGATTTGCTGTTGCCTCGTTGGGACTGGAAAAAAGAGCAGAACATTCAACAATATAGATTTCTTAGAGATGTATGTTCCTGGAAATTGTTGAATCACGATGAATTATTTCAATTTGGTATATTTCCATTGGTAGGTTCAATATTTTCATATTTTTACATTTTTCTTTTTCTAGGTGGTCAAGATCATTTTGTACAAATTGTACATTATAAAACGGAAATATAACGTTGGTCGCGTAGTTTCGCAAAAATGGATATTGGGTATTTATGATGTGACAGAAAGACGTGGATTATCAATTTATATTCGAAACCGTAGTGCTGCCACTCTTTTGCATTATATCCAAAAGCATGTTTTACCTGGTTCAGAGATATGGACTGATTCCTGGAGCGGTTATTCCTTTTTGTCTCGATTAGGTCATGTGTCACCTTACATTCATAAAACGGTTAACCATTCAAAGAATTTCGTTGATCCACTTACTGGCGCATGCACTAATAGAGTTGAAGGTTACTGGAATTATTTGAAACAGTTCCTACGTAGGCTTGGTGTTATGCAATCTTCTTTCTTACCCACTTGCGGAGTACATAGACATGTTCATGTGGTGGGAGATATACGGTTCCACGGCTCCAGAAAGATTTACTAATATATTGGCCCATATGTCTGAGAAATATACCTTCTAAATCACTTTCTGTCTGTTTTTTGTTTTATATAAAGAACGGGGGATGCGGAGGGTGTCCCCCCGCATTTTTACACTAAATAATACGAAATATCTGCGACATTTGCTGCTTAAATAAGGCGTAATTTATTTTTTTTAATTTTCTTTTATAAAAATAACAGGGGGGGTGCAGGGGTGTCCCCCCGCCTTTTTCCACTCAATGACAAAAGACATCTGCTGCATTTGCCATCAATATACACTGTTGCGCGATTTTTCATTGCCCCACTTCGAAACACTTTTTTTTTCTCTTAAATGTACGGTTCATCCAATGATTTTTTCTTTTAAATATGTTCTATTTGCCTCATATTTTTCATTTTTCAATTTTCAAAATCGGACCAAACTAAAGTGCACCAGACCCAAGCCTAGAACAAAACATAGCACAAAAGTAAATTTTGACAAAATGAAACTATACACCGAAGATTAATTAAAAGTATAAACAAATTTAATTTATTTGTTTTCAAGCTCGTTGCGGCTATCGCAATAATAACAAGTAAAAGCTCCTCGTTACCGGACCGATACGTTCTTAAAACAATAAATAATACACTTGGAATTTATTACCATGAAGAGGAACATCCCAAAGTGTCGAATGACAAATGGACTTTGTTGGTTTATAAAGATATGTTTACTTTAAAACAAAATCTCGATCATAATGACAAAATATTAAATAGTTTGATTGATACTGTAAACAGTAGGAATACATTGCGCACACAAGTAATTTATTCTGAAGTTCAAACACATAAGTTTAATACAACAATTATCGAATTCTTTAGAATTGACATATGAAGAAATTTTGGCGGACAGAAAACGTTACAAATGTGGAATTTTAACCTTCCAGTAGTCGCGCCTGGTTTCTCAGATCGGCCTGACAATGTATTACCGATATTTGAGAAACTGGAAGGGGTAGCTATCTCTCGGGCACAGTACCTTCCTAACTATGCCCTATAAAGCGCTAGTCTTTGTTAGAGCAGTGTTGTGTTCATACGTCAATAGCTATAACGTAATCCGGTATGTGAGACCGGGGTTACTACTAGTGCAAATATTTTGGTTCTCTGTGTTAATTTATACAAATAGGTATAATTGCGGCAAAATAATAATTTTTTTGTTGATATATTCATTTAAAATTTTTTTAGACATGAGTTACGAACAAGAGCGAGAGAGATTAAGAATTTTGTTAGAAGTTCAAAGTGATAATGAGGAGGTAGCTTACGATGAATCTGATGCTGACGAATCAGATCATGAACAAGTCGAATTTGAAAATAGTGAATCCGAACAAGACATTTCTGATACAGAAGAAGATGGCTTCATTGAGAGCAATTCATTGTCATTCATGGGAAAGAATAGGCTAACGTATTGGAGAAAACGTTCGCAAGAACCTAAAACTGTTAGAACCAGAGCAGAGAATATTGTCAAAATTTTACCTTCCACAAAACTAGCTACAAAATCTTTGAAAGACGCAAAAGAAATATGGGAATATTTCATAAATGATGCTATGATTGATTTGATTGTAGAATTCACAAATCAATTTATAGAATCAGTTTCTCAAAAATTTGCGCGATCTAGAGATACTACTACAACAAACGCAATTGAGATTCGTGCTTTACTGGGACTACTATACATGGCAGAACTTATCATGCAAATCGTTTGAATGTTGAACAATTATGGAATACAGATGGGTCTGGCGTTGAAATATTTCGCCTTACCATGTCCTTGCAAAGTTTTAGGTTTCTCCTCAGATGCCTACGTTTTGACGACATGAATTATCGCGAAGAACGAAGGGCAATAGATAAGCTAGCAGCTATACGAACTCTTTTTGATAATTTTGTGACTAACTGTCAAAATGGTTTCAACCACTCTGAATACGTAACAGTTGATGAAATGCTTCCAGGATTTAGAGGAAGATGTAGCTTCCGTCAATATATTCCATCTAAACCGAATAAGTATGGCATAAAAATATACGCATTATCCGATGCCTATATGTATTCAAGCCGAATGGGAGTTTATGTTGGCAAGCAACCGTAAGGGCCATTCAGTCTATCAAATAGTACCAAAGATCTTGTGCTCAGGCTTACTGATAATATTCGGAATATTAGTCGTAACTTGACGATAGATAATTGGTTTACGTTAATCCCTTTAGTTAAAGAACTGATGACACCACCTAATAGAATGACTGTTATTGGAACTATAAAAAAGAACAAGACTGAATCACCATTGGAATTTTCCAAGCCTGCAGTACGCCCGGAACATACCAGTATGTTTGGATTCAGACCCAAGTGCACTCTTGTATTTTACATCCCGAAGAAGAAGAACGTGCTTTTAGTCTCTAGTATGCACAAATCTGACGAAATTGATAAGCAGACTGGTAAA
Source organism: Stenurella melanura (assembly GCA_963583905.1). NCBI lineage: Eukaryota > Metazoa > Arthropoda > Insecta > Coleoptera > Cerambycidae > Stenurella > Stenurella melanura. Next base: position 76,102,027 of record OY757314.1, read on the forward strand.
AAGCAGAAACCGGTAATTGTTACTGAATACAACCGGACAAAATGTGGTGTGGATGTGGTGGATAAACTTTGTGCCAGTTACAACTGCTCTAGAAATACACGAAGATGGCCAATGGTAATTTTTTATACAATTTTAAACGTAGCTGGCATTAACTCTCAGGTAATATACTCTTTCAATAATCCGAAAAAAACAGTTTTAAGGAGGCAATATTTGAGGCAATATTTGAGACACATGGCAAATCAATTATTGCAACCTCATTTACATGTACGTGTTACCATGCTGTCTTCCTCGCAATCTAAAACTAAGATTACGAGAAATTTGTGAAATTGACGATAGAAATCAACAAGTTCATCCACAGAACAATTTACCTGGAAAATGTGCATATTGCGATTGGAAAAAAAATAGGAAAACTAAATACTCATGCTTCAAATGCAACACATACATGTGTTTAGAGCATATCACAGCCATCTGCCAACATTGCCATGAAAATTCTCTTCAACAGGACTACTGTAAATTTTTTACAACTATATTTATTACTAATACACCATATAATAATAATTTTAGTCCATAACAATCAAATCATTGACATTTTTTTTCAGAATAAAAGTTTAAGATCCGAGATTTGAAATGTTACATATTTTGGTTTTTGTTTGTAAAACTACTTAAAATAAATATTTTACACTAATACTGCATTACCGAATGCATTATTTATCCTAGAAACCCAAAGTATAGCGAATTTATAAAAACCTATTTTATTTTGTCTAAAAACTATTTTGTTTAAAATCCCGGTTTCCCAGACAGGCGCGACTACTGATGAAAAGTCAGCGCGACTACTGGAAGGTTAAACGGTATTGGAACTATTTTTAAAGCTATAACCGGAAATCTAGATTCATCAGATGGCGAATTTTATACCGAGTGTATCAACAAATTACTGAATGATGAACATCAATTAGAAAACTTAATGAAAAATCAGATTTCTGTAACAACTTCCGTTATAAAAAATTTCAATGAAACAATTCAAAAATTGCAGGTAGACGAGCAGACTTTTAATAAAGATATTCAAATTATTCAAAAAGCAATTCTCAATATCTCTGATACGATAGGACTTTTAATATCAAAATTAAAAGTACTTGAAATCTGTGAAAACCTAATGGAAAGTTGGTACTTGGAAAATGAGTTGAATGAATAATACACAGTTCGATTATAATTCCAAGAGATTTGATTCTGTCATTGCAGCAAATTTCTCAAAGTTTTCAAAGGAACAACTTACCTTTAACTGTATCTAGTACAGAAATTGCTCAGTATCTTGACATAATCGAACTTCAAGCTTTTCAGACGGAAACAACATAGTTTTTGTTTTGAAAATTCCTCTTATAGAACCAGAACTATATGAAATTTATAAATTATACCCCATACCAATTTTAGACAACAGAACCGGACTTCATCATATTTCACAAAAATATATATAGCAAGGGATGATGACTCATTAATGTTTATATCAATGTCAAATTTAGATAATTGTAAAGATTTAGACTTTCGCACAAAATTTTGTTCAAATATATTGCCCTATTCAATTGATAGTGATTCGATTTGTGAAGCTCAAATTTTGAAAAATCCTGTTATCTTACCTAAAACATGTCAATCAAATTTAATTCTTGCAACAAATTATAATATACAGGAACTAGAAGAAAACACATGGTTAATTTTAGTATCAGATCCATTAATTGTTACCATTAAATGTCAACATTTAGATGTTATCACTAAAATAATTCATAGAACCTCAATTTTGCAACTCACTTTAACTTGTAGTGCATTCATAGGAAATACAAAGGTACAACCAAAAGTAAAATAAATGACATATTTAAAAATTAATTATCATGCCGTAACTGTACCTTATGATTGTTGTAATCATTTACCCAATAGTGTAAAAAAGCTAGAATTGAAGCCATTAAAATTAAACAATTTTAATACTGAAGATTTAGATATTGCCAAACATAAACTTGAGCAATACTCCTGAGACGTTGATGGCATAATTAATGAACCTTTTGTATCTAAACAAATATCGTGGTTTACCTATTTCATTATTGTTTTAATTATAGCTCTTGTGTTATTTACTCCAGAGAAATAAAACTTCCTCTGCGGAATGAGGCTGAACAAGCTGAATTTTTGCAGAGACCTTCGCTTTGATGTTCTAATGAAGCACAAAAAGATCTCATATGCCTATTCTTGTGCGTCTTGAGATATCGAAGGTCAAAGGTCATGAAAATCTCGCTTCCAGTGCATCTGACGTCGTAAGAACCCATAACAAAACTTACGTAAAATAGTACTCGCTACAAAATTGTTCGTATGATTTTTTTTCGGACGACCAACCGTTTTCGAGATATAGCATGATAAAGCGGGAGCGCGCATTCGTAATAGGTAATACTGTATTATACTGCAGAGCTATAACTATAAAAGCACTTTTCTTAATCTGTTAGACTAGAAAATTAAATTCCCATTATTAAAACCGTTAAAAATTTGTTTATTTATAAAAAATATATAATAAATAATTAATAACAATACAATGCATTATTTTCACACCACTTTTGTAATGAAATGCAAAGCTTCTATATATTATAATGCATATAAAAAACATTTCTTTATTCTAGACAAGAAAAGTATAATCATCCAGGTATAAAGAAGTGGACCATGACCGTATTTCTCCGAAACGCAGTCCCTAAACCCCTTGCATTGTAAAGCGCCTCTTAAGGTTATGGCAATGTTTGAGAAACATCCCGATTTGACTCACTCGGCTCAAATATTTCAAGCAGAAAACTGCCCGCCAGATACAGTATTTCAGAACGGAAAGCGTTTTCTATTAGCTATGTATGGTGGCTCCAAAAGATGAAGTGAACCCAGACAAATTTAGATACACCCAATTCATTAAGGCTACACGACTTAATAGACCTGTTAAATTGTCATCCCCTCCACCTACCAGTGAAGCAGCTCGACAGCATATTTATCGGGTCTACTACCAAGTACGGATTTGGCTAGGGAAAAATCTACAACCCGAAGAATGGGGTTGTGATTTAAAAAACGACATATTACAGCCGAAAACAACACTACTGCCACCTGCTCCAGACGAACTATTAAATACAATATTCTGTAATTGTAATGAGGAGTGTGGTGCGCAGTGCGGGTGTAGAAAAGTCAGGCTGCCATGCTCCAAAGTTTGTGGTCAGTGTCACGGACAAGCATGTGTGAACCCGTCAACAGAGTTGCAAAACATCGAAGACTTCAGTGACCTTGAGCCTGAAGAGGTTTTGCCAACAGGCATAGAGTCAACAGATATAGAGGAAGCGTCTGACGAAGATAATGTGTTGATCGAGGTGCTAGTGAAACCCGACGAAGACGAGGAGGAAGGCAAGGAAACATAAGGCGTGGTGTGGAAAAGAATGTATTTTTTGTTATTAATTATTTATTACATATTTTTTTTATAAATAAACAAATTTTTTTAACGGTTTTAATAATGGGAATTTAATTTTCATGACAACAAATGATTGTACACAAGGCAACAAAATATAAAAACAAGAATTTGGGAACAATAACAAAAACAAACAAAAATGAAGTAGTAGCGCTGATAGGATTACTCTTCTTCTCTGCATCGATGAAGAATAATCATCTAAATGCACATTTGATGTTCGATCCAACAATATCCGGAAATATTTATAGATCTGTCATGAGTGAGGATCGTTTCCAATTTCTTCTAAGCTCTCTAAGGTTTGACAATCAAGCCACGAGGGCTTTACGAAAACTAACAGATCGTTTTGCTCCTATTAGAGACATATGGGATCGCTTTATACTGAACTGTAATAAAAATTACAAACCTGGTTCATTCCTAACAATAGATGAACAACTTTTGGGGTTTCGTGGTCGATGTCCCTTTAGGATGTACATACCCAACAAACCGGCAAGGTATGGAATTAAAATAGTAATGGTATGTGATGCCGGTACTAAATATATGATTGATGCTGCCCCTTACTTAGGAAAAGGTACAGAAACTAATGGTGATGCACTTGGCACTTACTACGTAAAAGAACTGACGAAAACAGTTCATGGTTCAAACAGAAATGTGACTATGGATAACTGGTTTACATCCATAGATTTAGCGGAAACATTGTTAGGAGATCCTTACAAACTAACAATCGTTGGAACATTACGCAAAAACAAGAAAGAAATTCCACCAGAATTGTTAGATGTAAAATGTCGCAAGCCTAAAACATCTATGTTCTGTTTCGACAAAGATCTGACGCTTGTCTCATATCTACCCAAGAAAAAGAAAAATGTACTTCTATTATCAACACATGGCCAACCCAGCATATCTTCTATGTCAAAAAAACCTGCGATTATTGAGTTTTATAATAGTACTAAGGGTGGGGTGGATACCTTTGATATGATGTGTGCCAATACGAGAAAAACAAGAAGATGGCCAGATGGTGTTCTATGACATGCTCAATATAGCTGGAATAAATAGTTATATTGTATTTAACCACAAAAAAGTTAGCAAGAAGGAAAAACCCATATCAAGACGACAATTTTTATATAACCTTAGTTTGCAACTTATGAAACCATGGATGGAACATCGAGCAACTTTAAAAAACTTATCACGTCCACTCCAAAAGTCCATCAGCGATGTTTTACAACCAAGGGCTGCAGTAAATCAAACGATCCCCCCTAAAGGTCCAAGAACCATCTGTAGCATTTGTCCATCAAAAAAAAGACGAATGACCACCATGTACTGTGGTCAGTGCAAAAGAGCGATTTGTGGAGAACATAGATCAAGATCGTGCTCCGAATGTTGAAGAAAAATTTATTTTTTTTGTTATTTTTACTGTACTTAGGTGGAAAGTATGTGTTCGTTAAATAAATAAATATCATTCCAAACCGCCATTTTATTTACAATTATTGAAAAAAATTCAAAAGTCGTAAATTTTACGAAGCGATAGCAATAACGTTGGCTAGAAACACGATAGTATTCTAGGGTTAAATTATTTTACATTATTATACTACACGTTTCATTCTACTTCATAATCTTTTGAATAAAACTATAATTATATATTTTTATTACATTACAATAAACAACTCAATCTCATTCTTACATTTACAAATTACTTCAAGTAATACTGACAAATTAACACAATATTAAGATCATGAAACTATAAGTAATTTTAACGTCATAATAACAACTTTACTTCAAGTTTATTTGTACCATTTATTTATTTCTTTTCCTTTACATATCATCCTCCTTTATAATAATCATGATATTTTTTCTATTTCTTCCAATTACATTATAACAATTTCTTCAAACTTATTACTACTTCTACAAAATAAATAATTTACTAATCATAATGTAGCACCTTCGCAATAAGTTCATCAAAACTCACATATACTATTATTAAATATTATTCATTTTTAATATGCATTAATTCATTACTATTTCCAATTAACTACAATTACAACTAATTACTCACATTAATTACAAATAACTCTACAATATTTTATATTGATATTTCTTCCACACGACACCCACAATTTTCATAAAAAATCTTAAAAATGAATTTAAGTATGATCTTATATTAAATTTAATATTACACTTACTTTTACAGGACCATGAAGAATACGATTCCTCTCATAACAATCCACCACGATACAGAGGCCGAGGTCGTGGTCATAATCAAGGCCGAGATCATCACAATGTAAATAATATTACAATTTATTCATTAATTTTCAATATTTACAACATTTTTCACTATTCCCCACCTCACATATTTGTCTTTTTCCAACACATTCATCAAACTTATTATTTATCACTACAAACATTTATTTTACATGTAACCTTTCAACAATAATTTCAAAAATATTTATATTCTTCTATTAAATTATATTATTTATTCTTACAGAATTATCAACCACAAACTGATAAAAATATAGACGACAAAAAAGGTATGTCTCTTATACATATTATTATACACACTACTTCACACACACACACACACACACACATACACACATACATTTATACATATTAATGTAAATTGCATATTATGTTTTTAAATATTTCAGAGAAAATTATTTAAAAAATTTAAAGCAAAAAAAGGAAGAGGAAAAAGAAAGGAAAAGAAAACAAACCAGCTATCGTTCCCTTATCCAATATAATATTGGATTTATGAGACAATTCGAATTCCTTGGAAAAGACAAAAAAAAACAAAAAAATAAAAACAAAATTTCAAACAATATTTTCATTTACTTTTAATCACTACATGTGATATTTAGATTTTTTTTCCTTCCAATCATATTCAACATTAATTAAGAATTATGCCGCTGCTTGGCAGATTTTAAAAGAAATCTTATAAGAAGAACGATTCAGCTAATCATACTATAAAATTTACAAGAAACATAACAAACATACAAACAAACACCTATTAACATTTTAAAAATTATTCAAAATTCGAACCCCAACACAAATATAAATGAAAAAAATCCTTCGATCAATATTACCAGTTTTAAATAAATACCTTACGAATGCTACATTTTCTTCATTTTTTCATTTTAATTTACAACGTTATAATACAGATTCAATTTCTTTCAAAAATTTTTTACGAAACAATAAATAAACAAAAAAATTTTCAATTTTCAATGTATATTTACAATCAAATACAATACCCTAAATTTCTACAAATTGTTACCATATTCTTTTCATTAGTAAAACGAGCTGCTAACCATTATATACTCTTCGCCAATTTACTGCAGTTTTACCCTGGATGGGATATGCCACCATCTCACCAAACAAGGACCAACCAATAAAAAAGTAGTTGACTGTTTAACAACTGAAGGAATCCTTACAGAAAAACAGGAGAGGATATTTTACTTCCTTCAAAAGTATATTCATAGTTTAACAAAAGATCTGAAAAACTTCCTGTTATTTGCCACTGGATCTACGTTGATGCCTAATATAATTAATGTTATTTTTAATAATGTGACTGGTGAAGCCATGGCTCCGAAAAGTAACACTTGTTCTAATAACCTTCATTTATCAATTGGATATACGAATTATTCACAATTTAAACAGAATATGAACAGTCACTTAAATTCAGAATACAGCTTCCAATACGCAAACCTATAAATTTATGAAGGCATTTATTATTACGGTTATTTTCAGAAAATTTGTGTTTTTAATTTTTTTTTAAGTTTAATTTAATTTTGGCATTTCGGAGCCTTTGGTGAAATTTTTCAGAGCTAGTAGGTATCTCTTGTTGTACCTATAGAAAAATTTAGTTATACAATTTTGTTTGAAAATCTGTTTAATTTTAATTTACTCATTTTCAGTAGTTTAAAAACAAATGAAATCGTAGAAACGTACTTATTTTCCCTAAAAAAATATTTTATTTCTAGTTACAAAATATTGAAACTGCTTTCGTAATAGCAAAATACCAAATTTGAAATTAATCTTAAACATTATAGCCTAAGATACCATTCTAAGGTTTCAACATTTTGTAGCTAGAAATTAAACATTTTTTAAGCAAAATTAGTTACTTACCTTTCTACGATTTCATTTATTTTTAAACTATTGATAATTTTCCAGTTTTATCAATACAATTTGTTTATATATTATGTTTCGTTTATGTTTTTGTTGATCAAATTTCTAATAGGGTATGTTTATGGTTCAGTTGAAAATAAAATTCTTGAGCAACAAACAAAGTTTATTTTTAATAAATACATAAAGTAGTAAGTAATCTATAGAACTTCAACAAGTAGGTAGATATTCTGTGAAAAATAATTATATCAAGATTTTGTATTTTTCATTACATTGTGGAGCATATCTTTTTATACTGACAACAGTGACAATTGATTATAGCCAGATAGTAACTTACAACCTACCTATACATATACTAGACCTACATACATATTAATAATAATGTATCTATCTACTTCTCATTATAAGTATTTTATGATAATCTAAAATTAGAGTCATTAAACACTATTTTTAAATCTAATATGTTTTCCCTCAAACAATTCAAAATAATAACTTTGACAGTAGAGGATTTTAAGAAATAGTATTTATTTATAAAAGATCCATCATCTCTCTTAATTCAAGATTTAGTTGATAAGCAACGTAAGGGACATTATTTTTTTAAAGGTTTTTTTCTGCAACTAAATAATTACACATATTATACACATCTTCATCACAAGAGTATTTAAAAAATGTGCATTCTTATTCCAAAACAGAAAACAGGGGCAAAACCGGTAAAAACTTTTTCTGTCGACCGTGTATTTACGAGTTTGATTATGTATACAAAATCGTTTATTATTAATGCATGATTTCTAAAAACATCTAATAGCCCGCGGAAATTAGTATTTGACCTGGACAAAATTAGTAAAAATCTGAATTTTTGCACAGACGTTCTTTGAGGTGTCCCAAATCCACAAAAATCCCAGCATTGCTACCCAAGATTTTGAAGGTCAAAGTTTTTTGCAAATATCTCGCGTCCTATGCGTCGGTTGCCCATGAGGTCAAAGTGAAATTTGTACAGAATTAAATAATCTATAAGTTGCCTTCCTTATTTTTTCCCAAACCTTCCACAACGTTTCGAGATATTCAAAGTCAAACTTTCAAAAACATGTTTTTTCGCGATTTTCTCAAAAAAAATTCAGAGAGCAATAAAGTTATCGTAAAAGTTGTAGAGAATTCAATTATCCACATGCAAGATTGGTATTTTGCATTTTTTTTTCAAAACCTCGCTCTTTTTTGAGATATTCAAGGTCGAAATTTTAAAAAAAGTTAAAATATCTCGATTATTAATCGCTGTTATACCTAAATACACTTGTTTTGTAGTAAATACCCGCCCCACCTCTTAATAGTACTACCCTTCATATTGTTATTACTTAGATTTATGCTGTAACCAGAGGGTTTTTTGAGAATGTTAAAGTATTAGTTTTGTGTAACTATAGGAATTATGGCTGTACGTCAGTCACCCTGTATTATCAGAGTTCCAATTGCCTGGATTATTTAGGCTACGAGAAAGGAAACAGATTACGAATTTCCTGGGCCAACGCGTTATTAGTATAGAGTACCGTGAGAATGTAATTTGGGGTTGGGTCACAGAAGCTCTAAATTTTCGCTGAGTCAATAATTCTGCGGACAGACGGCAGTTATTTTGAAGCGTTCATACCTAGTGCGCCCTCTAGGAAAACCAAGAGGAAGAGCGTATACGGCCGAATGAGTGGCGAACCGTTAAAGTAGCTGGTAAAAGCAAGAACCGGTAGGCTAGAATCAAAGATTCAAATCATCGCCAGTAGAAGGCGATAGTTGTACGAGAGAATCAATAAATAAATCTATGAAATGGAGTGAGAATTTTAGCAAATTCAGCAAAAATACGAAATAGGGGGAAACTGAGAGAACGATAAGGAAGGCAGTTGGGCGACGTTTCGCGAGAGGAGTAGTCGGGTCGCGGTTTTTTGAGAGAGTTGGGTTTTGGGTTGGAAGAAAAGGGTCTTCACTGAAGGTCCGTCGCGATGCCAGCGGAGTTAGTTTTGTGTTTTTGTGTAAAGTGGTTTTAGTCTAACCAGGTCTATGGGTTAATAGAAATAGAGTCAAACTAGCGAAGTCAGTTTGGGGACCTCGAGACCACATACGGGAGTTATTTATAATCGGAGCTAAGATAGCCGAGTGATAAATAAATTTTGTGTGGCGTGACAGCTAGAAAAGGATTAAGTGCTTGCAATACGCTAGGAAGGACAAATAGGATACCTGCCCGATACTGTTACCAAACTGGGAAAAGGGTGAGTCAGTCTTGGGTTTAGGGTTATTGTAATCTACTAACCAAAATATGATAGGGGGTTCCGATTAAAGTTGAAACCAAAAATATTGCTTTTACCGCTTTCAGGACATACCGGGCAGAGATACGGCTCTCCCTAGGGTAGTTTTTCACTATCAGAGGAAAGTTTTTTTTATACGAACTCCTCTTCGAGGAGAACGGGAATAAATACAGGGTGGCTCAGGCGTGAGTCCTCACGTATATGCTGTCGTTTTGTGATTTATTATTATATCTATACTTTGAAGGGTTAACTTATACTTGGAGTTTTATTATACTCGTATTAATTCTTTAGCGGTTGCTTTATTTATAACAATAATAGATCTATACTTTGAAGTGTTAGCTTATACTCGAAGTTTATTATACTCGTATTAATCTTTAGCGGTTGCTTTATTTAGAAATTACCTAGTAATTGTCAGTTCATCCCTGATCCTAAAGACCACGCCTATAAGCCGTGGCCGGGCTTATAGCCCACGAAGAGATAGGTGCATTAAACAAACCAGTTTTCTCTCATTTCCGAGGTCAGGCGGAAATCTAAAATATCCTGACCTGGTGGAAGCAATCGCTACCTTTCTTAAAAACTGGTTACAACTGGTGGCAGCGTTGGGATATTTTTAAAAAGGGGATGATTTAAGGTGGGATGATTTAATAGAGGATATAGTAAAAGGGGATAACTTAAAAGGGTTTATTCTGGTGGGATATGTTAAAAGAGTGATTAAAAGGGATATAATTTTTTTTTAAGGTTATTTTCAGGGAAATATGTTAAAGTAAAGAATTTTAAGGTTGGGATAATTTTGGGTGTATTGTTGAACAAGGGTGTAAAATGGATATGTTTTAAAGGGGATGAGTAAAGCTAGAATGTTTTAAACAGGGATGTTTGCAGTACATGAGTTGTTCTAAAAGTGTTGTTTTAAGGGGGATGATTTGACGGGAACAATTAAATTGAGAGTGACCTAGAAAGAAAGATGTTAAAAGAAGTGAATACGTTAGCAAGTAGCTAGCTATATAGTCAAAGTGAAGTAGATTACAATGGGATACGTTTTTATACCGTTTTGATAGGACAATAATAGATTGTTTTGGGAAAGTGAGACATAGAGGTCAGCTGAAGTATAGTTGGGTAAATTTTTTCTAGTGGGAAAAATAAGAATAGGTTTGACTGTGCGAAGATTAAGGGGGAGATAGTTGTAATTTCCCGGAATAAGTATATAGGGTGGCTAAAACTGGGAAATATTTGTACTTTTACTGAATGATTGTACAGTGTGGCCAAAAATATTTGGAAAATTTAGTTATTATTGTACGAAATCATAGCAGGTATTGTTTGATGGTGCTACACAGACTTGGTAAATATCTGTAACTTATCCTGAGCGAATGTATAGGGTGGCCGCAAATATCCTAGAAAAAAAAATCTAGTTATTGTTGCCTGGAAGTACAGAAAAAGAGGACGAAAACACAGGTATAGAGTATTTTAGTTTGGAAAATAATAATAATAATAACGCATGGATATTTAAGGTAGCTTCGATCGCTTTAAAATTGTCTGTAAAGTGAATTGATAAATTTTTCGTGTTAAATGCAGGCTGAAAAAGAATAACTGGGTAATTTCTCTTAATAGAAAAAGATATATAGGTATAGGGTTATATGGTGTAGCATTTCCATATGCTACGTTTATATGAAGGTTACGTTGATACCTAATTAAAGGAATATATATCTTAATTTATTAGCACAAGTGTATTGCTGGTTGCTTAAAGAAACGCCGGACGATTTCCGTTTTCGTTGAACCTCATGGCATTCGAGACTTTACTCTTGGTTGGTGATAAGGTCCCATACGATAGTTGTTATCAACATTTTTTGCTCTTTGGGTTTTGTAAAATTAATCGTATATTTAGTGATCTACACCTGGCTTTCAAGTTTAAGAAGTTCTGTTTTCATTGTAAGTAAACCTTTTTCTGTTTGATTCGTAATACTCATAAATTTTTTTTCGTTATTTTCAGTCTTTTCCCAATTAATATAATTAATTTTTTTTCGCCGTGCTGTCTTGTTCAAAAAACCCTTCTGAAGAAGGTGAGTTGCGTTATTCATTTTAGATTCGCTGTACTTAGTATTGGTGACTTTTTAGGGTTTTTTAGGAATACCTATAATTATTATAGATAAAGTTGAAATTTCATCTATCCTTATGTGGTTCTGAATTCTTCTCCACGTGGGAACAGTTGAGATTCCATACCTCAGAAGTTTGGTCATATCTACACTGCCCATACAAAGTAAGCACCACCGCAGTGACGTCAAAAACGAGCCGCCATCTTACATGCGTCGATTGTCCTCGACATTGGCACCACACGGCTAGGACTCAACACCACCATAAACAGGCCAGATATTTATTATTATTATTATTTAAATTTTTACACATAATTATCCATTAGTCATATAATCTTCAATAATTTGCATATAAATACGCCTTTTTTTATAACCCATGTAACGCCAGTATAGTACTATGGAGGTGAGAATATAATTAGTTACACGTGCGTACTATTCTATTTTCCTTTTTTTGTTGTTGTACAAAGAACTAATGCAGCTATAATTGTGTATTGTTACACGGCCCTTAAGGCCCATTATTTTGTGGATAGTGGATAATATCCTAACCTTGATAACAATTTCCTTTATCACCACATTTTTAGTTTTGTATATATGAGCCTGCAATTGTTGAGTAATAAATGTTTGTTGTCAAATGTATTACATAATTTCTTTTTTTGCTCGTTTGTCCACAGTATTTTAGTATTTATTGTAATCTGGATACATCCTACCCTCATTAATTTTATTGTTTTGTATTTCGCAACTTCACAAAACATAAATCTGAACATATAATGTACATTTTTTTTTAAGTTGCGTGGCGCCCTAGTACCGTTACCTTTTAAAGATGCACAAAAATTGCTTCCTTATCCACGACGCTCTACCAGCGAAAAGCTGCCATCCGCAAGTGAGGGTAAATCTCCTCCCCAAATAAATTATAGCACTTTTGTGCTCAAATTATATTTTCACCAATTTTGTACAAGGGAACCCTGCAATAGGTGTGGTTAAAAGATATATACATAGTGCGGGATTAGAAGTACTGGAAAGAAAAATGCTTAAGTAACAGTATGCCCTAGGTTTTGAATAAGTTCTAAATTTTATAATCGAGTTGATACACTGGTGAGTTTTATTTTTTTTGTTGAAGCCGCTAGTAAATATAGAAAAGTTGATGGATTGTTTTAGTAATAAAAACTAGATTGAGTAAGACTTTGCGTATACAGGGAGAGTGGAAAATAACTGAAGAATTATATATAACCAACAGGTTTGTGCTTATAGCTATAGTTAAGTAGGAAAAATGGACCCCATTACTAAAACTACTAACACTACTACTACAGCAGTTACACCGTCGGTTACAACTCCGGTTGTAACGCCAACAACCCATGGGACATCCAGATTGTCCTCGAATTTTGGAACCATTTCACGGGTTCCAGCTATGTACTCGTTGGGGATGATAGCGTCAACGGTGGATGATTTTAGTGGTAAGGGCGTAAACAGGTATTTAGGGAAATTGGAGTAGCGCGCCATACTAGATGGGTGGACAGAGGAAGAAACTTTAAAGTTATTGAAATATAAATGTGTAGGGGAAGCTTATGATTTTTTAAGGTCAGATTCGAGTCTAGAGGGCTTAAATTTTCGGGCATTAAAGGCCAAGTTAATTGATAATTTTGCGGAAACTAGTTTTCCGGGAGAGAATCAATTTAAGTTAGGTAAGTGTTATCAGAGGCACGACGAGAGCGTCTCATCCTTTTGCACTCGACTTAGGATTTCCGGAGCGAGGGCCTTGGAGAAGGATCTCAGTACCGCAACACCACAGGAACTCCAGGAATAAAGAAAAAAGCCAAGATCTTATTTTAAATCAGTTTAAAATCGGGCTGAGAAAAGAAACTATGAAGGAAGTGGGCGTTCTATTGTTCAAGGAGGAGAAATTGACCTTGGATAAAGCAGAAGAGTTGGTGAAGCTACACGAGACCACGGTAAGGATGTTACAAGGTAGGAATTCTGGGCAGCGAGTGATGCAAGTAAATTGTTACACCTGTGGGAGAACGGGACATTTGGCACGGGAATGCGACACTAATCGGCAGAACCCCCGGCGACAAGGAGATGAGAATGGTTGTTTTTTGTGTAATCAACCCGGACATTGGGCAAGAGAATGCCCCATCCGACACTTGGAAAGTAGAGGAGAGCGAAACACCAGCGGACTAGGAGGTAGAGAGAGAAGTAACGAAACCAGGCATAATAAGGGTCAAAATTTTAGAGGAACAAATGAAGGTTGGACGACGAGAAATGATGTTCAGGATAAGGGCAGAGGCGGCCCAAGCAGTAATTACCGCCGGCATGAGAATCAAGAAAATCAAGTACGAGACGGGAGACTGGCAAACTTCCCTCGTCAGCAGGATACGAGACGAGAGACCGAATATGGCCATGGAGAGGCGAGACTAGAAGGTAATTTTAGGGCACAACCGGAGAGACCAGGATTTGCTGCAGGAAATAGAAACATGGACGTTATACCAAAGGTTCCAAGAAACGTAGATAGTGGTATGGAGGATTCGCAAAAGGTGCATTCCTCATCTTTAAACTACTAAAGCCTTCTAACATCCCCCGGTTAGGAGGCCAACTGGCATTCTTGTCAGGCAGGGGAGGCCAAACCACCTTTTCCAAGGAAGAGGGTAAAAAAGGAACTAAGGAAGGCGGCAATGGGTATATGGCAAAATAATCCAATATACGTTACGGCTCAGGTGCATTGCAGCGCAAACGAGGATGGTGAAGAAAATGCTACTGGTGGAAACGAGGTAACAAAAGTCTAAAAGGCTAGTCAATGCGCCGGCGACTTTTCAACGATTTTTCAGGGCTGACGGGAGAGTTATGCATGGTCTACTTAGATGATATAATTATATTTAATTCCGAAGGGGCTAGAGAACACATAACTAATTTACAAGCCAACATAAAACTGAAACCGAGAAAATGTACATTCTTGCTACAAAAAGTTAAATATTTGGGCCATATCATTTCGCGAGGAGTACTTCCGGATCCGGAGAAGGTAGAAGCTATTGCAAGATTTCCCATACCTAGGAATGTTAAAGGAGTTAGATCATTTTTAGGCATCGTTAATTGGTATAGACGATTTATTCACGACGTGGCTCAAATATCGGCTCCGATAGTCAATTTGACTAAGAACGAAAAATTTGAAATAACGACCGAAGTTCTAGACGCTATAAGCACTCTGAAATCGGATTCATTGCTTATCTACCCAGATTTTGAGCAGCCTTTCATATTATCAACAGATTCGTCGGGGCAGAGTATGGGGGCTGTGCTTAGTCAGAAACGGGACGGACATGAACGGCCGATAGCTTACGCGAGTAAACCTCTGAAGAAGGCGGAACTGAACTATTCAACAACGGAAAAGGAGCTATGTGGAGTGGTATTCGGGATTAAGACGTTCAATTGTTACCTGTACGGACATAAGTTCACTGTTATTACGGATCATCGGCCCTTAAAATGACTCTTCAACTTGAAGGGCCCTAGTTCAAGACTAACTAGGTGGGCTTTAATGCTATCAGAATATGATATCGAAGTGGTACATCGAGCGGGACGGATGCACGGCAACGCCGATGCCTTAAGCCGAATGTATAACAAAGACGAATATTTCATAAATACAACATTTGAAGAGTTTACGGAATATCGACGGGAGCACGCCGTGCCGGAACTAGATAGTATGCGAGTCATAGAGGGAGACTTGTTTACATCACCTATAGATTACAGTCTGGCTCACTGTGTCTCGCAGGATTTTAAGATGGGACAGGGAATTGTGAAGGAATTCAGGAAGATTCTTGGCGGAGTAGAGGAGTTAAGGAGTCAACATAGAGCTGTGGGCGAAGTTGCTCGCATCAAACGAGAAAATAAGAACATTTACTATTTGGTTACCAAGGAAAGGTACCATGAGAAGAGTGAATACAAGGACGTGTGGAACGCACTTAAAAACCTAAGGTATCTATGTGAAGAGAACCAAGATAGAAAACTAGCGATGCTGAGGATCGGTTGCGGGTTAGACGGATTACTATGGGAAGAAATTTCGAACATGATAAAGTTTATTTTCTATGGAACGAACATAGAGGTTGCAATATATCTACTGCCGGTAAGGAACATAGGTCGGAT
This sequence comes from Stenurella melanura, assembly GCA_963583905.1. Classification (NCBI taxonomy): domain Eukaryota; kingdom Metazoa; phylum Arthropoda; class Insecta; order Coleoptera; family Cerambycidae; genus Stenurella; species Stenurella melanura. The sequence goes on from OY757314.1 coordinate 76,118,091, forward strand.
AAACGTGGTGGAAAAAGAAGAATTCGAACCAATCTGGGATAAGGAAATTATAAGGACGGAGCAATATCGAGATAACTTTTGTAAACTTATTAGCGCTCAGCTAGACGACCAAGACCCTGACATGCACGAATTGTATTACGTTGATAATGAGGGAGTCTTATATAGAAAAGATGACCAAGATGTAGCCGATAAGCTCGTGGTACTGAAGGGATTTATCGCCAAGGTATTAGAAGGGTTTCACGACTCGCCAATGGCAGGCCATCAAGGACAACAGAAAACGCTGCAGAGCGTTCAGAGGTCTTATTGGCCCAGTATGAGGACGGATGTGAATCGGCATTGCACGAGGCGTCAATCTTGTAATCAAAGAAAAACCTCGCCACATATGAGGAAGGCGTCCTTACAACGATTCACCCAGACTTACGAACCATGGCAATTAGTCTCGATGGATATCGTGGGATCACTTGTTACCTCAATGAACGGTAACCGTTACATACTTACCTTTCAGGACTATTTTATGAAATACCCCGAGGCAATACCTCTACCAGACCAGAAAGCGGAAACAGTAGCTAGAGCTTTCGTAGAAAAGATAATTATCAGACATGGAATACCGAAGAAATTACTGACGGATCAGGGATCGAACTTTGTATCAAAATTGTTTAAGGTCTGTACCACCCTGGGTATCGAAAAAATTCAGACGGCCAGCTACGCTCCGACCTCCAATGGACAAATCGAGAGAATGCATAGAGTGTTGAAGGATATGCTTTCGCACTACATAGCAAACAACCAGAAAGATTGGGACGAGTGGTTACCTTTCGTACTAATGGCATATAGGGGGAGTGTACACTCCACCACGGGTTTTAGCCCGTATTTCTTGTACACGGGAGGGAACAAGTGTTGCCTGTGGATAGTTTTATCCGTTCGGGGTGCGTGAAATATGATTGCGCGGATAACTATGCGTCAGAGTTAATGGCAAGGCTGAAGCGAATTTATACTCAAGCTCACGAGAATACAGAGAAGGTGAAGGGTACGCGGATTAATAAATTTAATAAGAAGACGGAACCAAAAATCTTTAGGCTAGATCTTGTTTATCTGAAATTTATGAGTACCAAGACAGGCGTTTCAAAGAAACTTGTGAGGCCATGAAAAGGCCCATATAGAGTTATAGGCATTATCGGACCGGTGACTTATAAGGTGAGGAAGGCAGGAGGACGAGAAGAGCACATAGTACATGTGAATAGGCTGAAAAGGTACTATGAAATAGAAAGTACAAGCATGAGATCGAAGACGAAGACTCCAGTAGAGAGGAGCAGGTAAATGAAGTGAAGGAGGAAGGCAATGAAGGGAAGACTAGGGGACCCATTTTTCCCCAATGGCTGGAAGTGCCCTGCAAAAAGGAAACATTGATAGAAAATGCGGTAGGCGATATAAGCGAGGATGGCTACCACAATGACGGTAACGGTGAAGTAGAAACGGAACTCGAGATACCGTTAAGGAAATCCACTCGGATAAGACGTCCGCCGGACAGACTGAGTCTGTAAGAGGTTATATAAGCGCTCGCGTTGTTCTCGGATCGGAGATTGATTAGGTTTTTTGTATATGAACTGGCTTGGATAAGGGAGTAGATAAAAACGCGTATCTCAAACCACGTTCTAGATTAATCAGTTGGGAAGAATGAATGGTTTTATTTTTTTTTTTCAGCAATAACGTTTTATACCTATTAAGATGGTATTATTTTGACCCAGAGAAAAATGGGATGAAACATAATTAACTCAGTGGCTGTAATTGGACCTCCGCAGGCACTCAGTTAAAGTTAGATATAGGAGTAGTTTTTTTTTTGGACTAATTTGTTTTATATGTAGACGGTTGAGCTAGAATATGTTAAATAGTTGAATGATCGATTGTAATATTGATGTTTTATTGTATATGTAGGCTAGCCGGCTAGACTAGAAACGCAATATGATGGAGCACATCAAACTACGGACCGTGGTAGCAACTTTTATGCTGTATACTTGGCTGTCTCAGTGGCATGGGATAGTAGGGTTAATAGCCTATAATTGTGAGGACGAGAACGCGAATATTACGACGGTGTCCTTAAGGAGCGTAGCGAAGTGTCCCGAACCGAGCTCAGATTATCTGAGCAAAACAGTAATAGTGCGGATCGTGCAAAGAACTGAAGTCGGACTACAAAAAGTGTGGACTTGCTTAGTTGAGGTTACCCGTTTTATGACGCACTGTGGCATGCATAGCCACAGCTCGGTAGAGTCGGGAGGACTTTTAAGCTACATACATCGAGTAGGCGCAGAAGAATGTAGGGCGATTCACCGGTATAGGGAATTAACAATTAGTCAACAGACTGTGGGGCAGATACACCTAAATCGTACGACTACTGCTTCTGTAACGCTCCATGGATGTTTGGAAAATGTGAAGGTGTAAGTTATCAAGAGAATGGAAGGTCGTGGAGCAACGTGGTAATCACAGCGACCGTGAAGGTGCAAGTCACAGACTACCTAGCAATGGTAAAGTTAAAGGATAACGAGATAAGTTTAAAAGGAGGGGTGACATGCCCCTTCTTGGATCATTATTGCTTTGATACTACTCCAGGAGACTACCTGGGACCAGAGGGAACCGGAAAGTTGTGAAGATAAGTTCAGCATTCTCTATGATGGTAAAGCCGAAAAGATCACTAATACACTGTCAGGAGAGCAGTATATTGTAGTGGACAAAGATACAAAGGTATTTGCCACAACCCTTGTAAAGAAAATTCATCTGTGTGCCATGGAATTGCGACAAACGGAACATTCTCAGCTATTGGTACTGGAAGGCCAGGAACGATTTTTACAGCGGACTGCTACGATGTTGCCACAGAACACGGACTTAATGCTATATGTGAATAGCAAATTTTTGTACGTTGAACAGGCATCTAAGCGGGATATAGAAACGCTATACATAGATACTATACACAGACGATACCTAGCACAAAGGGAAATACTGACGAATCGATTATTATTGGCACCAATTGTTCCAGATGCCCTGAGCCAGATCATTCAAGATAGAGAAGGATATATAGGACATATGGGAGAGGTACTATACATCCTGAAGTGTGTACCCAAACAGGTCGAGATAGGAAGGTCTACGAGATGCTACCAGGAGCTACCAGTGTTGGTCAACAATCAAACACGATTTATGGCACCCATAACGAGAATATTACAGAACTACGGGCAGGAGATCGACTGTAATGAATTAACCCCTCCATTATTTTCTATACACGGAGAGTGAATAGGATTAGTACCTAACCCGACAGTAAGACAGCCGCCCAAGGAACTGGAAGTAGCCACCGATGTGAAGATTTCATTTAAACCGTTACAGCCTATAGGGTCTCTTGGATTATATACACAAGAGGAGGTGGGAAAGGTGCAAAAGTTGCTGACCTTTGGAGTGGAGCGAAAGGTAGTGGATAATATTATTACCCGACGGGCAGGCGGAATGGAAACTGGAGGGCAAGGTTTCTCCACCCTACGTACATTTGGGCCAGAGGAGATGAAGGAGCTAGCCGACACCACGATGAAACAGATATGGGGATGGTTTACCGACATAGGAGTATTTATGAGCGGTATGATGGGGTTTTATGTTATATTTCGTGCCATTAAGTATATGATAGGTGTCTTGATCAATGGACTACATCTGTATCAAACAGTTAACGGAGGATTCGCAATGTTGGCGTGCCTGTGGAATACCCTTACCATGTGGATGATTCATCGACACCAACTGAAGCAGACTCAAATCGCGAAAGACAATGAACTGGGAAGTGAAGGACTTAAGACAGTTGTTAGCGACGTCGGTGAAACTCATGTGACGGACTCGAACCAGCAAGTGCCGATGTACCCGAGCATACCAGCCGCGCCCCATTAGACAGGTAAACAATCCTAGACTCTAAAACGGGTAACACAGTGACGCTCGCCAAAGCATGAACATACGTTTTAGAGACAATAGTGTTGCACCCTATTTTCCCACATGCCCACTGTAGGTCAGCCAGAGTATAGATAGAAGATAGGTGAGCGCGAGAAAAGTTATCTGTGCGTAGTGCGCGAGGTGCGTAAGTATTATTGTCGCGATTCGGGAGACACTATTTGGTAAACATGTAGTTAAGAATCTTAGGAGGTCCATAGATTGTTAGGTTGTCTCCAGTGGTGTAAAGATTAAGAATGTTGATACATAGTCCACTATGCTAATGGCGGCAATCTACGTTTTTAGGTTCATAACTAAAAGGTCACGGCCAACTTAGGCCGTAACTTTTTTAAAGGGGGAAGTAATGTAGTAAATACCCCCCCCCCTCTTAATAGTACTACCGTTCATATTGTTATTACTTAGATTTATGCTGTAACTAGAGGGTTTTGTGAGAATGTTAAAGTATTAGTTTTGTGTAACTATAGGAATTATGGCTGTACGTCAGTCACCCTGTATTATCAGAGTTCCAATTGCCTGAATTATTTAGTCTACGAGAAAGGAAACAGATTACGAATTTCCTGGACCAACGCGTTATCAGTATAGAGTACCGTGAGAATGTAGTTTGGGATTGGGTCACAGCTCTAAATTTTCGCTGAGTCAATAATTCTGCGGACAGACGGCAGTTATTTTGAAGCGTTCATACCTAGCGCGCCCTCTAGGAAAACCAAGAGGAAGAGCGTATACGGCCGAATTAGTGGCGAACCGTTAAAGTAGCTGGTAAAAATAAGAACCTGTAGGCTAGAATGAAAGATTCAAATCATCGTCAGTAGAGGGCGATAGTTGTACGAGAGAATCAATAAATAAACCTATGAAATGGAGTGAGAATTTTAGTACATTCAGTAAAAATACGAAATAGGGGGAAACTGAGAGAACGAAAAGGGAGGAAGTTTTTTTTGTAAGAAGGCAGTTGGGCGGCGTTTCGCGAGAAGAGTAGTCGGGTCGCGGTTTTTTGCGAGAGTTGGGTTTTGGGTTGGAAGAAAAGGGTCTTCACTGAAGGTCCCTCGCGACGCCAGCGGAGTTAGTTTTGTGTTTTTGTGTAAAGTGGTTTTGGTCTAACCAGGTCTATGGGTTAATAGAAATAGAGTCAAACTAGCGAAGTCAGTTTGGGGACCTCGAGACCACAAACGGGAGTTATTTATAATCGGAGCTAAGATAGCCGAGTGATAAATAAATTTTGTGTGTGGCGTGACAGCTAGAAAAGGATTAAATGCTTGCAATACGCTAGGAAGGACAAATAGGATACCTGTCCGATACTGTTACCAAGCTGGGAAAAGGGTGAGTCAGTCTTGGGTTTAGGGTTATTGTAATCTACTAACCAAAATATGATAGGGGGTTCCGATTAAAGTTGAAACCAAAAATATTGCTTTTACCGCTTTCAGGACATACCGGGAGCGCGCAGAGATACGGCTCTCCCTAGGGTAGTTTTTCACTATCAGTGGAAAGTTTTTTTTATACGAACTCCTCTTCGAGGAGAACGGGGATAAATACAGGGTGGCTCAGGCGTGAATCCTCACGTATGTGCTGTCGTTTTGTGATTTATTATTATATCTATACTTTGAAGGGTTTACTTATACTTAGAGTTTTATTATACTCGTATTAATTCTTTAGCGGTTGCTTTATTTATAACAATAATATATCTATACCTTGAAGTGTTACCTTATACTCGAAGTTTATTATACTCGTATTAATCTTTAGCGGTTGCTTTATTTAGAAATTACCTAGTAATTGTCAGCTTCATCCCTGATCCTAAAGACCACGCCTATAAGCCGTGGCCGGGCCTATAGCCCACGAAGAGATAGGTGCCTTAAACAAACCAGTTTTCTCTCATTTCCGAGGTCAGGCGGAAATCTAAAATATCCTGACCTGGTGGCAGCAATCGCTACCTTTCTTAAAAACAACTCACCCTCCTGCGCCCCTAGAGAGGACAACAGCGGGGTGGGTAGTTTTGTTACAGTTTGTTAAATAATTATTTCCGCGCGATATATTTTGATTTTTACCTTACTGACATTAATATAACACTTATTGCCGTTGCTATATGAAAACAGTTGCTTTCCAAAAATGCAACTAGATTTTCGCCTATACTAATTATCGTCATAAGAATTAACAAAATGTATTAATTTATTTTCTTTTGGATGAAAAGAGCTTCAGGATAACATAAAACGTTTTACAATATTCGACCTCTATAGGGTTTAACATGCTCACATGGATATCCATGTTCGTATGTTAAACCCTATTTAACGGAAAGATTGTAACAGCAACCTTGGCTGTGGAAACAAACATTTCTATGCACTACACTCTGTTGTAGAATCTATGTACTATACACTCTGTAGATATAGTATAGAATAAAAATAAATAAGAATAAGAAAGAAATGGTCTACTTTAATTTAGAGAACAATGAAGAATCAATTAAGGCTAAAGAGAAAAACTATAGCAAAAAACATTCGAAATAAAAGAGAATTTCATATAGTAGAAGCAGCAATATCTTATTCAGTTTTGAGTATAGTCTTATGAACCTACCTGTATAATGTCTAAGAAACAGTACTGAATAAGGGCTTTATCAAAAAAAGAACCATCAAACCCTCGTCTCTTAGAGTTTCAAAAATGTTGATCCAATATTGGGACTTCTGCTTACGCAAATATGACCACCATGCTTCGATTCGTTGATGTCCTGTAATTTTGCCGTATATATGAGAAGGCCGTTCAGAGACCTCGGTAATTAATTCACGTAAAATATTTTGAATTTTTTCGACAACACCATTCTCTGTACCCATATCACTGCGAATTGTTAACGGACAGCCATTCAAATTCTTCAATGAGTTCAGATAGTAACCTCCAATAACTTTAGGATCACTAGCAGTACTGGCAGCATTCAGCCAAATAACATGACGCGAAAATCCATCTATACAGCCGTTTATGCAAATTCCGTAAGGTTTAAGCTTATCATAAGAGTCCATATGCCAGAGGTAATTTGGTCCTTTAGTAGAGTAACGCCTTCGTCGAAGTTTTTTTCTTTTTCTAATATCAACACCCTCTGGATTTAGTAGTAGCAGTAGTTCCCTAAGAATATCTTGGGTCACTACTATATCATTTTGAATGCATTTAAGATGCATTCTAATTTCAATTCCATTTAAATATTTTAGACATTCCAGAATTTCTTTCTATCGAAAGCCGAATGAAAAGTATTTTTCTATTAGTATTTACTCTGAATCCATTACTTATAGCAATTTAACCTTGAAAAACTTAAATCAATTCAAATAATTGTTTCGGTTACAAAACGTGATAATTAAAATTAATAATATCATATATGGATATGTAAATGTCATTTCTTACCTGTTTGTTTAATATCTCTTGGCTGAGATGATGTAATTTTAACCAGATAGAGCTTCTGCGGTTCACTTTCTATCAAAACTATCAATTGTTCAAGTAAAATTCAGGATCTCGACTTCAGAGTGGAGATCTCGACTTTAAAGTCGGAATCTCGAGTTTAAAGTCGAGATCTCGAGTTGAAAGACGAGATCTCGAGTTATAAGTCGAGATCTCGAGTTGAAAGTCGAGATATCGAGTTATAAGTCGAGATCTCGAGTTGAAAGTCGAGATCTCGAGTTATTAGTCGAGATCTCGAGTTGAAAGTCGAGATCTCGAGCTATAAGTCGAAACCTCGAGTTATAAGTAGAGATCTCGAGTTGAAAGTCGAGATCTCGAGTTGAAAGTCGAGATCTCGAGTTATAAGTCGAGATCTCGAGTTATAAGTATAGATCTTCAGTTGAAAGTCGAGATCTCGAGTTATAAGTCGAGATCTCGAGTTGAAAGTCGAGATCTCGAGTTATAAGTCGAGATCTCGAGTTTAAAGTCGAGATTTATAAAATATATCAATGTGGCCCCTCTACGCTTCCGTACTAATGCATTCATTGTAAACAAATCTTTTGTTATTATTGATTTTTCCCACTCGTGCTTTGAAATGTTATCTAATTCTCTGGATATTATGTTAATCAATAAGGTGTCCCAGTGTTCAGTTGGTAATCCCATTTTTAAGCGCCATGGTATGTTTATGAAATTCATCAACTAAACTACGCAAATGCTTAGGCGACTCCTTTACTAAAACTGGTAGATCAATTAAAACGTTAAGATGTGCGTTTACAATTACTCTTTTGTTATCGAAGCGTTTGCATAAAAGCTCCCATGCTAAGGTATAGTTTGAATCTGAAACTTCGACCGACTGAGTAATCACTGCAGCTTCACCTTTTAAACATGAATTTAAATATAAAAAATTCTGAATAATACTTAAAGATGTGTCTTTGTTCACTAAAGCCTCGAATATATCATGAAATTGTTGCCATTGTTCATACTGACCACTAAAAGTAGGCAAATCTAATGTTGGTAATTTTACTTGTCTGTTACGAAAACTATTAGTTTCAAATGATTTTATTGGCGTGTTGTGCTCGATAATGAAACGTTTAGCCTTTGCGACAATATCAAAATATTTGCTTTCAAAAGATTCACGTCGTTCGATTATTTGAGATTAATTGTCATCTAATATTTCAATGTCAGATTGAATAGTGTTAAATTCACCCCAAAGAATTTCAATTTTTTCTAAACGGGCTGTTAACTCGATTAAGCATTCATAATTATCAAAATTATCCACGAAAAAGTAAATCTGGTTAGCTGTGCTTTAATTTGACCACGTTTCTTGACAAGGCTATATAAACTTTATTTTACTTTCTTCCATTTCAAAAGTATTTGGCAATATATCTTTAAAAGGAATATAACGTGCCTATAAAGGCGTTACCTAAATGGAATTAACTGAATTTCTAGGTTTGAATTCCTAGTAAAATACTTGCAATGTTAAGCAAATGATAAATTAATACTAGAAAATGTGACTTATATATGTATAAAAACCGAGTGCTGTATTCATACAAATATAACGTGAAATAATTTGAATTTGCGTACAAACTGCTCATAACCTGGTTGACTGCTCCGTCGCCTCAGATGTCCAAGACGTCGTGGTACCAAGCCGTGTTCTTTGTCTTCAAATCTGATTGGTTACAACTTTGCTAGCGTTGTGCGTTACATAGAATTGTAAAAATCCTGCGAATTCATGCTGAAAGCTATCCAGGATCGTGGGACCATATGTTGAGGCGATTGCCTCTTATTTTCTCTTTTTGTAATTTAGAAGGGAGTTGTGAACTGTATTTTTTTATTGGGTTTTTATACATAAATATTCTTCAACAATGTTTGTTGTTACTGAAATGTCATTGGCACTTCCCATTCTCAAATACTAATGACAGCTGCTAACTACGATAAAACATAAATAACTTAACATTGTGTATTATACATATTAGAGATGCTTCTTAGGCACATTTGAATCAAGGAAAAAACGCAAAACAAATATAATGGATATATTGAACAAAATAAATAAAAATACAAAACATGTGAGATGTTTGAATGTTCTACATAGACTGGCCCAAAGATAGGGCGACGGGCACGAACACAGAGGGCGCGCATATGCGCACAGCGCCGGAGTGCGGGAGCGAACAACCGTGGCGCGAACTTTAAAACTAATAAATCACTAACACTTCCCCTCGAATCGGTTGTACATTAGCGATTAGTTAGAAACACATAATCCCGCCAATTTCAAGCATCGTTCTAGTTTAATCCTGGGCAACCCCTTCGTCATGAAATCCGCAGCCTGATCATCCGTTGAAACATGAAGTAAGCGAAGCTCCTTGCGTTTCAGTACATCCCTCACAAAGTGATGCCGGATGTCGATGTGCTTGCTTCTGGCATGGAATGTTGGGTTTTCCGACAATTTAATGGCACTTCTGTTGTCGCAGAACATGGTTAAGTCGGTCGCATCCTCGAAACCTAACTCTGTAAGAAACCGCTCCTGAAAAATGGCCTCCTTGACGCTTTCGGAGAGTGCCATATATTCAGTTTCTGTCGTTGAGAGGGCAACGGTCCGCTGTTTCCGAGAGTCCCAGGATATCGGCCCGCCATTGAGCATGAATATGTATCCTGTGTAAGATCTTCTGTCTTCTGCACTATTTCCCCTGTCGGCATCTGCATACCCCTTTATCGGATCTTGGTCCGAGCCGTAGGTTAGTCCCACATCGGGGGATCCCTTCAGGTATCGCAGCACTCTCTTGGCAGCCTTCCAGTGAGCAATGCCAAAGCAATTGTTAAACTGCCCTAGGAAGCTCACGGCGTATGAGATGTCGGGGCGCGTAGTTGTAGCCAGGTAAGTTAACGCTCCGACCAACTCACGATACGGAAGCTTCAGATTTTCTCGTGTAACGGTGTTTTGCTCTGGGTAGCTGGAGTCGGAGATTAGTTCAGGATCCAGATTAGTTTAATAAGACAACCCAATCAAAATTAACAATTTTATTATCTTCAACAGGTAAAATATGCAGGTTTACATAATATACAATAGTTACAGGTTATCGGTTTTCAGGTCCGTATCTTTTACGGTTATTGGTAATCAGGTGACATTTAAATCGTATGAATGAGAGAGACGACGAGAGTGTAATGCAGTGATGCGACGAGTAGGGGCTTTGGCGGCGGAAACGGCGACGGGCTAATAACCGTCAACCCGAGCAAGCTATCGGCTCAACTCGCCGGGTCACTCCTCTGTTAATTTATATTTGCTCCGTGTCGGTTTCGTCGGGACGACGGGACATCGCTGGACTAAATAACATTTGGCACAAGGTCCGTTCTTCGGTTCAATGCGCCGTAGAACTTTTCTAGGTCAAGATATATTCGCTCCGGAGAGTCACGTCACTTGGTGCATAAATCAGCAAAGTGTCTTCGGCTCAGCGCGCCATCGGCAGTTTACGGAGAGATGTACCCAGTGCTCTTCTCGATCCGCGGCTGGGCTTTTATACACGAAACTATCCCTCCTTTTTGAGACGGTCGGAGTCGGGCGGTGTGCAAATTTAGTATATCGAGTATGAATCGCCGTCGTGTGGCAAATGTGCACACGGCACTACACTGAAACTTCTTAGTAATGAGGTATGACTTTAGGATGCTTCATTACACTCCCCTCGTTCGTCGGGTGAAAAAAATTGACATCAGGAACAATTTTTAAACATTTCAAAACAACTCTAACCTATTAAACATTTTTATCCAACTAACGAAAACATGGTAAAATTTCGTAAACACCCTGTATAAACATGTGAATATACAATTTTTAAACATTTTAAAACAAATCCTAACCTATTATACATTTTTATCCAATTAACGAAAACATGGTAAAATTTCCGTAGACACCCTGTATAAACATGTGAATAAAAAATTTGAAGTTTTGTCAACAGTAATCTATCAGTAAAACAACGGTAGAGATAACAGGGAAAATAAAATGTACTATGCAAAAAAAATAACTAAACTAGGTATGGCATAAATCGAAATAAATCGTAAGAAAACATTGGTATAAAAGGTAAAACAAATGGATTCTAAAGCATAATTAACAAAATTTACACATCGGAAAATAACATAACATAACAAATTCCGTTTAATAAGTTTTTCGTTCACTCGTTTGCCGCGCACTTAGACGTTCCCGCGCACTCGTGGGGTTGCGTTAGCGGACGTCTGCGGCATGGGTGTTGGCGTACAGGGGTTGATGACGGTCAGGACGGTGATTCCCGGAATGCGGGTGGTTGTTCCGTCGCTGCTGCGGTGTCTGAACTTCCGTCTCCGTTTTGGTATTTTAGAGTCCTCTACCTGAAACAAGGCTCTAAGGCAGGGAATTGACCTACCTGGGATCGGTGGTTTTGGAGGGCTGGGGCTTTCTCCAAATAACTCCCTGAACTTCACTTCCATTGACCTGGACAGTGGAGACATCATTTGTAGCCCAGGGGACGGTATCGGGGACGGCACATATTTGACTGGCGGTGAGGGGGGCGGCTCAGCTCTGGAGGTTGAGGGACACCTCGGGGACGGCAGCAGGGATGGCATGTCTAGCGGTGGAGGCGTCGTTGTTACTCCAACGTTTCCCTGGCAGGGGAGACTTTTGGTTTCCGGCGTCGGGGGTAGGGGTGACAGTAGGGCTGGTATCTTGGTGTCGGCCCAAACTTTTGTGAGTGGCGGCGTCTGTGGATTGATCGTCCTGGGAGGATCATAGTATATATATAGGTTTTCAAAACATGGTCCGGGCGGAGACATCGGGCGTGGTGGAGGAGACGGCGTCGGGTCGTCTGACTCAGGGTACCAGGGTGGTAAGCTTGGTGTTCGTGGCCACATCTTGGTCTGATGCTTCTGATCGACTGAATATTTGCTGCGAGTGCATGTTAATTTATATGTTTTAGACATGCGCCGGTTTCAAATCTTTTACGTCTACGCGCAGCTTCCTGCGACCGGTGGGGGATCTAATTTCGACGATAACTGGTGATATAGTCTGCACCACGATGTATGGTCCTGAGAATTTAGGTGCCAGTTTTGCGTTAAAATTTCGGATTGCTGAGGACAAAGGGTGTTCCCTTTTCATGACCCTGTCTCCCACACGCGGGATCCATTCTCTGCGACGCAGGTTGTAGTGGTGACTCTGTGCTTGGTATGCTCTGGCTAGGTTTACTCGTACAAGTTCAAATATATCGGCCATTTTCTGCAACTTTTCAATGTGTTTCTTCGGGGTATCTGGATTTGTTGGGTTATTATTCTGGTTTTCTTTGTTGAGAGAGCTAGGTAGTGTTAACTCTCTACCGAAATTAAGCATTGCCGGTGTGAATCCCGTGGATTCATGTCTGGACGAATTTATGGCTAACGTAAATTCTGGTAAAAATTGGTCCCATTTTCGGTGGTCGTTTTCGGTATATTGGGCAATCATCGTCTTTATTACTTTGTTTGTCCTCTCTACTGGATTACATTGGGGTGAATACGGCGTCGTTGTACGGTGTGTAATACCGTATTCAGATAACAGCGAAGTGAATTCGTTGCTGGTAAACTGTTTCCCGTTATCGGTGATAATGTAATTTGGACATCCAAATCTGGCGATAATTTTTTCCTTTAATGCTTTGCAAACGGCGTCTGCTGTTGCTTTTCTTACAGGGTGACATTCTATCCATTTAGTGAATCTATCTTGCAACACGATGAGATTATTGTTGCCTTTGCTAGACCTAGGAAGTGGTCCGACAATGTCGATGCTGACAGTATCCCAACATCCGTTTATTTTAGGGAATTGCATTTTTCCTGCAGTCTGTTGTTGAGATGATTTATATTTTTGACAGTTCGGGCAGCGTCTTACGTAATTTGCAATATCTCTGTACATCCTAGGCCAGTAGTATTTATCGGCAATTCGGGTTATAGTTTTTGTTATACCTAGGTGTCCTGCGCATGGTGCATCGTGATTTTCCTTCAGGATTTGCTTTCGTTGCGGTTGCGGGATACAAAGTTTCCATGGGTTGGAAAATTCGGGGTCTGTAAAATTGTTACTGCTCCATATATGGCGGTACAGGTTTCCGTCGATAATGCAGTATTCCGGTTTTCTTTCGGGTTTACTTTGTACTAGTTTAATGGTCTCTTTGTACCAAGCACAGTTTTCTGAATTTTCAATTGCGAAAATACCTTCCTCTGTGTTATTTCCTTCTTCGGTGATAACTGGCTGGCGGGAAAGTGCGTCTGCCACTTTGTTTAATACTCCTTTTCTGTATTTTATTTCGAAATCGTACTGTTGTAATTCCATTACCCATCGAGCCAGTCGTCCATTGGTGGGATTTGTGGAATATAACCATTTTAAACTCTGGTGATCTGTTACAACAACAAAATGATATCCCTGTATGTAACTAATGTGTTTCCGGATTGCGAAGAGTATGGCGGAGCATTCTAATTCCACGGCTGACATCTTTTTTTCTACGTCTGACAAGGAGCGACTTGCATAGGCTATAATACGGTCCTGATTGTCAATTTTCTGTAGCAGTGCTGAACCAAGTCCTTGTATAGATGCGTCTGTCTGGAGATAAAAAGTTTTCGTAAAATCGGGGCAGCTGAGTACAGGAGCCGTTGGTAATGCATTTTTGAGTTTTGTGAAAGCCTCTTCTTCAACTGATGTCCATTTCCAGCGGATATGTTTCCTCAGTAATTTGTTTAAGGGTGCGGCAGTGTCCGAATATGACTTTATAAATCTCCTATACCAGGAAGTCATGCCAAGAAAACGTCGTAATTGTTTGACATTCTTTGGAGGCTGGATTGCCACAATGGCACTTACTTTTTCGGGGTCTGTCTTAATGCCATCTTCACTTACCAGGTGTCCTAAGTATCTTAGTTCTTTTCTGCAGAAAGTACATTTATCTGGATTTAGTTGTAGGTTTGCATCTTTGAAACGCTGAAATATTTCTTGTAAGTGTTGTAAATGTTCGTTAAATGTCTTGCTTACTACGACGATGTCGTCCAGGTACGCAAATGCATATGACAGATCAGGGGTTATAATCTGGTCCAGGAGTCTTTGAAATGTGCTAGGGGCTGAATGGAGGCCAAAAGGTAAAACTTTAAATTGAAATAACCCTCTTCCGGGTACCGTAAATGCGGTTATTGGCTTACTCTCATTTGTCAAAGATATTTGCCAATAGCTGGAGCGTAAATCTAAAGTAGATATGAACCGGGCTTCTCGTAATTTGTCTAAAATGGCGTTTATAAAAGGTAATGGGTAAGCATCTTTCATCGAAACTTCATTTACTTTCCGGAAGTCTATGCAAAATCTATATTTATTGTCCTTTTTCTTTACCATGACAATTGGGGAATTCCACGGGCTTTTAGACGGTTCTACTACACCTTCTTCCAACATTCTGTCTAACTCGGTATTAACAATTTTTTGCATGGCTGGGTTTAATGGGCGGTATCTCTGTTTAATCGGCGTGTCGTCCAGGAGTCTAATTTTGTGTTGTGTTAGTGGGGTAACACCTTGAATTGTCTCAAATTTCGGAAGTTCGACTTGTAAAAAATTTGACAGGATCTGTTTTTCGTTATCTGAGGGCTGAATTAGAGAGAGCGGTATTGTTCCTTCTATTTTCTGATTAAAGTCTATCATATTTCCCATAATTTGCCCTGTTAGTAATTTAAAATCAATGGTAACGTGATGGTTCCTTAGAAAGTCCATCCCCAAAATAATATCATAAGTTAAATTTGGCAAGTACAAGAAATTATCGGTTAATTGAAGTCCTGTTGTGTAGTAATTTAATTTGAATTCTCTGGTTACTTGTGTTTCAGTTCCATCCGCCAGTTTAATATTATGTCCGGTACAATTTATTTCTAGTAAGTTTGCTTTGCAGTTCGTGTATACAGCGTCCCCTATGTAAGAGCGGGTTGAGCCCGTGTCGAGTAGCGATGTAAAGTGTTCGGTTCCGATTTGTATCGGGAGCTTCAGTCGGTCGTTGACATTGAAAACTGGAGTTTGGACGGTGGCCGCGGGGAAGTTGTTTACTGGCTGGACTGTTCGCGAGGCAGGGCAGCCATATTGCCGTTTCCCGAGGCCTCATTTTTGCAGCTGCAATCACGGGAAAATATGCCTAGTTGTCCGCAGCGGGAGCAAAATATTTTGGGTGTGTTTGTACAGTTATCTCGGGTGTGACCCTGGCCTCCACAACGCCAACAGTTTGTATTTCTATTGTAGTTATTAACTACGCTGTGCCTGGGATTTGTTTGTGTGTTATTCCTAGAATTGCTTTGTGTTGTGGGGTACTCGGCGGCGGTTTGTCTCTGTACCTGATCTTGTGATCTAGAATAATTCTGGGTGGCCGGCCTATTGTGGTTTTGTGTGTTGTTTCCATAATTATTTCTATAATTCGGTGCTTGATAATATCTGTCTGGTGTGTAATTAAAACCTAATCTTGGTGTGCCTGTTTGTAAATTTTGTTTCGCTGTCTTTTCTTCTTTACAAACAGTTTCGTGTTCATTTGCTAGGGTTATTAATTGATCGAGTGTCTGGAAATCGGTTCGTTTGATATATTTTCAGTATTCTGGTTTTAAATTTGAGTATATTCGGTATAACTTCTGTTCTGGAGTGATATTTTTAAGCCTCCGCAGTAGAGTTTGGATTGCTACTACATAATCTTTTATATTTTCGTTGTCTTTTTGTACACGGAGCCTTGCTTCGTCTTCCAACTTTAAATGGTAATCTGAGGGTGCGTAAAATGCTGTTAACTTTGTGACAAATTGATCCCATGTATTGCAGGACGTTTTATTATTTCTGTACCATAATAATGCATCGCCTTGTAGTAGTTCGGGTAGGGCTCGTAGCATTTGTTCATCATTGAAATTGTATCCAGACTGTAGCTCCTCTACACGTTCTAGAAATGAGAAAACGTCTTTTCTGCCGTCGAAACGAACGTTCCATTTGCGAACTTCAGTTAAAACCGTACCCATGGGTGTTGGTATAATGTATGACCTGTCTGGTATTGTAGGATTTATTTGGGTGGGCGTGGCATCAACTTTCTTGGCTGCCTCGCTACGTAAATAACTTTTTAGTCTACTTCGGAGTTCTTCCACTGTTCCAGTTGTAATTGCGCCGTACTTGGATAATTCTACTAGTAGTTCATCTTTCTTTAATTTATATATCCATCCTACTGTGGTATCTGCGACTTCTAGTCCATAAGCACCATCTGTGTCTGACAAACTCATTTCTATGGCTTGGAATATTTTGTGTCTCCCTCTAAATATTTTACTATCTCTCGCTTAGTATAAATGTATCCTTTTGGGTTGTCTGGAGTAAATCTACCTTTTAAAATCTGTTTCGGGTGTTAAATTATGTTACACTCTTTCGATTTGTCTATCTCTCGTTTGTCAATGTCACCTTTTGGGTTATCCGGAATGAACTAATGTCTTAAAATCTGTTCGGGCGCCAAATTATGTAACGGTGTTTTGCTCTGGGTAGCTGGAGTCGGAGATTAGTTCAGGATCCAGATTAGTTTAATAAGACAACCCAATCAAAATTAACAATTTTATTATCTTCAACAGGTAAAATATGCAGGTTTACATAATATACAATAGTTACAGGTTATCGGTTTTCAGGTCCGTATCTTTTACGGTTATTGGTAATCAGGTGACATTTAAATCGTATGAATGAGAGAGACGACGAGAGTGTAATGCAGTGATGCGACGAGTAGGGGCTTTGGCGGCGGAAACGGCGGCGGGCTAATAAACGTCAACCCGAGCAAGCTATCGGCTCAACTCGCCGGGTCACTCCTCTGTTAATTTATATTTGCTCCGTGTCGGTTTCGTCGGGACGACGGGACATCGCTGGACTAAATAACATTTGGCACAAGGTCCGTTCTTCGGTTCAACGCGCCGTAGAACTTTTCTAGGTCAAGATATATTCGCTCCGGAGAGTCACGTCACTTGGTGCATAAATCAGCAAAGTGTCTTCGGCTCAGCGCGCCATCGGCAGTTTACGGAGAGATCTACCCAGTGCTCTTCTCGATCCGCGGCTGGGCTTTTATACACGAAACTATCCCTCCTTTTTGAGACGGTCGGAGTCGGGCGGTGTGCAAATTTAGTATATCGAGTATGAATCGCCGTCGTGTGGCAAATGTGCACACGGCACTACACTGAAACTTCTTAGTAATGAGGTATGACTTTAGGATGCTTCATTACACTCGAGACTGGATCTCGTTCTTCGTCAACTTTGTGCTCGGATCAACAGGAGTAGCGACTGGATTGCACTCTGTCATGCTGAAGCGCAAGAGTAAGTCACGAACATATCCCCGTTGATGCATTTTTACCCGTCCGTTAATTTGCTCGAACTCTATCCCGAGACAGCGTTTAACGCAAGTTTTAGCAAGTTCCTTAATGAGTTCTGCCGTCTTCTTCTTGTCACGGGAGGTAATTAGGATATCGTCGACATATGTTGCAATAAGAGTTATATCTTCGTTCGACCCAATGCAGAATAGACAGGGGTCCGACTTTGATGGGGTCGCACCCAAACTCTTCATTGTTTCATTCAGTTTTGTATACCAACTCCTCCCAGCCTGACGTAATCCATAAAGAGACTTCTCAAGTAGGCATACCTTGTCACCTTTACGCAGATCTCTCATCATCGTTTTTGCCTTAGCACCAACTTCGCTTTGACCTTCTGAACTGACGATGTCCTGTAGAGTTTCCTGTAAGGTCCTAGGCGGTTCAATGTAAATCTCCTCTTCTAGGTGCCCATTCAATTAAGCAGTTTCAACATCGAGCTGTCTAATTGGCATCCGCAGCGAGCTGCAACTGATGCTACGAGGCGGATGGAGCTAATCCGAGCCACCGGGACGAACGTCTCTATAAAATGAACACCGGGTTGCTGGTTGAACCCCTGAGCAACCAGACGTGCCTTTCGTTTTTCGAGTACGCCATCTGGCCGAAACTTGTTTCTCAGGACCATTCGACTTCCGATGATTTAATGTCCTTTAGGGCGATCGACGAGTGTCCATGTCCCGTTCTTTAGGATGGATTTCATTTCTTTTGCGATAGCTTGACGCCATTCACTAGCATCAGAACCGCTCATGGCCTGCTTCATAGGTATTTCAGATAGGAAGGTTTGCTCCGTTCTTTCATTGCTCTCGGTCTGATTCACAACAACATTATTCTGCTTTCTCGGTCTTCCCCTCGAACCAGACCTGACGATCCTGGGTCATCCAGGATCTCGCCGTTGGGTTTCTTGATATGGGTTTTGAACGGAGACTTCTTCGTCATTGGACTCTTGTGGAATAATTTCATCTAAATCAGTTGTACTCAATTCCGGGATACTAGCTCCGACTGCGTTATTGAAACCAAGGAAGTCCTCGTCATCATCGGAGTGTACAGACTTTAGATCATCTCCCGAGGCAGATCTCGGTGGGAATTCGAATTCCATGTATTGTCGGATTTGTGGTGAATTTTCACCTGTCACGTCCATCTCTGGATCAACTTTAACATTTGTTATCGTATGAGGACATTTGTCTTCCATAAATTTCACATCACGTGTTATCAACACTTGATGCTTTGATGACCAAACGCGGTACGCCTTGGATTCGTCTGCATAGCCAAGGAAGATACCTTCCTCTCCGCGAGTGTTAAACTTTCCTCTACCAGGACTTCTGTCAAGGTAATAAACTTTGCTGCCGAACACTCTGATGGTAGACACATCGGGGACGCACCCTGTCCACATCTCATGAGGGGTTCTGCCATCCAGGCTCCTCGTTGGCAGGCGGTTTCGAAGGTAATTCGCAGTGTTGACTGCCTCAGCCCAGAATGTATAAGGTAGGTTCGCTTCCTGTAGTAGACATCTGGCGGTGCTGATTAGCGTGCGATTCTTCCTCTCCGCCGTGTCATTCTGTTCTGGGTTGTGGGGAACAGTCAGTCTCCTAGTGATCCCTCGCTTCTTTAAGTAGTCGTCAAACTCTTTGCTCATGTACTCCCGGCCATTCTCGTACTGTAGACATTTCACAGTCTTGCCTTTTTGATTCTCGGCGAGGGCAATGTACTCCGTAGTGACCTTGAACACTTCAGCTCTTGACTTTAAGAATCTTACCTCACACCATTTGGAACAATCGTCGATGAATTCAATAAAGTATTTTGCTCCTGCCAAGGACGCTGTCCACATTGGTCCACAGACGTCTGTGTGCACTAGCTCCAGGACCTGGGTTTGCCGGTTAGACTTGCTGGGGAATGGAGTCCTCGTTATTTTTCCTTGCAGACACGTGTCACAGTGCAAGCTTCCTGCCGCGTCTGTCAGCTGTACGTCTTTGATGACGCCTTTACGAACACCGTCCGCAATGTCCCACACATTTGCATGTCCTAAACATCTATGTAAAAGTTCGAGTGATACTTTGACGTCTTTCGAAGCGGATGCAATAGCACGGGCGTCTTGACACTCTTGACCAGACTCGGGCACATAATACATGTCGTCGACTCTAACAGCATCTAACACCACGTTTCCACTAGAGTCATGGATGGAGGCTCCATCTTTCCGAAAACGGACATCAAACCCGTCTGTAATCTTGCTAATCGATAAGAGGTTGGTTCTTAGGTTCGGTACGTACAATGCATTGTGCAATGTCACGTCTCTCTTGTTTCTGCGCGTATTTGCAATAAAATGCACTTTTCCTTCACCCACTGTATCGGCGGTTGCGCTATTTGCGAGGTTCAGCGTACCGAACCAATAGTAAAGTTCGTGAAAACTTTCGGCATTGTTCCATAAATGTGTCGTCGCGCCACTGTCCAGACACCACTTCCGGTTCGTATCGTTCAGTCCTCGCACATTTGCCGCGTTCGAGTTGTTTTCGCCCGGCTCGGGTTTTACGGATGCCCCACTCGCGTAATTCCATAAATCGCATTTGATTAACACGGTCTGCATTTGTAGTTTCCAGGTATCATAATTGTCCTTTCCAAGGAGTTCGATTCTCGATACACTTGCTGAATTCATGGCGGCGTTTCTAAAACATTCGCGGACGTGTTTTCTTTGTTCAATAAATCACTCGATTTTTCCTTATACACGCGAACCTGGGCACATAACCTGTTAGAGATGCTTCTTAGGCACAGTTGAATCAAGGAAAAATACAAAACAAATATAATGGATATATTGAACAAAATAAAGCAAAATACAAAACATGTGCAATGTTTGAATGTTCTACACAGACTGGCCCAAAGATAGGGCGACGCGCACGAACACAGTGGGCGCGCGCATGAGCACAGCGCCGGACTTCGGGAGCGAACAACCGTGGCGCGAACTTTAAAACTAATAAATCACTAACAATACAAATGTAAAATACAAAAACAACAACAACTTAACTTGCCTGATCTAACTTAAAATTAAAAATATAAAAATGACCATAAATGATTTAAAAAAAGTGACCGAAAGTTCAGGATCAAAATAAATAAAAACTCAAAAATGTTGTATAAAAAAAGGATATTAAAATTTCGAAATAAAAATTCCAAATACCTGTTTATTCTCTCCAAAATTTTCAAAAATATCAATACCAAATAACTCCACTTTGTTTCCAAACCAATACAAAATTTTCTATTCCAGCTCAGATTGTTTTGATTTTTCTTCTGTCAAATAATAGTAACGCAAATGTTACGTTTATACAATTACGTTTTGTCTATATACATTAAAATCGTGCAGTTGGGGGCGACGAGAAAAACGCGGTCGGCGCCGTGCGCTCATACGCAAGTTTCTCGATCGAGATGTGAAGAAAGGCGCATGCGCCGGTCGCGCGGATTAACGTTGAATTAAAGTTTTTATTAGCATATCAAATTCGACTATTTGCTTTATTTGGCAAAATTTACACAAGACGTGTATGTGGGCTCGCCATAGAATCTTCGCAAAACGTGTCGCTTTCATCGACACCAAAAAGCGGTAGACGTCGCGAAATGTCAAATTTCTAATGTTCGTGTCGAACCGAATATTCGATTTGGACCGTGCAATTTACGATGAGGATCTACTAGAGACCTTCCTCTATCCGTCGATATGCCGTACGGCCCATTCGGAGGTGTATTTCGAAAAATTCGAACGTTTTAAGATCGCACGTTTTCTCACTTTTTTCGCCTCAAAAAGACATTTTTTATTTTTGCCGTTATTCGCTTATATCTGGAGAAAGGTTGGAGTTATCTCAAAAATATTTTTTTCCGGAGGTCGAGATCGTTTCGTCAGGAGTCGTCCGGTTCCATCGGATTTTTCACGCGATTCTTCATTTCGGAGATATACACTGAAATATGCGGCGGTGCAGGGCGAAAAAATGAAGAAAAACGGAACATTTTTTCCTTTAAAGCTTCGTAACTTTTAAACCGTTGATCCGGTAGCGTTTAATTACGACCTATCGAAATCGTAGAGGATTAAACGATCTAAAAGCCGTTTTCTTTATTTTCGTCCCGCTCTAAAGATAAACGAGCCAGGAGCGGTCGAAGTGGAGGAATATCTTCCATCATGGCGGTTTAATTTTGTTGGTTACAATTTGTAATATTGGCTTGAGTATGCGTGCATTCCTTCAATCGCGAAAAATGCAATTATGAGTTTGTTCGTATAGTTCTAATATAGGGAGTTTAATTTTATAGGTTTTCAAATATTTGACGCTACAGGTCAGTCAGATTAATTTTAGAGGTTATAATTAGTAATGTTGGCATTCAAGTTAGTTATTTTATATTTATATACAGGGTGTGAACAATTTTCCGGAGATCGATTTAAATTAAATTTTCTTATTGGTCGTCAGCAGATTACGCTGAAAACGGATATATATTGCAATGTCGCTCACAAATCTGCATCGAATACCATCATTGAGTGTGCGTGCATTCCTTTAATCGCGAAAAATGTAATTATGTGTTTGTTCGTATAGTTCCGATATAGGGAGTTTATTTTTATAGGTTTTTAAATATTTGACACTATAAGTCAGTCAGATTAATTTTATAAGTTATAATTTGTAATGTTGGCATTCAAGTTAGTTATTTTATATACAGGGTGTGTGAACAATTTTCCGGTAATCGATTTAAACTAAATTTTCTTATTGGTCGTCGGCAGATTACGCTGAAAACGGATATATGTCGCAATGTCGCTCGCAAATCTGCATCGAAGACCATCATTGAGTGTGCATACATTCCTTCAATTGCGAAAAATGCAATTATGGGTTTGTTCATATAGTTCTGATATAGGGAGTTTATTTCTATAGGTTTTTAAATATTTGACATTACAAGTCAGTCAGCTTAATTTTATAGGTTATAATTTGTAATGTTGGCATTCAAGTTAGTTATTTTATATTTATATACAGGGTGAGGGAACAATTTTCCCGTAATCGATTTAAATTAAATTTTCTTATTGGTCGTCGGCAGATTACGCTGAAAACGGACGTATATCGTAATGTCGCTCGCAAATCTGCATCGAAGACCATCATTGAGTGTGCATGCATTCCTTTAATCGCGAAAAATGCAATTATGCGTTTGTTCCTATAGTTCCGATATAGGGAGTTTATTTCTATAGGTTTTTAAATATTTGATATTATAAGTCAGTCAGCTTAATTTTATAGGTTATATTAGGAACGTTTGAGACAAATAAATAATTTCATCGTATACACGGTGTGTGAACAATTTAAATTAAATTTCCTTATTTGTCGTCCGATTGGGTTGAAATTCGGTACTCGGGGGTTATCGACGATGCTGAAGCTCGGTATGTTATTTTCCTGAGTGGTATGTTATTGGTTTTCCTAAAATTAATTGTGTTTCTTTCAATTTAATTGTAAAGTATGCGCCTGCAACGTTATCATTCTCAATTCTGTCATCAGATTTAAAACTTTTGTATTTATAAATCATAACCTCAATTTTCTTCTTGATCTACTCTGTGATCCTTTGCCACAAAAAGGAAAAGATTTTAGTTATTAATATGGAATAGTTACCTAACCTCAATACTAAATGTTAGATTGGATGTTAAGGTCTAACATAAGAAGACGAAGCTTTTGACTCGGTTCATGCTTCAAAAATGTTCCTAATTTCCATCCAATGTTTTAAGGTTAAGTCACTTTATTTTGTTAGTTCTGGCAGGGATTTTTTTATAGATTCTTAAATATTTGACATTTTAATTGTACAGGGTGTCCCGTAAATAACGGATAATCCTGAAACTGGAAATAGGCCAAGTCATGACCTATCAGAATATCACAACTTGACCTTATTGAAAACCCTGCGGTTTTCGAGATGTGGACACTTTTTCGAAATTTTGAAAATTTCGACTCTAGGATAGTGTTTTACATGCCAGTGCTACAAAATAAAGAATTGTTCATTCTGTCTTTAGGTGAGTATTCTAGAATAGTTGTGCTATCAAACGTGTATAGGAGATTTTAGATAACGTCTACAGTATTTTCGAAAACGAAGTATTTCCTAAATTTCTGTTCCACCAAGATTCCGTCTGCCGACTTTGACCTTTGATAAAGTGCCAAGCGAAACTTGCCACTTATCTTAAAAACTTGCCCACTTATTGTTATATTATAAAATGTTTAAACATTATGAGTTAGGAGAACAAAGAAAGATGGAAATAAAATAAAAAGTAATTTCTCCTGAATTTATTAAACATCATTACTATTAAAAAGAAAAAGTCACTATAATAAATGTTCGAATTGCTCTGCTCCAGCCCTGATGCAGGCTCTGCATCTTTTAACAAAGGAACGTTTTATGTGGCGTGAATATCCGGATCGGCTGATTTCTTCGGCGGCTACAACGATACGCTCATGCGATTCATTTAAGGATTGAACGGGTCGGAAGTACACCTTTTCCTTCATACATCCCCTGTAATAAAAATCTAAAGGATTTAGGGCTGGGGACCTGGGTGGCCACACAATTGGAGCTAAGCGACCGATCCATCTGCCGGGATATTTCAAATTTTGGAATGCTCTCACCTCTCTCCCATAATGTGCAGGGCATCCGTCGTTCTGTAGCCACATTGTCAGCCTCAGAGATAAAGGAATGTCTTTCTAGTAAGACTGTATGTTGTTTTGAAGGAATTTCAAATAATTCTCTGACGTTAATGTTGGTAGCGGTTCGAATGGGCCTACCACTTGACCATTTAGAATGTCTGTCCACAAATTTACTTTAAATTAATAACATGTCTCACATAAGACAATATCCACGAATGCTTTGATCAGTGCACACTTGTCTAACCCGAACTGCATACCGACAGCCTGCGTGTACTCTTGTACCAACCTGAGGGCAATACAATTAAAATATAGGCTTACTTGTTAAAAATTTTAATTGGATAAATTTAGCTCCTCCACCATTCAAACAGCTGTCTTTTTTCCTAACAGAAAAACTCATAATTTTTAAACATTTTTATAATATAACAATAAGTGAGCAAGTTTGTAAGACAAATGGCAAGTTTCGTTTGGCACTTTTCTTTACACCATCAAAGGTCAAAGTCGGCAGACGGAATCTTGGTGGACCATAAATTTACGAAATACTTCCTTTTTTGAAAATACTGTAGTCGTTATCTAAAAACTCCTATACACGTTTGATAGCACAACTATACTAGAATACTCACTTAAAAACATAATGAACAAATCTTTACTTTGTGGCACTGGCATGTAAAACACTATCCTAGAGTCAACAAAGTGTCCATATCTCGAAAACCGTAAGGTTTTTGATAAGGTCAAGTTGTGATATTCGGATAGGTCATGGCCTGGCCTATTTCCAGTTTCAGGATTATCCATTATTTCCGGGACATCCTGTATAGGTTGTGTGTTACCATTTTCGGTTGACGTCAAAAAAAAAATAGAAGTACTTTTTCTGCAGCACTTTCAATGCTCTGCAAAAATGTTCAAGTATTCCGTAATTTTACAGGGTGATTAAAAAAATATCGCCAGTCAAATATTAATTACTATGAAAAAAATCGGTAAAGGTATTTACACAGAACTTCCCTCTTTATTTACACCGGGCGGTCACCCTAAAAAATTATTTATTACGAAACCACATATAAGAATAATAATCAGAAGATATTATTGCAAAGAAAACCTGTGAGTTTTGATCAAAATGGTTGGTAGAAAAATTTTCAAAATCTTTTTCTTCTGAAATAGAATCATAATGTCATGACCGGTAAACACCCGACAGCAAAAATTCAATACTAAATAACAGGTGCCAAACATGGAAGGCTTGCGCAAATAGGTACCTTTAAAATTTCCACCATGGTTGAATTATTTCTTGGGATGACCAACCTGTACATTCTTCAATAAAATTATAATAAGTGCATATGCCAAATATTATTGCCATCTGTCACATTTTCAATTCCACATTCTCGTAGTGGAGTGGAAGTACAGCAGTTGTTAAAAAATTTCTTTTTTTTTATTTTTCAAAAATGTTGGTAAAACAATTTTCAAATTTTTATTCTTTTGAAATAGACCTAGAATGCCATGGAACGTAGAAATTTTAAATTTGAGCAAACACAACTTTTCTCCGTCATCTATTTTGTATTTTGTAGTGGGTAAAAATTTGCAAATTTTTTATTTTTTTTTTATTTTCAAAAGTTTTTGGAATAAGCTTAGAATGTCATGAATCTTGGAAAATTTAAATTTGAGCAAAATATTTTTTTCCATCTATTCTAATGTTTAAAATTTTTTTCCAAAATGTTGGAAAAAAAATGATCAAATTTTTTTTCCTGAAATAAGTTTAGAATGTCATGAAACGTGGAAATTTTACATTTTAACAAAAAGAATTTTCATCTATTCTATAGTGGTGGGAAAAAAGATCAAATTTTATTTCTGAAATAGGTTTAGAATGCCATGAAACGTGGAAATTATAAATTTGAGCAAAAGAAAATTTTTTCTCCATCTGTTCTAGTGGTAAATGTTTCAAAAATGTTGGTAAAAAAATATCTAATTTTTCTTTCTGAAATAGATTTAGAACGTCATGAAACGTGGAAATTTTTAGTTTAAGCAAAAAACATGTTTTTTTACTATTTGTTCCCTTTAGACGGTCCACCCTGTATATTTTCCAGTGAAAGTTTAACCATTTCTTCGCTGTCAGTAGCGCCAGCTACATATCAAATTTGACTGTTCTCCGTCAAGTAGTTTTTTAGTGAATGCACCAACAGTCAGACAGACAGACAAACAGACAGACAGACGGACGGACGGACCGACAGACAGACTGACGGAATTGAAAAACCTATATTTTCGTAATCTACATGTTCTGAAACGTGTAAATTCGAAAAAATCTCGGAGGGTGATTTTTCTCCGAATACAATACTTCCCTTCGGTATGCGAGAGAAGTAGAAATTGAGAAAAAAACATATTTGAGGTGTTTTCAAGTTAGTACTTATAGAGAAACAGCTCCCACTAAAATTTCAAAATTTTATCTCCAATATAACGGAAATAATTGGATTTTTTTTACGTGACTCACTTTAAGAGGGTGTACTTCCTCAGGGATGCATTTTTGTACTAGGGTAAGTTGGGCTATAAGGGCTCAGTATGAACCCAGAAATTGCAGGTTTCCGTCCGAGAACTCAATTCTCGGACACCCTGTATATATTTAGTTATATAAAATGAATTAAAATGTTATTACAGTCTACTTTAAGTCAAAAAGTGAACACGTTGCAAGTAAAGTATATTTTAGTTTCATTTAGATAAGTACATAGCTTTCTTTGACAGTGTTTAAGAAATTCAACAATTTTTACTTCTATGTTTCTCTCATAATACTAATTTATTCCAGGTCACCCAAACAATATGTTATATTAAGAATAATACAGTATATTAAAAGTAACAAAATTTTGTACATATGTTTGCCCCATTTGTGTAGTTGACCATATTTTCGGACCCTTGTAACTATCAATGGCCCGTTTATGACACTAATTTTCTTACCTTTAACATCTGTTTGTAGTTGACTTCATTGTATAACTTTGAAGCGCAATATATTGTTTTATTGTTAGTACATGGTAACAAGGGCATAGAAAGGCATTTTGGTTTAAAATGAACTTTTTAAAACTATGACTAAATTTTCTAACAGAAAGTTAAAACATTAAAGTTGATAAATTCTGTCCTAATATGTTACATTAGAAATTGTCATTAATTTAATTTCATAAGGTATGAAGTAAAAAATTTTCTAGTAAACAAATCTTTAAGAATTTATGAATTAATGAGTAATTGGATTTCCGGGTGTAGTCCCACGTACTTATTAGATTCCTAGAGGGGCACCAAGATATCCAAACGATGGCGACGTTTCCGTAAAATCATATCTGCCATCCTCAGATGATAGCTGTCTACTGTTGAGCCCCGTTGCTCAAACTAAACTGTTTCAATTCGTTAAGAAATGAGTTTCTGGAAATATGTATCTTGAAAATTACAAATTATGTCAAAAACTGTTAAGTATTTGTACAACTTGAAACACAGGAAATTACCTTTACCTTAAATTTGAGATTAATCCCATTTAAAGATTGTTCAAGATATAATTTTTTTAAGGTTTAGTGTCTTTTCATTCCTCTCTAAATATCAAATTTCAACATCTATTTTTCGTGAATAACTTAAAAACCCAAGGGTCTACGTAAAAGTGGTTATTATAACGTTGAAAAGTAATTCAATTTCCTACAATCTGGTTAATCTATTATATAAATTGTCAAAGTTATCGCTATCGAAATTGAAGTATTACTTTCAATTGCTAGTCCAATAAATAATTATAAAGATTTCCATAACAAAAAATGTTATCTGAGATTTTCCTTCAGTAACTGTTAGTGAAGGGATTATACATAAAAAACCACAAAAATCAGTTCTGGGAGTACCGCGCAACCCCCCCAAAATACCACCCCTTCGGTGAAAAGCGCCTTTTTCTACCGATTACTCGTTAACCGTTGCAGATATAAAAAAATTCATCATAGAAAAGAAAGCTTGATTAATTGCCTAAAAAACAGTCCTCTTGTAATTTTCTTGTATATACCATGGTTTTCTAGAAAATCGATATTGAAAAAAATTGCAAAATTTGTATTTTAATGCGTACGAATTTTCGTTTATTTGAATTTTTTTGCGCGCGGCTTATAGAAAAATTGAATTGCTCGAAAATCAAACATGCTAGGAAGAAAAGTCAAAATGGGTTGTAAATACTCTTTTGTGTTTCCATTTTTGATGGCTATTGATATCTATTAGTATATAAAAATAACAATATAATATAGTTACCTCTTGATTTTTTGCACTTTTAACTATTCACAGGCCCATAAAAAATAACTGACTTTAATATAAGTTATAAATGCATTATCTTTTAGTTCGAGGTAGTACATCAATGCAAAAAAGTTAGGAATAAAAATATTCACATTTACAAATTTACCAGCATGTTGAAGTTAGCCAAATTTTGACCAATTTTTTATTGTTTCCTAAAAATAAAAAAGACCCAAAAATCTTGAATATTCAGCTCAAAATTTTTTTTCTAATCATTTAAAAGTTAAAAATTTGTAAAAAATATCATCAAAAAATTTAATATGCAGCATTTTTTGGATTTTTTGGCTAAATTTAACATGCTGTTAAATTTGTAGATATGAATATTTTTATTCCCAACTTTTTCTGCATTGAGGTACTACCTTGAACGAAAAGAACCTATATCATGTTCAGTTATTTTTATGGGCCTGTGAATAGTTAGATGCACAAAAACTAGATAACTATATTATATTGTTATTTTTATATACTAATAAACATCAGTAGCCCTCAAAAATGGCAAGACAAGAGAGTATTTTATATCCCCTTTAAAGCCCATTTTAATTTTTCTTCCTAGCTTGTTTGGTTTTCGAACAATTCAATTTTTTCTAGAGGCCGCGCGCAAAAAATTTCAAATAAACGAAAATTCGCGCGCAATAAAAATACAAATTTTGCGATTTCTGTCAATATCGATTTTCTCGAAAACCATGACATATACAAGAAAATTATAAGAGGACTTTTTTTAGGCAATTAGTCAAGCTTTCTTTTTTATGATGAGCAATTTTTTTTTATATCTTCAAGGGTTAACGAGTTATCAGTAAAACAAAGCTTATTTCACCGAAGATATGGTTTTTTTGGGGGATTGCGCGGCACCCCCAGAACTAATTTTTGTGGTTTTGTGATGTTTAATCCTCGCACTAACAGTTACTGATGGAAAATCTCAGATAATATTTTTTGCGAGCTTCTGGTGTATTTTTTACTTTACCGACTGGATTATGCGTTGTGACAAAATAGTTCATTAAAACTTTGTTGTATCTTTTGAAATAAAACCGCTGCCTAAGAAATCACTACTTCCGCATCCAGAATTCCCATCAATGGCTCTTCAAAAGAAAACATCTTGACCATATTTGCACTCTAGTGTGGAAATAATTGGTCATAGAATTTTAATAAAAGGGCATTGCCGAATGCCAGTCAAACCTCCAGAACTTTCGGACGCTGTCGAATACTGAGGCAAATTCCGGGTGCCTCCGAATCTATGTTAAGACGGTCTCAAATCCAGATCCGGGCGCTGCCGAATCCATATTCGGACCCTGTCGAATATCATAGTAACTTCTGGGCGCTGTCGAATCCAAATTAGGGTGTTGCCGAATCTATATTTGGGAGCCACATAATCCATATTCGGGTGGTACCGAATACCAAGGTGACTTCCGGGCGCTGCCGAATACCAAGGTG
This sequence comes from Stenurella melanura, assembly GCA_963583905.1. Lineage (NCBI taxonomy): Eukaryota > Metazoa > Arthropoda > Insecta > Coleoptera > Cerambycidae > Stenurella > Stenurella melanura. The sequence continues at coordinate 76,148,120 of OY757314.1, forward strand.
ACTTCCGGGCGCTGCCGAATACCAAGGCAATTTCCGGGCGTTACCGAATCGATATTAGGATGCTGACGAATCCATGTTCGGACGCTGCTCAATAGTGAGGTAATTTCTGGGAGCTGCCGAATTTATATCCATGCCAAATATGTATTTATAACTCAATTTTTTCAAATGTAACACCCTGTATGTTTTGTCTTAAAGTGATTCAGAAATCAATTACTTACACGCTGTAATCCGCATACATTTTTTTCGACATGAAATTTTCAAAAATCATCATAGAAAATTGGTTGCTAAGATATAGGTACAAAATTAAAAATCGTCAATTCCATTTTTTGGAAATTCATATGCAAGGTCTAAATATACTATAAAAATTTATGTATCGAAAAGAAATCAATTTTTATTACACTGTTGTTAGAGCACCGAAACGCGAAAAATTGAAGATTTTTTCCATTTTTAATAATTAATAATATTTAAAATATCAACTTTAAAAGTTATCTAACATTTCTCGTTGAAAATCAGTCAAAGAATATAAAAAAAAATTTGAATGAAAAAATGCAAGATTCCCTTTTGTTAGAAACAAAATTGTTCTAAATAGTATCAGATCAGGTTACCGTCTAGTAACATGAATTTTCTCTAGGTGTGTCCTGAACTGAATCCAGCAAAAAAAAACCACGTCCGAACTGTATTCGAAACTCATGTGCCCATACCGCCTGCTCTATAAGCTGACATGCTTGAAACGATAAGGAATGAAGATCTAATTTTAAAATGATGGTTCTTTTTAAATGAAAAAGTTCTTTACCTGTAAACAATTTTTTTTTTTCGATAAAAGAGCCTTACATTTCCTCAGAAAGCATATACAATGTGTCAGGGAGCGACGCATGATTAAATGAGAAAATCATTTTTTGGTAGAAATTAATTGGCAGAATTTCAATTTCGGGAAATCTTATGTCTTGAAAATTTACAAAAAAAGTTATTATTATATCTAATACATGGATAAAATTAAACAAATCCATAGCAAATTAGCAAAATTGCATAGTTTATCATTCCAAATCATTTTAATTAAAACATACTCCAACTTAGAATAGAAAAACAAAATATCCAATATGGGCAGAAGGTTTTAAAAATTGGGGTTCTTATTCAGTTCTGCTATTTTACTGAACAATATTTCTTTACAACATTTTGTCCTATCTCGTACAGAAAAAGCACATTACCAGAGGAAAAAATTACTTTGTTGTAAATTTCGAAGACGAACTTCATGTTTCGAAATTTAAATTGTGACATAAATTCGTTCTTATTCTCAGAAGATGAAATTTTAATTAAAATATGTTAAAATTTATTTATGACTATGTGTCGACAGACTGCAGATTGTAATACTACTCTTCTAGACAAATACGATAAAGTAGCACAGTATATATCTGACAACATTGCGGGAAGTCAATTAAACCTGTAATTTTTGTATTCGGATGCTATTTTACGCATCTATTAACATATTCATAAGGATGTCAATTAAACCGTAAAACTGGTAGGATGCTAAGTTATCCTTTAAATAAATTTTGTGTATACCAGTGTGTATATTGACGGATGCCAAGTGAGAACGTTATTAGGTTGGACGCCAACCAACACCGTATATATATATATATATATATATATATATATATATATATTGTTCTATATTCTGAATCTTTTTTTATTTTTTTACGTTCGAAATTACTTTTTGAAAGTAAATTGAAATGATTTTATTGAGCGCCAAACAGTTTCTTAAAAGCTGTTAATATTATAGACTATATAACACCATTAGCATGACTATCTACAATCTATAGAATGACTCTTACTCAAGGTCCAACGAAGTCGGTTCAATAAATGCTCATCGATCAAGATAACAATCTAAATAAATCAAACTCAGTATTGAACGAACAAAGTATTAATTTATTAACAAATTTGAACTTGGAATGTAATTAACAAATTTAAATAACAAAATCTAACTTAACTAAAATGATAAATATGGCCTTTATTTAAAATAAATATGTACCATGGATTTCTGATATTGTAAAGTTTTACCTTGTCTTTCTTTCGACTCGAGTAATGTTAAATTATAACCTCTAACTGGTTACTATGATCCTTGAAATATAATGTCACTTGACTGACTTTTTAAACATCTCAAGGCTTCTTCTTCTTCTTTTCTGGATTGACGTTTGTTTATAACCTCCAATTTATTTTCAAGATTTCCTTGAAATATTTCTATCACTTGATTGACGTTTGAAATTTCTTCACCATATAAATTTGCTAACTGGATTAACAAATACTTCCCTCTTCTAAATCTGCTTTCCGGATAATCTACTTCTTAATACTTTCAAAGTATACTCACTTCTTATATTTAATCAACTTTTACAATTTATTCTTGATATCAATATATCTGGATTGTAATTTTCTAACTTTCAAATTATTCACCACTATTCTTCTATTTTCAATTTATTAATTATTCGAGGATGAATATTTTTCGCAGCTCGCTGTTCAGCGGTGTCTGATCAACTGATTTGTTATTTTTAGTCGTTTCAATGGGTTAATTTCCAATATTTCAATTGTTTTTTTCTATTTTGATCTAATATTTCAAAATTTAATTTTAATTTAAAATTTAAACTATTCAGTTTTGTTTGTTCTTTACATTAATTGAACACTGTTTTTAATTCTTTAATTTTCCTGATGACTTTCTTATTCTACTTTTCAGGATTAAGTGAATAATTGTAATTACTCGAAATATATTGACATATTACATATACTTTCTTAAAATCTACTTATAACTACAATTAACAATTCCAATCTCAAATAAATACTATTTCATACATTTAGATGAATAGCAATGATAAACACAAAATGCTAGTAGTTAAAAACGTACTGCAGTTTTTCATGCTGACAGAATACTTATATTTTTTTTATTATAAACTAAAACAAGAAATTGATACGCCAACAAACATTTAACATCATACTATTAGTCCTTTCTTTCTGCATGATGTGAAATATCATTTACAAAACACCTTTCTGCAATGATATTAGAAAATATCTGAAAACTTAAAATGTCATTCAGTGTTTTGTAAACTATGGACTTACTATTTCTGAAATAATCACGCTGCAATGCAACTACTGTTAATAGTATTTCATCCAATATTCATTTTGTGTAGATTTACATTGTTTCTACACAATTTATGATTTTCAGCCCTAAGTTTTGACATAAATGTCAGATTTTATAAATTTACTTTTTTGTTTTCCAATTTCATTCTAACTCATTTTAAATGAGATTGTGATTCTCTATAAGTTCATGTTTTATTATATACTACTTAGAATAACCTTTTTAAACTAAATTAACTTCATTTTATGTTTATTTAAATATTTTGTTCTAATTCAATATCAAGTTTCATTCTCTGCATCCTACTCGCTGAGAATAAGTGAACTTGAATCAATTAAATAAACCACAGATATTCCTGCTTCTGTATGATCCGTTAAAGTAAAACTGTTATGATTATTTTCTAAAATACATACAAATTTGTGAATTTTATTTATGATTTCAAACACGATACTTGGGTAGTGTTCCACAGTGTGGATACACAGCATAAAACCCCCTAAACTAATAGAATTTTGACATGTGAAAATTTTGTTAGTTTTAACAACATGATGTGACATTCACACTGTCAAAGTTTATTTACAATTTAAAACTGATCTACTCAGGATCATTTGGATAACTTAAGAGTAATCTATCCTGGATCATATGGATAATTTATCCCCATGTGACAACTTCCCGGTAATGATTCTTCCTTATTATAATTTAAAACATTTTCGTTTTCATTTAAAATATTACCTACTTCAAGTTGTTGCGCATAGCTCTTTGCTATTGTAGGTTCATAATCTATTGAATTTTTATATTTTTGAGACAAATTTTTAAAAATTTTGTCATATTTGGAGTAACGACTTATCAGAAAGGTTTCAGGCTTCTTATCATTATTTATTTGAACACATGTGGTTCCCACTATATGCTCACCGCAAAATTCATTATCATTATTGGACTCTATGCCATTTGATACATTAATTATTTCGGCATCATTGCCATTCAATTCATTAACTATTTCGGCACCTTTGCCATTTAATTCATTAACTATTTCGGCACCTTTGCCATTCAATTCATTAACACTACAGAAAGGTATTCTTTCACCTTCTACTTTTAGGATTCTTTCTCCTAATACAATATTTGCCTTTTTTTCTGATAAGATGTCGTCTCCCAACATAACATCATTTTCTATATAGTCGCCTATTTTTTTACAATTATTACCTACATTTAAAACAACTTTATCTAAAAATCCTGATTTCTATTGTCATTTACTTGTGCTGTTTCTATTTTATTCATATTAGAGTGCGTGTTTTGATCTACTCTATTTCCCCTTTGAATGTTAGTATTAGCCACTTGTGCATATGACTCATTATTTTTAACATAACTCCCTCTCTCTGCAATCATTATCATAATGACGTTTCTCAAAACCCTGCTTTTCATTCATATAATTGTCATATTTATATTGACCATAACCTCCTCGTTCCTTTCCATCATTGTCATATTGACGACCATAACCCTGCTTTTCCTTCCTATCATATTGACCATAACCTTGTCTTTCTCTTCTATCATTTTCATTCCTATTCTGATCATAACCCCACTTGTTATAATATCTACTATTATTTTCCCTATTCTGACTAGACTTCCTATCAAAACTCTGATGATAATAATCTAATTCTCTTAAATAATAAATTAAATCATCTAACTTAGCAATTCTTTGCGTAATAATAACATTCTGGATATCCCCTGAAAAATGCCTAGCTAAATATCTGACCATTTCACTTTCTGTGAATTTTGGTTCTAGATGTCTAATATTGTATACTTTTCTAAGTACATAATTTTCCCTAGAAATACCTTTATTTTCTACATAGTTACCATTAAATAGGTCTTGTATTATTTTCAACTGAGTGTAATCACTCCAATACTGTTTTAAGACTAGAGCTTCAAATTCCTCTATAGTCTCAAACCTGTCCATTATAACTGAGTACCAGATTTCCGCTTCTCCCTTTAACATGTCTTGTATGTTTGCTTTTAGGTTTGCATTTACGTGTTGTGTTTCCATGTGTTGTTTCAGACGTGAAATGAAAATTTTAGGGTGTATGCGGTTATCTCCGTAAAAATAAAATGGTGTTTTGTTGCATGTGTAAGTATGTGTGGGTAATTGTGTTAATTGTGTACGTGTGGTATCCTTCAACAACTTCGTGTCCTGTTCTATCTTGCTATCCTGTTCTTTTATTTTGCTATCGTATTTATCCTCCTGTTTCTTCATTCTGTTATCTACTGCAGTCATTCCATCTTCAAACATAGTTGCAACTTCCTCTCTTATTTCTTTTGCTGCCTTGTTTACTTTAATACCAATTTCTTCGTTGACTGTCTCTCCCATTCTCTCCCATTTACTCTCCAAATTTTCAATCTTATTTCTTACTTCTATATTGCTTTCTTCCATTTTCTGTATATTATCATCTATTTTTTTACCCATGTTTTCTTCTAGTTTTTGCATATTATGTACCATCTGTGTATTTATGTTGCCAATTTTTTCTTCTAGTCGCTGGTTATTTTGACTAATGTCTTCTTTTAAAGTTTGGTTATTTTGATTCATGTTTGATTCCAAAGTTTGGTTATTTTGCTTCATGTTTGCTTCCAAAGTTTGGTTATTTTTATCCATTCTTTCTCCAATACTATTATTCATTCCAGTGATCATTTCCATCAACTTCTGGAGCATGTTTGGATCAGGTTGTGTGTTTGTGTCACCAACTTGTGTTTGTGCAACTGTGGATGTACCCTGTGTAGTTTCCTCTGGATTCATGGTTGTTGTCTTACCTGACTTTAACCTCATATAAATTATATTTGTTTCTAATTTGACAATGCCTTGTTGTCAAAACTATCAAAATAAGTTATTTGATCTATTATCTTTCAAATGTATGCTTGAAATGATAAACTATTCTCAAGTTGTATTTATTCAATCGCTTTCCTGATCGCTCCACGTTAACAAGCCATAAATGTTCTATATTCTGATATCTATTTTATTTTTTATACGTTCGAATTACTTCTTAAAAGTAAATTGAAATGAGTTTACTGGGCGCCAAACAGTTTCTTAAAAGCTGTTAATATTATAGACTATATAACACCATTAGCATGACTATCTACAATCTATAGAATGACTCTTACTCAAGGTCCAACGAAGTCGGTTCAATAAATGCTCATCGATCAAGATAACAATCTAAATAAATCAAACTCAGTATTGAACGAACAAAGTATTAATTTATTAACAAATTTGAACTTGGAATGTAATTAACAAATTTAAATAACAAAATCTAACTTAACTAAAATGATAAATATGGCCTTTATTTAAAATAAATATGTACCATGGATTTCTGATATTGTAAAGCTTTACCTTGTCTTTCTTTCGACTCGAGTAATGTTAAATTATAACCTCTAACTGGTTACTATGATCCTTGAAATATAATGTCACTTGACTGACTTTTTAAACATCTCAAGGCTTCTTCTTCTTTTCTGGATTGACGTTTGTTTATAACCTCCAATTTATTTTCAAGATTTCCTTGAAATATTTCTATCACTTGATTGACGTTTGAAATTTCTTCACCATATAAATTTGCTAACTGGATTAACAAATACTTCCCTCTTCTAAATCTGCTTTCCGGATAATCTACTTCTTAATACTTTCAAAGTATACTCACTTCTTATATTTAATCAACATTTACAATTTATTCTTGATATCAATATATCTGGATTGTAATTTTCTAACCTTCAAATTATTCACCACTATTCTTCTATTTTCAATTTATTAATTATTCGAGGATGAATATTTTTCGCAGCTCGCTGTTCAGCGGTGTCTGATCAACTGATTTGTTATTTTTAGTCGTTTCAATGGGTTAATTTCCAATATTTCAATTGTTTTTTTCTATTTTGATCTAATATTTCAAAATTTAATTTTAATTTAAAATTTAAACTATTCAGTTTTGTTTGTTCTTTACATTAATTGAACACTGTTTTTAATTCTTTAATTTTCCTGATGACTTTCTTATTCTACTTTTCAGGATTAAGTGAATAATTGTAATTACTCGAAATATATTGACATATTACATATACTTTCTTAAAATCTACTTATAACTACAATTAACAATTCCAATCTCAAATAAATACTATTTCATACATTTAGATGAATAGCAATGATAAACACAAAATGCTAGTAGTTAAAAACGTACTGCAGTTTTTCATGCTGACAGAATACTTATATTTTTTTTATTATAAACTAAAACAAGAAATTGATACGCCAACAAACATTTAACATCATACTATTAGTCCTTTCTTTCTGCATGATGTGAAATATCATTTACAAAACACCTTTCTGCAATGATATTAGAAAATATCTGAAAACTTAAAATGTCATTCAGTGTTTTGTAAACTATGGACTTACTATTTCTGAAATAATCACGCTGCAATGCAACTACTGTTAATAGTATTTCATCCAATATTCATTTTGTGTAGATTTACATTGTTTCTACACAATTTATGATTTTCAGCCCTAAGTTTTGACATAAATGTCAGATTTTATAAATTTACTTTTTTGTTTTCCAATTTCATTCTAACTCATTTTAAATGAGATTGTGATTCTCTATAAGTTCATGTTTTATTATATACTACTTAGAATAACCTTTTTAAACTAAATTAACTTCATTTTATGTTTATTTAAATATTTTGTTCTAATTCAATATCAAGTTTCATTCTCTGCATCCTACTCGCTGAGAATAAGTGAACTTGAATCAATTAAATAAACCACAGATATTCCTGCTTCTGTATGATCCGTTAAAGTAAAACTGTTATGATTATTTTCTAAAATACATACAAATTTGTGAATTTTATTTATGATTTCAAACACGATACTTGGGTAGTGTTCCACAGTGTGGATACACAGCATAATATATATATATATATATATATATATATATATATATATATATTGTTGTGACAACTTCAGTCACGTCCCAGAAGCAGTGTGCAGACTGACCAGATTACAATTTCACAATGATTCATCAAGAATCGAACAATGCAATACTTGCACGTTAGGTTTCAGACATTAGTTAAATAATTAAAATTAAAATATAAACTTAAGTCAGGACGCAAGCCTGCGTTTGAAATGAGACACACTGAGAAATATATAAATAAAATAAACATAAACGGTAACGATAAGTTTCACCGCAGATGTGTAATGTACCAATTTTGTGATAAAGACAGTTTAAATAAGGTAGTTAGGAGAGCATGCAAACAAACGTCATGACTGTACCCGTTACTTCTGAAAATGTTTTAATTGTTAATATATTGGAAAATGTATTAGGATAAGTGTTTGAAACATTAATTTGTCCATTATTATTAGATAATCAATCTGCAAAACAATGTTAATAGTTTTGGATTCAAGATGAATTTTATGTAAAAATAAGCGTGGCTAGAAGAATTTTTAATACTAACAAAACTTAAAGTATTGATTATATATGAAATTAGGAATTTGTCTAAAATAAGAAGAGAAAATCAATTTTAACATGTATCTAATAATAGGAGAAAAATATGAATAAAAATGTTTCAATAATTCAAAAATAAAATCTAGCAATATAACAATGACAACTTGTCAGTGGGAGATAGCTGAAAAATAGTTTTTGTTTTGGTATCTGTTTATGAAAATTGAAAATGAAGGGACGTCAATTTGAGAATAAAATTAGGATTAATTATCAAAATATATAATTAAAATTGCAAAACTCGAGGTTTCCAAGTAAGAAATCATACCCAAGTGGATAGTTCCAGTTTTCAAATGTCTTCAGGACTAGATAAGTAAAAGTTATATGATTAAAAATTGTTCCAGCCAAGTTAATAATAAATACAAATATTGTACATTGACGCTAAGCTTGTAACAAGGAAATTTGTGCGACGAAAATTATTTAAAATTATAAAGGAAGGTAAAGCACTTACTTTCTTTTAAAACATTAAACTACTGAAACCTAAAATAAAGTGTAAGAAAATCAGAAAATACAGGAAAGTATATAATTTCCTGAAATTATTTGCAAGACAGCCATTTTCGTAGAAGGGGAGCACTGGATCGGTGGTTGAAAAGTAGCGCGCAAGAAGAAAGTATCAATTGATAATAGAACTTCAAATTACAAGGTAAAAAGATCTTTTTACTCCATAAAATTCATAGGTACCAAAATTTGAAAATAATAAAGGCCAATTTATTGCGTATTAATTTAGTTTTAAGATTTCTTTGTTGTTATATATATTTTTATGTTATATCCTAAAATGTTTACAAGGTTGATTATCTAAACTAATAAAGGTTATTGTATATTAAAATTTCAAGGTGTGTTTCATTTGAAATCCTAGTTTGCTGAATAGAGAGCGCACTGAGCAAGGAAACCACTATCATCCCTGAAAGAGAACAATCTCATGTTTAATTTGTATGTGTGTAAGTGTGTGTTTTTTATAAAAGATAAACTGGTAGTCTTTGTGACTCCTGGCGCCCCTTTAGAATTAATAATATTTTTAAATTTAAAACTTCAAAATCAAAATTTTTAATTTTTCATAAAAAAATAGCACATCACTTTACATAACAAATCTGACACCAGAACGTGGGGCGAGCGCGAAAAGGTGACAAATACAAGGTAAATAATAAAGCAAGCTAGGTTTCAAGTGAATTTTAATTTGGAAATTCTGCACATTGCATTTTGTTGGGTATTCTTTGCTACATTTGTGACAAAGTGGCATCAAATTTATTTGCATAGTTTATGAAACTGAGGTCAGGTAAGATAATGGACCAAGCACAAACTGCATCTGGCGCATCCACCTCAGAACAAAGTGGGGATACTGCAGCCAACGAAAATAGTACGTTAAGAAAATTAATGGAAATGGTGACAAGCATGAACTCAAGAATGGAAACAAACAGTACGCAGTTGGGAGAAACCATTAACACGCACAATGCACAGATAGATCAACGATTGGAAATGTACAACAGACAGATTGAAGAAAAAATGGGAAATTTAGAAGTGAATATCAGCAAAAGAATAGAAGAAAACAACCAAGAAATTAGAAATAAAATAGAAAATTTGGAAACCGAATGGACTAATATTAAAGAAACAACTACTCGTGAGATTACCATGACGGTAAGAGAGGCGACACGGAATATAAGACAAGAAGTTATGACTGAAGTTGAGAACATAGTCGAAACAAGAATAGAACAAATGGGTAAAATATATGTTGTTTCTTAGGTTTTCACGGGTATATATATATTGTTCTATATTCTGATATCTATTTTATTTTTTATACGTTCGAAATTACTTTTTGAAAGTAAATTGAAATGATTTTATTGAGCGCCAAACAGTTTCTTAAAAGCTGTTAATATTATAGACTATAGAACACCATTAGCATGACCATCTACAATCTATAGAATGACTCTTACTCAGGGTCCAACGAAGTCGGTTCAATAAATGCTCATCGATCAAGATAACAATCTAAATAAATCAAACTCAGTATTGAACGAACAAAGTATTAATTTATTAACAAATTTGAACTTGGAATGTAATTAACAAATTTAAATAACAAAATCTAACTTAACTAAAATGATAAATATGGCCTTTATTTAAAATAAATATGTACCATGGATTTCTGATATAGTAAAGCTTTACCTTGTCTTTCTTTCGACTCGAGTAATGTTATATTATAACCTCTAACTGGTTATTATGATCCTTGAAATATTATGTCACTTGACTGACTTTTTAACCTCTCAAGGCTTCTTCTTCTTCTTCTTTACTGGATTGACGTTTGTTTCTAACCTCCAATTTATTTTCAAGATTTTCTTGAAGTATTTCTATCACTTGCTTGACGTTTGAAATTTCTTCACCATATAAATTTGCTAACTGGATTAACAAATACTTCCCTCTTCTAAATCTGTTTTCCGGGTAATCTACTTCGTAATACTTTCAAAGTATACTCACTTCTTATATTTAATCAACTTTTACAATTTATTCTTGATATCAATATATCTGGATTGTAATATCCTAACCTTCAACTTATTCACCACTTTTATTTTCAATTTATTATTTATTCTTGGATGAATATATTTCGCAGCTCGCTGTTCAGCGGTGTGTGATCAACTGATTTGTTATTTTTAGTCGTTTCAATGGGTTAATTTCCAATATTTCAATTGTTTTTTTCTAATTTGATCTAATATTTCAAAATTTAATTTTAATTTAAAATTTAAACTATTCAGTTTTGTTTGTTCTTTACCTTAATTGAATACTGTTTTTAATTCTTTAATTTTCCTGATAAGTTTCTTATTCTACTTTTCAGGATTAAGTGAATAATTGTAATTAATCGAAATATATTGACATATTACATACACTTTCTTAAAATCTACTTATAACTACAATTAACAATTCCAATCTCAAATAAATACTAATTCATACATTTAGATGAATAGCAATGATAAACACAAAATGCTAGTAGTTAAAAACGTACTGCAGTTTCCATACTGACAGAATACTTATATTATAAACTAAAACAAGAAATTGATACGCCAACAAACATTTAACATCATACTATTAGTCCTTTCTTTCTGCATGATGTGAAATATCATTTACAAAACACCTTTCTGCAATGATATTTGAAAATATCTGAAAACTTAAAATGTCATTCAGTGTTTTGTAATATATGGACTTACTATTTCTAAAATAATTACGCTGCACTGCAACTACTGTTGATAGTCTTTCATTCAATATTCATTTTGTGTAGATTTACAGTGTTTCTACACAAAATATGATTTTCAGCCCTAAAGTTTGACATGCATGTCAGATTTTATAAAATTTACTTTTTTGTTTTCCAATTTCATTCTAAATCATTTTAAATGAGATTGTGATTCTCTATCAGTTCATGTTTTATTATATACTATTTAGAATAACCTTGTTAAACTAAAAAAACTTCATTTTATGTTTATTTAAATATTTTGTTCGTATTCAATATCAAGTTTCATTCTCTGCATCCTACTCGATGAGAATAAGTGAACTTGAATCAATTAAATAAACCACAGATACTCCTGCTTCTGTATGATCCGTTAAAGTAAAACTGTTATGATTAATTCCTAAAATACATACAAATTTGTGAATTTTATTTATGATTTCAAACACGACACTTAGGTAGTGTTCCACAGTGTGGATATACAGCATAAAACCCCCTAAACTAATAGAATTTTGACATGTGAAAATTTTGTTAGTTTTAACAACATGATGTGACATTCACACTGTCAAAGTTTATTTACAATTTAAAAGTGATCTACTCAGGATCATTTGGATAACTTAAGAGTAATCTATCCTGGATCATATGGATAATTTATCCCCATGTGACAACTTCCCGGTAATGATTCTTCATTATATTTTAAAACGTTTTTGTTTTCATTTAAACTATTACCTACTTCAAGTTGTTGCGCATAGCCCTTTGCTATTGTAGGTTCATAATCAATTGAATTTTTGTATTTTTGAGACAAATTTTTAAAAATTCTATCATATTTGGAGTAACGACTTATCAGAAAGGTTTCAGGCTTCTTATCATTATTTATTTGAACACATGTGGTTCCCACTATATGCTCACCGCAAAATTCATTATCATTATTGGACTCTATGCCATTTGATACATTAATTATTTCGGCATCATTGCCATTCAATTCATTAACTATTTCGGCACCTTTGCCATTTAATTCATTAACTATTTCGGCACCTTTGCCATTCAATTCATTAACACTACAGAAAGGTATTCTGTCACCTTCTATTTTTAGGATTCTTTCTCCTAATACAATATTTGCCTTTTTTTCTGATAAGATGTCGTCTCCCAATATAACATCATTTTCTATACAGTCGCCTATTTTTTTACAATTATTACCTACATTTAAAACAAGTTTATCTAAAAATCCTGATTTCTATTTCTATCATTTACTTGTGCTGTTTCTATTTTATTTATATTAGAGTGCGTGTTTTCATCTACTCTATTTCCCCTTTCAATATTGATATTAGCCACTTGTGCATATGACTCATTATTTTTAACATAACCCCCTCTCTCTCTGCAATCATTATCATCATGACGTTTCTCAAAACCCTGCTTTTCATTCCTATAATTGTCATATTTATATTGACCATAACCTCCTCGTTCCTTTCTATCATTGTCATATTGACGTTTCTCATAACCCTGTTTTTCCTTCCTATCATATTGACCATAACCCCCTTGCTCCTTTCTGTCATTGTCATATTGACGTTGACCATAACCATGTCTTTCTCTTCTATCACTTTCATTCTTATTCTGATCATAACCCCACTTGTTATAATACCTACTATTATTTTCCCTATTCTGACTAGCCTTCCTATTAAAACTCTGATGATAATCATCTAATTCTCTTAAATAATCAATCAAATCATCTAACTTTGCAATTCTTTGCGTAATAATAACATTCTGGATATCCCCTGAAAAATGCCTAGCTAAATATCTGACCATTTCACTTTCTGTGAATTTTGGTTCTAGATGTCTAATATTGTATACTTTTCTAAGTACATAATTTTCCCTAGAAATACCTTTATTTTCTACATAGTTACCATTAAATAGGTCTTGTCTTATTTTCAACTGAGTGTAATCACTCCAATATTGTTTTAAGACTAGAGTTTCAAATTCCTCTATAGTCTCAAACCTGTCCATTATAACTGAATACCAGATTTCCGCTTCTCCCTTTAACATGTCTTGTATGTTTGCTTTTAAGTTTGCATTTACGTGTTGTGTTTCCATGTGTTGTTTCAAACGTGAAATGAAAATTTTAGGGTGTATACGGTTATCTCCGTAAAAATAAAATGGTGTTTTGTTGCATGTGTAAGTATGTGTGGGTAATTGTGTTAATTGTGTACGTGTGGTATCCTTCAACAACTTCGTGTTCTGTTCTATCTTGCTATCCTGTTCTTTTATTTTGCTATCGTATTTATCCTCCTGTTTCTGCATTCTGTTATCTACTGCAGTCATTCCATCTTCAAACATAGTTACTACTTCCTCTCTTATTTCTTTTACTGCCTCATTTATCTTAATACCAATTTCTTCGTTGACTGATTCTCCCATTCTCTCCCATTTACTCTCTAAATTTTCAATCTTATTTCTTACTTCTGTATTGCTTTCTTCCAGCTTTTGCATACTTTGACCCATTTGTACATTTATGTTGCCAATTTGTGTATTTATTTTGTCCATATTTTCTTCTAGTCGCTGGTTATTTTGACTAATGTCTTCTTTTAAAGTTTGGTTATTTTGTACCATTTGTGTATTAATGTTACCAATTTTTTCTTCTAGTCGTTGGTTATTTTTGTCCATATTTGTATTTATTCCACCCATCATTTCCATGAGTTTCTGGAACATGTTTGTGTCTGGTTGTGTGTTTGTGTCACCAACTTGTGTTTGTGCAACTGTGGATGTACCCTGTGTAGTTTCCTCTGGATTCATGGTTGTTGTCTTACCTGACTTTAACCTCATATAAATTATATTTGTTTTTAATTTGACAATGCCTTGTTGTCAAAACTATCAAAATAAGTTATTTGTTCTATTATCTTTCAAATGTATGCTTGAAATGATAAACTATTCTCAAGTTGTATTTATTCAATCGCTTTCCTGATCGCTCCACGTTAACAAGCCATAAATGTTCTATATTCTGATATCTATTTTATTTTTTATACGTTCGAAATTACTTTTTGAAAGTAAATTGAAATGATTTTATTGAGCGCCAAACAGTTTCTTAAAAGCTGTTAATATTATAGACTATAGAACACCATTAGCATGACCATCTACAATCTATAGAATGACTCTTACTCAGGGTCCAACGAAGTCGGTTCAATAAATGCTCATCGATCAAGATAACAATCTAAATAAATCAAACTCAGTATTGAACGAACAAAGTATTAATTTATTAACAAATTTGAACTTGGAATGTAATTAACAAATTTAAATAACAAAATCTAACTTAACTAAAATGATAAATATGGCCTTTATTTAAAATAAATATGTACCATGGATTTCTGATATAGTAAAGCTTTACCTTGTCTTTCTTTCGACTCGAGTAATGTTATATTATAACCTCTAACTGGTTATTATGATCCTTGAAATATTATGTCACTTGACTGACTTTTTAACCTCTCAAGGCTTCTTCTTCTTCTTCTTTACTGGATTGACGTTTGTTTCTAACCTCCAATTTATTTTCAAGATCTTCTTGAAGTATTTCTATCACTTGCTTGACGTTTGAAATTTCTTCACCATATAAATTTGCTAACTGGATTAACAAATACTTCCCTCTTCTAAATCTGCTTTCCGGGTAATCTACTTCGTAATACTTTCAAAGTATACTCACTTCTTATATTTAATCAACTTTTACAATTTATTCTTGATATCAATATATCTGGATTGTAATATCCTAACCTTCAACTTATTCACCACTTTTATTTTCAATTTATTATTTATTCTTGGATGAATATATTTCGCAGCTCGCTGTTCAGCGGTGTGTGATCAACTGATTTGTTATTTTTAGTCGTTTCAATGGGTTAATTTCCAATATTTCAATTGTTTTTTTCTAATTTGATCTAATATTTCAAAATTTAATTTTAATTTAAAATTTAAACTATTCAGTTTTGTTTGTTCTTTACCTTAATTGAATACTGTTTTTAATTCTTTAATTTTCCTGATAAGTTTCTTATTCTACTTTTCAGGATTAAGTGAATAATTGTAATTAATCGAAATATATTGACATATTACATACACTTTCTTAAAATCTACTTATAACTACAATTAACAATTCCAATCTCAAATAAATACTAATTCATACATTTAGATGAATAGCAATGATAAACAAAAATGCTAGTAGTTAAAAACGTACTGCAGTTTCCATACTGACAGAATACTTATATTATAAACTAAAACAAGAAATTGATACGCCAACAAACATTTAACATCATACTATTAGTCCTTTCTTTCTGCATGATGTGAAATATCATTTACAAAACACCTTTCTGCAATGATATTTGAAAATATCTGAAAACTTAAAATGTCATTCAGTGTTTTGTAATATATGGACTTACTATTTCTAAAATAATTACGCTGCACTGCAACTACTGTTGATAGTCTTTCATTCAATATTCATTTTGTGTAGATTTACAGTGTTTCTACACAAAATATGATTTTCAGCCCTAAAGTTTGACATGCATGTCAGATTTTATAAAATTTACTTTTTTGTTTTCCAATTTCATTCTAAATCATTTTAAATGAGATTGTAATTCTCTATCAGTTCATGTTTTATTATATACTATTTAGAATAACCTTGTTAAACTAAAAAAACTTCATTTTATGTTTATTTAAATATTTTGTTCGTATTCAATATCAAGTTTCATTCTCTGCATCCTACTCGATGAGAATAAGTGAACTTGAATCAATTAAATAAACCACAGATACTCCTGCTTCTGTATGATCCGTTAAAGTAAAACTGTTATGATTAATTCCTAAAATACATACAAATTTGTGAATTTTATTTATGATTTCAAACACGACACTTAGGTAGTGTTCCACAGTGTGGATATACAGCAATATATATATATATATATATATATATATATGTTGTTTCTTAGGTTTTCACGGGTGTTAAATGAAGTGTTGGTGTTCTTCCGGGTGTTTTCCCGTGTAGTTGGTAGGCTCCTGTGGGAGCCACGCTAGTCTGAACGACGTTTCGGCGGAATCTCATCTGCCATCCTCATGATTTTTCCAATATTATTAGGTTACCAGATTTACACAGAAATGTGCCATTTTAGTTTCCAAAGCCCACTAATCTATTATCTATTAGCCGCATGTTTCTAAAAGCTTGGTTGCATTGTATTTTGGCTGAGATCTCAAATATTTCTGAGCGGATTTTCAAAATTTTGGTATCATTAGATTCGTATGAAAATGAGGTATTTAAAAATGTCGGTGAACGATTAAATTCCCATTTAAAAAACCGAGTTAGTGGGTAAAAATCACATTTAAAAATTTTAAACGCCTCTAGAGAATTAAGTAATGCAATCATATTGCTCTTTTTATTTTTATAGTACGCTACGTACACAAACTAAAATATATTTTGGGCACCACAGCACTCTGGACTCAGAAATAGATTTTTTAATAAAATTTTTAATGTTTATCAAAAAGTGACCAAAATGGATGTATTGTATTCAAAATTTCCTCTAGATTCCAAAAATGTAAAAATATATTGGGTGTTCCATTTAAAAATAGAAAGTTGTGGGCATTTCCGGTCAAACAGGATGTGCACCAAACTTGATTTTTTATTGAAAAGATGGCATTTCAGTCGTGTAATAAGGCCTCCAAATTTCAATTTTCTATTCCAAATATTTTAGGAAATATCGGGGCGAGCGCAATTCGTGACTCACCCAGTATACTCACCAAGGCACAATTAGTACAGTCAATGAAGGCTTTTGCTTCCGAAATCTTTCAACCGTCATCGATTTGCGTGAAAATTTGGAAAAAGTTAGTGTATGTCTCAGATATCAAAAGTGACATTGCGCTTTTACCCTGGGGCGTGGATGCCATCCCTTCTCGGGGGCTGAAATTTTTATGACCAAAATAACCCCGGGAGTCGATAGAGAACCTAATTCTAAGCAAAAAATGTTCTATGAAGTTATTTCGAAATCTCCATACTTTTTAAGTTATTCGTGATTAAAAACTCGCCATTTTCATTGAAAAATGACACTTTTTCAACGGTTTTTTACGAATAACTCGAAAATTATGCGTCTAATAAAAAAAGTGTGAGACGCAATTGTAGCTTATAAAAAACAAAGAGATTCGTTTTCTTTAGAAATATCCTAGGTGCAATATAAAGGGAGATATGGTTGACGAAAAGATTTTTTTTTTGTGAGTGCTCGAATCGGTGCATTCAACTTGAAATAACGGAAAAATAATCGACTTTAGGGGTATAATGCTAATAACAATTTTTGTAGTGCCTGAAAAAAAACCTTTAAAATGAGCACTGTAAAAATCGATTGCATTTAAATTAAGCGAGATACAATGCCAAAAAGATTGACTACACAACTTTTTTAAGAAAAAATGAACAGTAAAATTAACCTCACGACCACCAGAATTGAAATGCATCATTTTCCTCCTAAAATATGTTTTATTTTAGTGTTATTCATATGCTCAAAAAGTTTAACTGATTTAAAATGCATGCTTTTTGAAAAACGTTAATTTTAATTTTAACGTTTTTGAATTTTTCTAAAAAATTTTCTTTTTTAAAAAATAATTCCGAAAGGGTGATAGATACGTAAAATTTAGTACGAAACAAAAATATAGATTTTTTTTCTATAAAAATTTTGTTTCTTTTAAATTTTTATATGATGAAAAATAATGAAGATATAGGCGATTGAAGTTGTCACCGACGCACAGTGGAAAAAAAGAGCATTATTTGGACAAAAATCTGCCTACAAGTCAAATCTTAATCAATTTTGATCTACCTTGGCTTAAAATGTAGGTTATTGGCTACACTTTCAGAGTATACTGCCTAAATTGCAAACCCCGATTTTCTAACCTCAAAAAATATATCAAATATGAGAGTAATCATTTTTTTCTATTTCTACAAGTCAAATTGACCAATTTTTTCTGTATAATCTTTAATTGATTTTCATCAAATTCAGATGTATCCCTAATGTTATTTAATATTAAATCTTTTTTTTTTTGTATATTTTTGTTTATCGCCATTCCAAATAATTTCACACAACTTTTCTTGATTTTATATTTGAAGGTATTATCAAGATCTAGTTAACCTCTCCAATATATCTTCAAGATAATTAATAACAATAAAATATTCGACTGGATCTTTTAAATAGATAATAAATATTAGATATATATACTAATATTTAATTAGTGTCTTCTATATATATCCACAATTATTGTCAATAAAAGATTCGAGTTTTGTTATTTACAGTATACATTTTTTTATTTTAATAATTTACAAACCTCATTTATTTGTAGGTAAAATTTTAATTCATAGGCTCGAAAAAAAATTTTGTATAACAAAATGTGGTAATAACTGAAAGTAAGTAATTTATAAAACATGTTAATAAAATTTCGAGTAGGGTAATTATGTTTTGTTGAATTTTTTTATTTTAGGAAATCGGGGTTTGCAATTTAGGCAGTGTACTCTGGAAGTGTAGCCAATAACCTACATTTTAATCCAAGGTAGATCAAAATTGATTAAGATTTGACTTGTAGAAATAGAAAAAAGTGATTACTCTCATATTTGATACATTTTTTGAGGTTAGAAAATCTGGGTTTGCAATTTCGGCAGTATGCTCTGAAAGTGTAGCCAAAAACCTGCATTTTAAGCCAAGGTAGATCAAAATTGATTAAGATTTGACTTGTAGGCAGACTTTTGTCCAAAAAAAGGCTTTTTTTTTCCACTGTGCGATGTGTTAGTAACAGCTGTTCTGAGCCTTTAACCCTTTAGCTTTAAAAATTTAAGGGCGCCGAACTTCCGAAAAGTCCTTAGTCTTGTAGTCCATCAAATTACATTTAAAATGGTTTTTAGATGGGCTCAATAGCACGAAAATTGACGGAGATATCGTCAAAAAACGTCAATTTCAAGGGGTAGTTTTAAGGGTTGAAAATGTACAGTTCATAAATAAATTATATATAATGAGCACTAACAATTCTTTGTTTCGCTAATGTGCGATTTCACATGAGACAAAGAAAAAACGATTTTTTTCTGATTTACGACTTTACGGGGTAGCTTTTAAGGGTTGAAAACTAATTATAAATCATGCTTCAAAATGTTAAAGAATATTTATTCTACATAGCTAAAGTAAGATTCCATTGATAGAATGCTTAAATTAGCATTTTTTCAATTTTTCACAAAAGGGGTTGATTTCACCACTAAAACGCAAAAAGCGCAATTTCGCACAATACTACTTTTGAAGATAAGGGTAAAACAAGCCTGCTCCCAAATTTTCAGAAAAATCGATTGAAAGATTTCGGAAGTAATAGCTTATTTTTACCTTCATTGACTGTACTAAATATTATCTTAAGCATTTCTCGTATTATAGTCTGTTTTTAAACCAGGAGGAGCGTTTTAAATTTAACGCGCTAAATTATACATCTGTGATTGGATATGCCCTCGCCAGTTTCACACAAGGCAATATTCCTAAATTTTGACATATTGCAAAAATTTTAATTTCATGTCATAAATTATTTGGTTATAATTTCTATTTTATCGTTTGCACATTATATATCAGTTTTTAGTCCCTTTTATATAAATCTGAAGGTAAAAGAAGCTAATTACTAGGTGCCTTTATATTGCGTAATTGGTATGAATGCTGTATAGAATATGTAGAGGTCAAATAGAGGTCGATGCATTATATAATATAATAAAATACACACAAAAATACTGTAGTCGTGTATTGTTGGTTGCCCAAAACGCCAAAAAGGTTTTAGTGTATTTTCTGGTTACTTTTATGGTGTGAATAGAACTTCCATGTTTACTCCTCCTGGTTTAAAAACAGACTATAGTATATGTAACGAAGCATTATAAGACGACTTTTTGCAAGTGCTGAACACGATGCAAGTGGTGGAAGAAATTTTTCACCGCCACAACTCCCTGAAACGGCCGAAAACTACCACTTTTATGGATCCCTTTGTTATACTCTTAGCAAATACAAAACGAAGAAGTATATTGCATTCGATCGGCACATTTTTAAAACCAGTAGTATTGCTCGTAGAGAAATTTTTTTTATATCACTAACGTTGGTGGTCGAATTCTGAACAACTTTCAAAATGTCTGTCCATCCGTCCGTCACGTTTTTTGTAAGTACGATAACTTAGGAATGAAAAATGAAATGAAATTGGACAGTAAGTTAGTGTAGCTAGATGAAGAACCCTATTGTTTTTCAACAAAATCGATCAATAAATAATAAGGTTATTAATTTTTTTAATATTTTTGTTTTGTTGTGTAATGAAACAAAAAATGTCTAAAACTAATATTATTTACAAAAAAAAAATACTGCGAAGAGTATGCTATAGAATGTGCAACAATTATATAAAAAGTGCAGTAAATCGGAGAAGACTAGAAAGGTTGGCTTGTTTTCATATACAGGATGTTCCTTAATGACGTGCTAATATTTCAGTGTGTGATTCCTTAGGTCATTTTATAAAGAAAAATTCATATGAACATATGTCCGCAACGGCTTAATTTTTTTGCTACAGAGTGTTGAATAAATTTTTTTTTAATCATTATTTTTTAATATTTCAGAAAGTACTTTAGATACCTAATATTTTCAACTTTGGTATGCATTAATAGGATAAAAATCCACATATTTTAGTTAGAAAAGTTATTTTATAGCTCCATCAGTGGCGCCCCTGCAACCATGTCCTCTGATACTTTGTTACCAAAAAAGTGGTACGCCACTGACATTTTTCCATGTAAATTTTTTTTCTGATTAGCCCGATAAATTCTACATAAAAACGGTCTCTTGTGTTTTTTTCGTCGAAAATATGTGGATTTATATTCTATTAATGCATACCAAAGTTGAAAATAATATCTAAAGTACTTTCTGAGATATTAAAAAATAATGATTAAAAAGAAATTATTCAATACCCCACCCCGTAGCAAAAAATTTAAGCCGTTGCCGACATATGTTCATGTGAACTTTTTTTCATAAAATGGCCTAAGGAGTCACTCCTTGAAATATTAGCACGTCGTTAAGGAATAAAGGGGTCTGAAGAGTGATTTGTCGACGGGTTATACTTGAAATAACATGGAAGGGTGTTATAGAGTAAGTGGAATCCAGATAGCAGGCCTAGTAGACAAGGCGAAAACCTCGCCTTCGAATGAGAAAAATGTCCCGTACGATTTTTTTTACATATTCACGTTCAGAACATGCCCCTGAATATGGGTCAATATTTTGCCGGACGAAAATCTGGTCCCAATTTGCTTTAAGTAATTTTGTTTGACCCGAATGATTTTCTTGTAGATTTTTTCTTCATTGTAAACAAAAAAGGTTTCTTAATTTTTTCATAAAGTTGAGCATTTCCGACCTTATAAACAATTTAATGTTTGAAAAAACGCAAAAACGGCCATTTTCAAGGTTGAAATACAATATAAAAAGTGAATTTCTTGAGTTCGCCAAAATTCTTTTACAATCTTTGGACATCTATTAACAAAATCCTGAAGTGTAAGTGCAGATTTTTTTCATTCTAAAGCTTAAATCTTTAACTGTTAGATTTTTTTAGCCGGGCGCGCGCTCTTTCAATTGTTTATAAGTTGGAAACGGTCAATTTAACGAAAAAAATGACAGGAGGCCTTTTTTGTTTAAAATGACTAAGAAAACCTAAGAGTGATTTTTTGTAATTTGTTTAAACTAGTTTTTTTAAACAAATAAAAAAATCGCTAATTTTGACCCGATTTTTTTTTAGTTTTCTTAGTCATTTAAACAAAAAGGGCCTCATGTCATTTTTTCGTATAGTTGACCGTTTCCGACTTATAAACAATTGAAAGTGTGCGCCCGGCTAAAAAAGTCTATTTAACAATTAAAAATGTAAGCTTTAGAATGAATATATCAGCACTTACTCTTCAGGATTTTGTTAATAGATGCTCAAAGATTGTACACCAATTTTGGTGAACTCAACTAATTCATTTTTTAATATTGTATTTCAACCTTGAAAATGGCCGTTTTTGCGTTTTTTCAAACATCATTAATATATTTATAAGTCGGAAACAGTCAACTTTATGAAGAAATGACAGAAGACCTAATTTATTTAAAGCGACCAAAAAAACGGAAAAAAAATTCGTTCGGGTAAAAAAAAGATTTTTGCTATTTCTTTAAAAAAAAAAAATAGTTTAATCAAATTGGGACCAGATTTTTGTCCGGCAAACTCTTGATCCTTATTCAGAGGCAGTCCCTAACGTGAATATGCAAAAAAATCATATAGGACATTTTTCTCTTACGAAGGAGTAGTTTCTGCCCTTTTGAGGGATGAGGGGTTGAGAGCTGAAAATAAATATTTTTCTGTGATCAGCGACCCCAAAAACGGGAGGATACGCTCTTGAACCGAATCATTTGAAATAAAATGATTTCCCACGTGTTCAGCACCCTTGAAAACGGGGGGGGTTTCTTTGCACGAAATATTTACACTTTTTCTGCTTTCATTACATAGAATATATCTCTGATATAAAATTTTCACCAAATACTTTATTTTCAGAGTTATCAGATGAAGAGAGCATAACAAATAATGACAGCGACTTAGACTCTGATTATATTTCCCCATCCATGAGTGAAGATGAATCTGATGCAGATGTAACTGGCCGTAATTTTGACACTGACGAATTAGACTATGCTAAGCTTCAACCAGTGTCAACTAACAATTCAAATATTGGTGTTGAAATAGAAAGCGACCAAAATACTGACTTAGACCCTGATTATATTTCCCCATCCATAAGTGATGATGAACCTGATACAGATGTCCCTGGCCTTAATTTTGGCACTGGTGAATTATACTATGCAGAGCTTCAACCAGAATCTGATGCATATGTTCCTGGCGTTAATTCTGGCACTGATGAATTTTACTATGCAGAGCTTCAACCAGAATCTGATGCAAATGTTCCTGGCCGTAATTGTGACACTGACGAATTAGACAATGCCAGGCTTCAACCAGTGTCAACTCATAAATCAAATATTAGTGTTGCAATAGGAAGCGACCAAAATGCTGACTTAGACCCTGATTTTATTTCCCCATCTATAAGTGATGATGAACCTGATGCAGATGTTCCTGCCTATAGTTTTGACACTGACGAATTTTACTATGCAGAGCTTCAACCAGAATCTAGTGCAGATGTTCCTGGTCTTAATTTTGACACTGATGAAATAGACCATGCAGAGCTTCAAGCAGTGTCAACTCGTAATTCAAATATTAGTGTTGCAATAGAAAGCGACCAAAATGCTGACTTAGACCCTGATTGTATTTCCCCATCTATAAGTGATGATGAACCTGATGCAGATGTTCCTGCCTGTTGTTTTGACACTGACGAATTTTACTATGCAGAGCTTCAACCAGAATCTAGTGCAGATGTTCCTGGTCTTAATTTTGACACTGATGAAATAGACCATGCAGAGCTTCAAGCAGTGTCAACTCGTAATTCAAATATTAGTGTTGCAATAGAAAGTGACCAAAATGCTGAATGGATCGACTTTACTAATATTAATTTGCCTAACAAAGCAGCCGTTAATGCTAATTTTAAAGAAAATGTTATTAGTGTTGAACATAATTATGTCTTACCACAAGAGGATTTCCAGATCACTTGCGTGTCCTCTAATGATGACAGTGAAGTTTTAAGTCTCCCCGAACTGCGAATGATTAATGCTGGAGGAAGGAAGAGAAAGCACGACTGCATTTATTGTGATGTTTCGGTGAGTAATTTTGCAAGACACTTGGAACGACAACACAGTGATGAAATGGAAGTGGAGAAATTTTTGTCGATGGAAAAAAATGATCCAAAACGTAAGCAATTGATAGACAAAATCCGCAAGGAAGGAGATTTTTGTTCGGGCAAATTCATACCAGTTGAAACAAAAAAAGAAAAATATAAGTCCAAATGCATTGAAGAAGAAGACCATGAAAATTAACTTAATAAAAACACATGTGAGTTACTGCTTTGTGCGCATTGTAGGGGATATTATGCCAGAAGTACCCTTAGAAGACATGTGAAGCGTTGCCATTTTAATCAAACGGATACAACTAAAAGGACACGTCCTCAAGCAGAGGGTCATACCCTAATGGCAGCCCATTTTGGGCCTAATGATCCTCTGCGTATATCTGGAGTACTTGAATCATTGAAGGCAGATGAGATATCTTTGGTTGCAAAACGCGATTAAATTATTTGTGAGGTAGCTAGAAAGTACATCAAATCCCATCGGGAAAAACATCTAACTCTAGTTGCTAGGCGATAGATGAGACGGTTAGCACCTCTTCTTATTGAAGCACGGAAAATCGAGAACAATAGATCTCTAACACTTTTATCTATCTTACACCCCTCAAAATTCCAAGTAATTGTACAAGCAACTCGTAAAATTTGTGGTTACAATTTTTCGACTAAAGTATTCTGCTCGCCTTCTCTCGCACTTCAAATGAGAACAATAATAAAAAAAGCAATTAGTGCTGCCTATTCTACCAAAATCCAGAAGAATGTTGATTCGCCAATTTCAAACATTTTAAATTCGTTGAAAAGACTGATTCAGAAAGAATGGGCTTTAGAAGTTTCAACAGAGGCAGGCCAAAACTTAAACTTAAATAGGTTCAATAAGCCAACACTATTGCCAATGGCAGAGGATATTTCTAAAATGAAAACATATTTAGATGAGATTGAACTCAAAAATTAAATTAAATGAAAATTGTAAAAGTGAGGAAGCATACAAAAACTTGATTGAAGGTACATATTGTAGTCTCTTACTATTTAACAAACGGCGTGTAGGTGAGCTTCAGCGCATATTATTATCTACTTATCAGAAACTTGAGAATAATCAGCCTTCTGGGGAATTTGAAAAATTACTGTCACCAACCAAAAAAATCCTGATTAAGAAATTGAAGAGAATTGTTATAAGGGGAAAGAGAGGAAGGGGTGTTCCCGTTTTATTTGATAAAGTAACGCATGAAGGACTAGATTTAGCCATACAACACAGAAACAACTTTTTTGAAATTTATAATCCATACCTGTTTGGCTTGTGCCATTCTGATACATGTATCAGTGGATACCATGTATTTAGGAAACACGTAAATCTGGCTCTCTGTGATCCAAATAAAACTGCTACACTTACATCAACGAAACTTCGCAAGCACCTTGCAACAATTACACAGATCTTGAAAATGGGCAATGAAGATTTAGAACAGCTGGCCGCCTTTATGGGTCACACCACCAAAACCCATAACGAATGGTACAGATTACCATCCGACATTTACCAAACTGCGAAAGTCTCGAAAATATTACTTCTTGCCCAAAATAATGCTATAGATAGGTATAAAGGGCGCAACCTAGATGAGCTTGACATAGGAGATGACCTAATAGAAACTGAAGAAGAAGATAATAACAATACAGAATATGAAGAAAAAACAGAAGGATTACAAGTAGAGAATAATACACAGGAAGAAACTGGAGTGACCGAAGAAACTATAAGACAAAATAGAACATCAAACAGTAACAAAAAGAAGGTAGTTAAGAAATGGACAACTCGGGGGAAAAAGGCCACAGAAAGATTCTTTGGGAACCATATTAAGAAAAAAATAGCTCCAAAGAAAGATGAGGTATTAAGGCTGGTTAAATTATACCCATCACTTTTCAAGGACAGAAAATGGGACACCATTAAAGTATATGTGTGTAACCAGTATGCAAAACAAAACAAAAATATTTTTTTTTTGTTTGCTTATATTGTAATAAAACATATTCCTTATCGGATTTGTCAAACAGCAGAAAGAACTATCTATGAGAACCAAAAAGGAAAACTATCTGCAAAAACATTAATTTCCAATCTTTACATTCTTTCAATAACCTAAATTCTGGTTAATTAAAATTCTACAAGAAATAAACAAATTCATTTTGAATCTCTTTATTTCTTGTTTGACAAGTCTCATTGTAACACTAGTATCCACATAGTTCCTACGGCCATGCAGAATAAACTAGTATCTATATAATCCCTAATGGCCATGAAGATTCAGTTAAAAATTAGGAGAAAATCATATCTATTCAAAATAAAATCCACTGAAACCAAAACTTTGTATTTGTCAGAGAAATACAAAGTTTTGTTTTCAATTGATTTTAATTTTTTATTGAATAGATGGAATTTTGCTCTCATTTTTAACTGAATCTTCATAGCCGAAAGGGGTTATGTAGATACTAGTTTACTCCGCATGGCCGTAGGGGAGTATGTGGATACCAGTGTTACAATGAGAATTGTCAAATAAGAACTAGACAAATTAATTCATACATATCCTTTTGTAATTTCTTGTATGACTTAATTGCGCATAATCTACAACTTTTCTCCTCTGCGAAAATGTTCGAAAATGCGGCGTTCCCCTTCCACTTCTGAAAAATTTCCACGCGTTGTACTGAAAAATCGAGAAATCTATTTTATCAGACAATTTGAAAATTCCGAATTAATTACTTTTACATATTTATTGTTAACCAGCTGATTTTTTCGAGACTGTTTAATAGTAACATATAGAATGCAATTTTCGAATTGTCCAACAAAATAGATTTCCCGATTTTCCAGTACGACGAGTGGAAATCTTTCGCAGAGAAAAAAAGTTGTAATTAGGCGCAATAAAGCCAAAGTTACCAGGGGATATGTATAAGTTCATTTTTTGTACGCAGACACCTAAACCTAGACTGTAACCAGAATTCAGGTTATCGAAAGACTACAAAAATTGGAAATTAATATTTTTTGCCAACACAGGCATAGATACGGCTATTATTTGGTGATGTTACATGTAAAATGTGATGTATTATACTAGTGAGACTATCCAAAAAGTCACATGTGAGTGAATGTAAAAATAGCTTTTTTTTGGTTTGTAAGTTTTTAACTCCCTATTTAAATAAGCAAGCAGTTTTCCATATTTAGACATCAATATTTTCATAAACCTTTAACGTTGCTGTTAACATTGAACACTTTTTCCACGTTAGAGAAGCTGCACACTTTTTCTGTTTGGATAATAGTGCAGTCAACGGGGGGTTTCACCTCCAACTTGAGTGCTAATGAATGGATTTTGATAAAGCCTTATGCAATGAATTTGTAATGACGTTAAGAAAAAAACGAAAAAAGGATTAAAGTAGGAAATGATCGGAACGGGTAGAAACCACCCCTTCTATCACGGGTTTCGTAACTTGTAGTATTAGGTCAAAAATAAAAAAAAAACAATGTACTTTCGTTTTTTAGCTCAAAATGAGATGTTTTTACTCTTGTGAATTTTTTCGAAAAATGCATATTTTTCCGAGATATGTCCACTCGACAATTCCTAAAAGTTGGGGAGGGGAAATGTAAAAGTTGAAAAAAAATCTAAAATAATTCAGGTGAATGTAACATCGAAATAATAGACTTTTCTTTATTTGCAACTTTTCTGTAAAGTGTGTTTTCACTGAGTTCTTCTGGAAAAACCTAAAAAACTACCCTTTTATTTGAAATGGTAGCGTTTTAAAAATATGTACTTTAAAAATATGCACTGAGGTTTTCTAAAAATTTTTTGCCTCTTGTAATTTATTAACTTTCCGCGTTACGGGCAGTTTTTCACGACAAGTAATGTACTACATTTTTTTCACAGTATCAATCTAAAAATGTAATTGTAAATGTAAAAATTATATTTTACCCTTAAAAATGGTTTCACTATATAGGTTTCATGTTTTTATAATAATACATATAAATCATGCTCATTTTTCGAATTTTCGTGTATTTTTTAATGTCAAATATAGTACATTGTTTATCGTGAAAAACTGGCTGTAACTTGGAAAATTAGTAAGTTATAAAAAAATTTCATGAGACAAAAAATGTTTGGAAGATCTCAATGCATACGTCTGAATTTTTTGAAATTTTTAAATTAAATATTTTTAAAACGCTACATTTTCAAGGAAAGGGATTTTTTTCCGGAAAAACTCCGTGAAAACGCACTTTACGGAAAAGTTGCAAATAAAAAAAAGTCTCTTATTTCGAAGGTACATTCACGTGAAATTTTTCAGTTTTCAACTTTTACATTTTCATCTTATTTTGGACCAAAAAGGCAAATATTGTGATTTTATTTCATTTTTGACCTAATTCTACAAGTTACGAAACCCGTGATAAAATGGGTGTTTTCTACCCCTTCCGATTATTTCCTACTC
This sequence comes from Stenurella melanura, assembly GCA_963583905.1. NCBI lineage: Eukaryota > Metazoa > Arthropoda > Insecta > Coleoptera > Cerambycidae > Stenurella > Stenurella melanura. The sequence continues at coordinate 76,177,150 of OY757314.1, forward strand.
TATTTTTTTTTTCAACTTTTTTATTAACGTCATTACAAATACATTGCACAAGGTTTCATAGTAATTGATTCATTAGCACTCAAATTAGAGACTTTGATCACATTAGCGCCGTTGACTGGACTATTAGAAAATAAGCTAGGTTACATCCTCATTGCATCAGTAACACCTCTACATTTTGCCCAATCGTTATATGCACCGAATTCTGTGTCATAAAAAACTTGGGATTTCTTAGGTAGTATGTTTAAACAAATTTCATTTGCTTCTTTTCTAATTTCTTCCGAGACATACTTACCAACTTTCATCAATTTTTCACAACTAATGATTATTTTTTACCTATTTGTTGTTTATGTGTATAAACTAGTAAACAATAAATAACAGTCAACATCATACCAACCATTCCATGAACTTCCCAAGTACAATTTTTGCAAATATAAAAATTGATTTGTCAAACGAACGTCAAATTAAAAATAGATTTTTCAAGTAAAATGTAATTAAGTGTTGGATAAAATTTTGTATTGCACACGTGTGTAATTCCTAACAGTCTCGTGGCTAACTTTTTCTTGCGTAACTAATGCGCGTAATTACACACTAGTATAATAAATGGCTACTATAGATAGTTTTTCTTTTTAGTTCTCATAAAGAGTTTTTTCTGCTGTTTGCCAAATCTGATACAGAATATATTTTATTAAAAATATAATGTTTTTAATATATATTTTTTTCATTTACTTACGTAGCAAAATAAAAAATATATTTTTCGAAATATTTATTCTTAAAATATTATTACCTAGTGATTTTAATATGAGTTTTATCAAATAAAGAATAGAAATATCCAAATATCAAAGCATGCATTACTTTTACATGTAAGAGCTTTCATTAAAAAAATTATGAGTACATATACTAAAATATCAAACTTTTAAAAAAATAGCAATTCGTCTAATATCCTACTTAGCGTGATGCTATTCCATAGTAAAATATCTGGTATATCCATCTTTAAATTCTACAAAATATGAAATCTTAGTTAAGTTATACTCATAATGTAAAAAAATATACTTACCTGCTTAATGTGTTGATGTTGAACTAGATTATCTATACACTTGTAGCCATTGTTAGGATCTCTGGATAATCCATCTTCTCCGCAATCCCTACGTAACCTAAATTCTGATATGTTTATTTTTAAAATAAAAAACTTCTAAAATTTTTAACCCATTTGTTTTTTATTTATCAATATATTCCCTTTCACTCCACCCACCTCCTCACCCATGGTCTAATAATATTTCTTACTACGGTGTATTTTAAAAGGAGTTATTCATTTGTTTCAATTGCATAATATATAGTCGCGGCACAATCTGTTTGGACCTAGACATTTTAGGTACCGAGCTGAATTTTTCAGAATATATAGCCTATGATACGTACAATAACATACTGAAAGTCCCGAAGAATCCGAATTGAGCGTTAGCCGCCATGTTGAAAAAAGGGCACGCGCGCGCGTAGACGGAGAAAACATTTTTTCCTTGCCTTATTTATTTTCCGTTTTTAATATTCTAAACAGATAATTATAGCCAAAGAATGTGGCTTTAACATATATTTTACACATTTTACTAAACTTTGTCCGTGTAGTAAAAAACTGACTTAAACTGAAAATTAAAATTTTGGCAAATTCTATTTATATGATTAAAAAGAAAATTGTAGGGTTTATGAAAATATGTTTTAAGTAAAAGTTGTAGGCCATCGATAAATGAACAGAACGTTTTTTTTAATTCCCTTTATAGCTTTAAAAATAACGGAGATAGAACATTTTAATTATTATAAAACCGTATATGTTAACATAGCAAATGCAAAACTGAAAAGTTAAAATGTGCACTTTTCGTCACGGCACAATTAACCTCGAACAGAAATGATTACTAAGCTCAGTTTTTAGAATTGGATGGTTTATAATAATAATAATGATAATAAATAATAATAATAATAATAATAATATGGAGGTAAAAGGAAAAAATTAATAATTAATTTTGATCTTCAATATCGCTATCGGTTATAATTAGTGTTTGAATTAACACAACGTATGCCATGGCAATGACTGCACATGTCAGAACACTTTGTGTAATTGCAAGGACAATTTTTATTGCAGTCATTTTTACAGTTGCAATATAGAAGTTTTAATATATTGTCGGGTACAATTGACAAAGATGTTGGTACGGGTTTGGTGATATCGTTTTTCAATTCCCAGCCCCAGTCAGATGAATTAATTTCCTTATTAAGCCATATTTGCACCTGAAAGTATACTCTATAAACATGCTGTTCAATAGCTTTGGAAGTAGGTGGTAAAACTGCTAAATCAAAATTTTTATTTAAATTTTGTCTGCTTATAATTTTTTTAAATAGGAAAAATCTCTCGATATCTATATCATCTGACTTGCATCCATATATACATTTGCGTTTTCGTTATTAAACAAAATTAATTGTTTGTTTAGATCAACATTTTCCTCCACAATTAAATATTGTTTTTTTGCCCTTCCTGTAAGGGTACGACGTTGTGTCACAACTGTGAAATCATTTTTACTAGTAGAGGCGGTTGTTTTGGTTTTATGACGAGTGTAATTTTTTCTACATTTTTTGTGAACTGCTAGTTCTTCAGAAATAATTTTTTATGAATATCATCATTAAGTTGCATACTTTTTGAAATTATCGTGTCTAATCCTCTTTTCACGACTACCGTTTCTTCCGCGGATAATGGAATTTGACAAAAAATACAAATACATTTCGTAATAACGGCTAAAATGTAAAAATAAAATGGCTTGATTAACCTTAAACAATAAACCTAAACAATAATAAAAGTAAAACAATCCTTGTACAAAACAAAATACTAATTAAAAAAATGAAACAATTCGTAAAAGAATAACGAAATCAAAAAGAAAATAAATTCGATATGAAAATAAAATAAAACAATCATCTGGAAAAAACCTATGAGACTACTAAATATATTTAAAAATTTTATATATTCTAAACTCGATTTGAGATAATCCAACTTAGCAACTTATTTATATTAATAACAATGCAGCGCAAATGTACGTGTAGAGTGTTAAACATATAATATCTAATACATATAAAGAGCGTGTGGTAGTCGATAGGTATATGAACATTTCTGTAAACATATTAACGGCTTTCAGTCTCTTTCCGCGTGTCCCTAAATATTACAAATTTCATATCTCAGCTATTTTTTAAGCTAGAGAAAATTTTGAAAAAAAGTATTGTTTGTATTTTAACGGCCTACAATATTTATTTAAAAAATATTTTTATAGGATGAGCGAGTATTTTTTCAAATGAAAAAATGCAAATCCTCAAAAAGTAATTTTTGCTATTATCTAATTGTTACACTACTAATAAACATTTTTTAATAGTTTATTAAAATATTAAAATCGATTAATAGATAAGGCAAGAAAAAAATGTTTTCTTCAGCGCCGCGAGCAAGCCATATTTTTAATATGGTGGCTAACGCTCAACTAGGATTCTTCGGGACTTTTAGTATGTTATTATACGTATCAAGAACTACATATTCTGAAAAATTCAGCTCGGTACCTAAAATGTCTAGGTTAGGCCTATTGTTTACAGATTGTGCCGCGACTATATAAGGGCAAATTACCGCAAGAAGAAGTGGCAACACCGTTTGGAGGCCCAGTAAATCTATATTACTGTTAAAAGGAGGCCCACTTACATAAACAAGTACAAAACACATACAGTGGATACCAAGTTGACCTATCGAGGTAATGGAAGCTGAATTTATCGTGGAGAGTATGTAATTAAATACTCCGTGTATATAGGTGGACTTTTGGTAGGCCAAGTATGCACCGGAGGCTGAGTAAGGCCGTGTAGATAAATATATATATATATATATATATATATATATATATATATATATATATATATATATATATATATATATATTGTTAAATGGTATGTTGGTCGGCCCAGTATATGGACGGGTCGCTCGTCCACCCAGTATTTCCGATTTAGATAGATGTGTATACTTTAATGTAAAATACTTACTTCCATTGCCTTATGGTCGGCACACGCAGAGGGGTAAGAAAAAGCAATTCTTATTTCTTTTATATTTGAATAGTACTCAGTGCAGCCCAACATGCTTTAAGTATGCTGGTCAGCCCGTATTTATATACACCTTTATGCTATACGTCTCTTGTGTGGCCCAGCAGCGTTGCCACTTCAGCCTTCAGCCGTACGCATGATCATATCTTGTCTCTATCAACCATAAGTACAGTACTGTGATTAATCTATACGTAGCCATTTGTGACGATTTTCGAAATATTTCTAACTCTTCCTGTGTAACAAAGTAACAAAGTGAAATGGTGATGGCCAGCAGAGGTAAAGGAAAATAGAGTAAAACAACCGGTAAGTATAATAAATGTTAAGTAAACACATTTTTATTTATTTATATGATTACTTAATGAATCAGTTTTACCAAAAGCTGAAACTACTTATTTGCAGACTGGATTTGACGATTTATTAATTTTTGGAACTTGAATTTTTCTTTATTTTTTTATTCTGTACATGTAAATGTAAAATGTAAATGAGTCGGAAGACGGAAGAATTTGCATAATCGGGCTGCCGCCTCGCGAGAAACAGGCATAAAAGTGCATTTTTATGCATTTCGAGTACATCGCTACACTATTTTTTAAAATATATCTGGCTCTATTGATCGTAGAAAAATTTAAAAAACCTAAAATACTCGTAAATGGGCAGGCTATCGAACTGATAGAGTATAGTTACAATAAAAGTACATCCTAACCACAAAAAATTTAAATTTCTCGATTTGTTTATTTTTTTATAATAATGCAATATGTGGAGTAAAAATCATCAGATCTTTACAAAAATTGGAGAAAATATATATTTTTATGTTGTAAATACGTGAATAAATTTCAAAAAGGAAATTTTTATTTTTACGACCACAATTGAATATTTTCGAGAAAAATTAGAACACTTGTCATTTGATGAGAAATGGTCGTGAGATATATATATCTATATTTTTGTAAAGTGTAGGTTTTCTTATGTATTTTCTTGTGAACATATGCCAGAATCTGTTAATCAAGATAAAATGTTTTTTTTTTAATTCAAAGAAAAATGTGTGCATATATATTTCTTTTACTAATAATGCAATACGTGCGGTAAAAATCATCAGATCTTTACAAAAGTTGGAGAAAATATGTTTTTTTATGCTGAAAGTACGTGATTAAATTTTAAAATATACAATTTGTACGGTCACAATTAAGAAAAACATGTATCGTTACTACTTCTCTTTAAATGACAAGCGTTTTTTTTTGAAAATGTTTAAATGATTTTTACCGCACGCATTGCATTATTATTAAAAAAAATTATATACACATTTCTTTTTGAACGAAAAAAACGAAATTTTACCTTGATTAACAGAATCTGGCATATGTCCATAAGAAAGTACATAAAAAACCTACACTTCAAAAGGAAAAAAATCCTACGACCATTTCTCATTAAATGACAAGCGTTTTATTTTTTTTTCGAAAATGTTGAATTGTAGTCGTAAAAATAAAAAAAAAATTATTACGTATACAGTATGTCTTACTTTTCATGACTCCCATATCACAGTTCTCTTATCTACACTGCGTTTTTTTTTTTAATTTAGGAGAAAGGTACTTATCCATCAGATGATTATGTCACGGCAAAATATTTTAAAATCCATCAGTGGCGTCCGTCGGCATGAAGAAAAATGTACCTAATTTTCCAAAAAAAGATATTAGGCAAAGTTAACTGTAACATAATCTCATAACCTTATTCGTCGTTGCTGGCTGGTTGTAGGAAAGTATTTCCTTTATTAAAATAAAAAAAATCCTTTCGGAATCTACAATAAGAGAAGAATGGAAAACATACGTGTTCTGTCTCCGAAATTTGTCGTTTATAATTTTCAATAGTAAAGTAATGAAGTAAACATGTTTTACGTTATCATACCCATAAAAAATTACTTTATTTTAATGTCAAGATGTAACCTAATAAATTACATAACACAAAATAAATTATATGATATCAACTTAACTTTTTAGGTTGCCACAAGATATATACCAAACGGCCAAAGTGTCGAAAATACTTATAGCCATAAATAAAGGTAAAGGAGCCCATTACAAAGGCAAAACCCTGGATGAAATTGAATTTTCTGACAGCATCGACTCCGACGATTCAGATGAAGAAGGAGAAGACAAAAACAATAATTTGCCATCAACAAATATGAATGACAAGCCTGGACCGAGCAAATCAACGATTAAAGAACACACTGTTACGAAATACCAATATGAAAAGATGAAAGTCGGAGTTGAAAATGATACTAGTTATATGGAAGGTAAAATTATAAATAATTTTCACTTCTAGTCTCCGAAGTGCTTGAACTAATGCCTTAAATGTTTTGAGTATATGAATTTTCTTAAAAAATTCATGTACGAGAAACATTTCCTGGAATTACTTCATGCACGCGGGAGATTCAGTAAGAAAATTTCACACCTAAATATGTATTTTTAGTAAAAGCAAATATCAAATTTGACAGAAAAATTTCCACTTATTAATTTCGTTCAGGGAGGATAAAAATTTCCGGAATTTTTGGGTCGTTATGGTAACGAAACCAAAAACAAACTTCTTATTGGCTAAAAAAGTGACGTGTGAAATTTTCTTAATAATTTTTGTAATCGATATGCAGTGTCTCCATGGATAAACTCCGGAAGAGGAAAAAGTTTTCTATTTGTGGATTTACGGAAAATGTTGTCCTTCATAAAATTACCTGCTTGTGCTGAAAGATCATAGAAATATACCATTTTTTTGAATTTGTATACAGGGTTTTCAATAATATACATGTCCCAACTACTTATACAGCTGATTATACAGGATTTTCTCTAAAACTATCAAGAAATAAGTTTCTCTAAAATTAATATTAAGTGAGACATCAATAATCTGTTAAAAATATTCATTAAAATTATTCTCTCACAAACTACCCCTTACAACTGACTAACTAACTTTATTTTTTCTAATTGCGCTCCCATATTTTTTCGGTGATTTTGGAGAGCTAATAAGCTTATAAATAGAGGGGTATATCATACTTGGCATAAATAATTCGCAAAACTACTACAAAACACCTAAGACAGATTTACAAATAAGGGATAAGAAAATGGCAAAAAAACATTGTTTTATTATGGTACATTTTTTTCCTATTTGCACATGGTAGGTAACGATGTAAAGATATTTCCAGTTTACCTAAACTTAAAATTAACTAAAACACTGTAGCGGGTTGTTTTGAGTACTTTGGAGTAGTAGTTTTATTAATTATTTATGCCAAGTATAATATATCCCTATATTCGTAGCTATCTAAAATCACCTAAAAAATATGAGGGTGCAAAAAATAAATTTGGACTCGGTTCTAAGGGGTAGTTTGTGACGGGATAATTTTAGTAACTATTTTTAGTAGACTTTGATGCCCCACTTAAATTGCATTTTACAGAAGCTTATTTTCTTTACTAATATTCGAAAAAATCGTTGTTAGGTCATGTATAATTTGTAAATGTTTGGAAGTAAAAGTTGTGTAAATATTAAACCATGGTTTATGTTTTTTGCAGATATATCACAGAAGCACAGCAAAAAGGAAAAAGTTCAACGTATTCGTTGGACAGAGGAGCAAGGAAATACAATACGAAGTTTTTTTAAAGACCACATAAATAAAAAAATTGTTCCAAAAAAACACGAAGTTGAAGCCTTGATTAAAGATAATGAGTTTTTTAAAGAGAGAAGTTGGGTAAAGATCAAGGCCTATGTTTACAATTGTTATAGAAAAAGATATATTTTTTTAAATATATGCCGTTTAATGCAATGCAGGTTTTCACGGCCGTTGTCCAATGAAGTAGATTCTTCCGGGTTTTGCCGCGGTCGTCGAACTTGACTTGACGTTTCACTGATCATGCTGTCAGCTTCTTCAGAAGGGTTCCAAAGACTGAACCCTTCTGAAGAAGCTGACAGCATGATCAGCGAAACGTCAAGTCAAGTTCGACGACCGCGGCAAAACCCGGAAGAAACTACTTCATATGCTGTTTAAGTTTTTAACTGTTATTGATATTTTTTTATTGTAATGTCTGTAATGTCTGCCTTTTATTTTAAACTGTCATAAGAAAATTACAAGTGAATTATTTATTATTTATTTGCTTATAGTAATGAAACATATTCTTTATAGGATTTTGCAAACAGTGGAAAGAAAAGCTATCTATGAGAACTAAAGGAAAAACTATATATATAAATATTAATGAAATCTTTGCATTCTTTCGATAACCTGACTTCTGGTTATGCTACCAAGTGCACTTGGTAGCATAACCAGAAGTCAGGTTATCGAAAGGATGCAAAGATTTCATTAATATTTATATATATAGTTTTTCCTTTAGTTCTCATAGATAGCTTTTCTTTCCACTGTTTGCAAAATCCTATAAAGAATATGTTTCAAGAAAATTACTTTTTTAGTTATTGTTTCTATTTTAAATAAATAAAACATTGGAGAAATATCTATAGTTTAGTTTTTTGCCCTTACACCTTCTTAATTACCTTTAAAATCCAATGCTCTCCTACTCCGCTTGATTAAAGAAACTACATAGAGGTCAAAATAAATCGTACAGTCGGTTACAGCCTAAGAGTACAATTAATTATTTCCTATGGGCCTTGACAATTAGAATGTGACCGACTTGTACAGTTTTTCTTACCTCACATGTATGTCAGTGCCAACAAACAGATTTATTTACTGAGAATCAAGCAAAAATTCAGACCAAATGCAAGATGCGATGCAAAATAAAAGTAAAGTCGATTATGCATGGGCATATTTCATTAAGTGAGGATTTCGTACCAATTATTAGACTAAAATTTATTAGTAAATAACAGACGATTAAGTAAAAATAACTAAATAAATATTTTAGAACCAGTACGTTTTCAGCCGATGACACCCATATTGCCTCTATACATTTTTTATATATTCACCCTCACTCCCTACAACTTTTCTGTTTTTCCAATTAATACAGATATTTTTCTATACCACTGTGTCCGCGGATTAGTTCGAATTTCGAATGTCGACTTCAAACTTAAAAGTTATGAACCAGTAACAGACACACGAATAAACGCCCGCATAAAAAACAGACATTTACTTTCAAGGTTCCATTTTAGTTTGTAACCTATGGAACCTTAATGAAAGTTCTAACTGAGAAAATGACATGGAACCTTACTAAAAATACTAAACATGAAAGAATTACTGCTTGCTAGCCTAAACAACAAAATTGTACCCTACAGAATTCGCGACTATTAAATCATACAGTGTTGCAAAATTTAGGGCTCACCTGAGTCACAGCAACATATTGACCATCTCCGAAGTGTATATCTTGAGCGGTGTATATAAATAGCGCCCCCTGCAGTTACTTTCAATGAACTAAGTGGTGTATATGGTATATGTTAATGGTAAATTGGTCAGCCCGACCAAAAACATGGGAAAATGATCGTTGTGTCTGTCCCTGTCTAACTGTATAGATATACAGTGGGATACGTTGGTCAGCCCGCAACCGGGACGACCAGCGTCGGATTGGGCTAACCTGCGACCTATATACATATTGAACGGGCTGCCCAATGACTGTGTACATATCTATATATATATATATATATATACATGCAAAACAACATATACGCCTCCGAATACATAGGTATTCATAGGCGACGCCTCCGAAATCGGAGGCGAAGACAAAAAAGCGGAGGCGAAAACGAATGACCGTGTATCTATGGTTTAAAATGATGTTCGCCGTCTATACGTCATTTAGGCAGATTTTAGCATGGAGTCGAAAATGACCCATACGTCTATACACATATACACTGTAGTATACGTCATCGCGCATCAGAGGGCGCGACTGTTTTTATATTAGATACGCTGAAATATATCAACCAGTTGTACCGGCTTCCTTGAACTTATAGAGCGTTTTTGCCTCATATACTTGGCAACGTTGAACGAAGTGGAAATGTGTTATTAAGATTTGAATTATAGAATCAGATTCAACTATATCCTAGCGCATACTGAGTAATCAGCGTTTAAATATTAGTACTATTTTTCACTAGTAATCTGATGGTGAGGGAGCCAAGTGGCTTTTTAAAAACTCATAGTTACAAGAGCTTTATTAGATAATTATGGCGAACCTGAATCACGGTAAAATGACTGGCATGTCCATCCCATCAGTTTATGCAAAGTTGAAGATAAACGTCTATAAAGCGTAAAGTCGTACATTTTTCGTTTTTAAATACGCACAGAAATTATCCTGATGGGAATATAGTCTTAAGGTGCATATTTGTTTCTCTGGGGAACTTACAACAAATTACTAAAAATAATAATAATATTTTAATAATGATAAAATACATCTGAAATGCGGTAGAAACTCAGCGGAAAATGTTAAATTCCTCAGTTTAGTGTTTGTAGTGCTTTTGTTTATAACGGTAACTTTCTAGTAAACTAAATTTGGAAACAATTTTCTTTATGGATAATTAATTGGCAGGAGTTTTATTCTGGGAGTAATTTTCTGTATTCAGAATGCTTAAATATTCTCTCCTTAAGAAAAATCTTGTAATGATTACGTGCTATAACTTTCTTTCTAATTACAGCTTTGACCATTTCTGATGTACTTGGCGGTAGGTGCCCGCTAGAAGTCAATTCTATGAATTATTATCATTCATAAAACGATAAAAATATCTGATATAACATAAAACAGTGACGTACCAAAAAAGCCACCGAGCTCCTGGACTATGATTGGTTTATGATCAATATTAGAACAATACCAACATTTAGGAAAATTGACTTTGGTTTCTATTTAACAGTATCCAGATTAGAGCCTAGCAGGACTACAGTCTGGCAAATATTAGAGATTAGTTGCCTAATACATTTTTAATTTAACCGAAGTTAACCAAGAAACCTGCATAAAATCATTCATTTTTACTAAAGTCATCGCCTAAATACATTTTGTAATTAAATATAGTTTTAAATAGTTTTTTTACGAGAAACAAAAATGGGTTAATGAAAACCCACTTTGAATGTTTTAAGTATAGTTACATAAGACATAAACTTAAACATACCACAAATAATAGACAACCACAAAATCCAAAGCCTAGGCAGCCCAGAAGGGGGTTACACATTGACATTGTCAGTGTCATAGCTGAGGATCGTATCCAATACACGGCATCGTGAAAAGTGTGCTCGCTTTTTTAACCCGAACGAATTTTTTTAGGTTTTCTTCTTCTTTCTAAACAAAAAAGGTCTCTTGTAATTTTTTCGTGAAGTTGACCTTTTCCGACTTATAAACAATTTGATGTTTGAAAAAAAGCAAAAACGGCCATTTTCAAAGTTGGAATATAATATTAAAAAATGAGTTCACCAAAATTTTCATTCAATTTTTCAACATCCATTAACAAAATCCTGAAGAGTAAGTGCAGATTTCTTCATTCTAAAGCTTTAATTTCTAATTATTCAATAGACGTTTTTAGCCGGGCGGGCGCTCTTTTAATTGTTTATAAGTCGGAAATGGTCAACTTTACGAAAAAACTTCACTATTTAAAATTACCAAGAGAAACTACAATTAGGGTCAAAAAAGGCGATTTTTTTAAACAAATTAAAAAATTGTCTGATTTTTACCCGAATGAATTTTTTTAGCTTTTCTTGGTCCTTTTAAACTAAATAGGGCTCTTGTCACTTTTTCGTAAAGTTGACCGTTTTCTATTTATTAAAAATTGAAAAAGCGAGCGCCCGGCTAAAGACGTCTATTAAACAATTAGAAATTTAAGCCCTAGAATGAAAACAATCTGCACTTATATATATTTTGGAGTGTTTACTTGACGCTATATAAAGTGTTTGTAATGGAAAAAAGAAGCTTTCTATAATAAAAATTTCAAAATGGGCAGCATACTCTGGGATCTTCGTGGTTTAAACATATTTGTAAGATGTAAATATTTTATAGGGTGAATCATAGTGAAGTATTAGAAGTATATGGAGAAACGATATGTTTATATCGTTTTGAAAATTTTGGGAGTTACTTAAGTCAGTGGGGCCAATCGAACCAAAATAATTGCAAGCATGTGATACTTCCGGTTATACCGGAAGTCGACACCAATTTGCTTATTTTAAATAGAACACTATATATTCTCGACTTTTCGAAATAACCATAAAAATTTTTTATTGTTAAACACCCTGTATTTTTTACACCAAATTATGTAGAATTAATTTCCCTTTTTTCAGGTATAGGCATTGTAGGAGTTAAGGTTACAACTTTTTTAAATATTGGCGATTTTCTTAAATGTCCAAGAATTTATAATAAAAATTGCCGTCAACTTAGCCATGTTTAGAAACAACTATGAATGTCAGTCATTCTCTTATGTCGAAAAAGGCCATAACGTTCAAATCACACCCACGAGGACTTTAGATTTGTTTATTATTTATCGAGACTGTGATAAGGTAATATCAAGAACATGTAACACACTTGCTACTCAGTACCCACAAGAACAGAAACCATCACCATGCACTGTAAAACGCATATTGGTTAATTTTAGAATATTTGGCTTTATCGAGACAGGAATTTTAGGGAGAAAGTCTTAGACATATTAACTGAAGAAGAAATCTTTCTAACTTACTATTTAAGTTTTCCTCAAAAAATTGTAATGACATCACTCTGTCTCATGGCACAGTAAACACTAAACCGCTAATGTTCTTAAATATTTCGCTCTCTGAATTACATGAGGTTTCAAATTATGAAAGTAATGGGAATTGTGTTGATTAAAAAATCCATTTTTGATAAATTTAGCATCATCTGTCCATATATTTCCCAAGAAATAATCGTCACCTTCATGTCTCCAGAGCAGCTTGCCTTAATGATGTAATTGGAAAGGCCCGAAAATACCCCAGAATTGCTATTTCTATTCTACAAAAATACAGGGTGTTCCATTTGAAATAAAAAAGCTATTGAGGTTTGAATTTGACAGAATATAATGTGAAAAATAGAACACTTGGTATACTATTATGAAATTTATTTTTATTATAGGGACTAGGTCATCTTGTGTTCTTTCTACGTACCAAGGAGAAAACTACGATCTCCTACATGAAGAAAGTTGTAACGGTTCTTGCAAACCGTTGCACCTGTCAAATTTATTATAAAATGTCAAATGTCTCCGAAACCGCTAGGAATTTACGGTGATTTTGGTAAGTCGAATATATAGGGTGTTCCATTTAAAATAATTATTTTGGTTGGATTGGCCACACTGACTTTAGTCACTCCCAAAATTTTCAAAAGGATATGTTCACTTGTTCTCCATATACTTCTAATACTCCATCCACTATGAGTCAACCTGTATATAACAAGGTGTCTTATTGTTTTCTTCAAATTTTAATTGTTGTTAAAGTTACTGTATCATAATATTTGAGAAATGGACAGTTAGTAGTATCGAATTAAAATTCAGCTATACATAACATTACAAAAAATTAAAATTCATAAGAAACTACGTTTTATATGTATCTTTTATAATGAAAAAATGACTACCAATTTAACACCCATTTATGGGGTATTCAAAGGTTGGATACTATTTCTTGAAATATTTTTTCTTAAATTTTAGTTAAATCTTTTTTACCAATGAACGCTTTCTAATCGGGACTAATAATCTACCCCTAAAGAATGGTATAGGCCTCACATACTTTTATATGCTTCATTATGATATACCGGGTGACTCAGGCAATAGATATACTTTTTTAACTTTTCAATGGATTAAAATGCATTATTTCCAAATTAGGCATAGAGACATCGAGAAAAAATCAATTATGTGATGTGATGTAAAAAAAACCAAAACGGCCGACTTTCGGTTTCAATGCAATTTACATTAAACCAAATTCTTGATTTGGACATCCTATATATGTTTGCATATTTGAGTTCTGCTGGCTAAAATACGTATGATTTAATACTCAGATATTATTTTGATTAAAAAAAAAAATTGAATTTTATTCATAGATGACCGTGACTTAAATCAAAATGATTAAAAATCGGTCTTCAAACAGTGCAAATACCTGTAATAATATTACCTCTTTAAATATTAGGATTAAACATGATTAACTCTTAATTAATTTCAGCGAGTTTTTATTTAACTTGTTCTATAATTAGACCTTTGAATTATGAAAAGAATGATATGCATTAATGTCTACTTTCTCTTTGAAATAGATCAGTAATTAAAACAAGAAATATTTGTTATCCAATTTTCATAATATAATTATTCTGAATAAGTTGGCCCCGAGTAGGGTTGATTTCTCAAACCTATGCATAATGAAGAGTAAATCGCATTTAATTTTAGGATTTACAAATATAATATTTTATAGATGCTTGTGGACCGAATTTTAAAATTTAGAATAAGTCACAAGTCGCTATCATCTATTATGAATAGAACTAAAAAAAAATATTTCTTGAAAATCAAAATAATATGTGAAGATTAGATCATATCTATTCTGGTCATCATAATCTAAATATGCCAAAATATGTAGGTTGTTATTGTGCGAAGACACCGATTATTATAACACCGGGAAACTTTTAATATTAATCGGCTCACACAGGCTATTCACTAAGAAATCACATATTCATTATTTACGTATAAAGAAATATCCACAAGCAGATTTTACATATTCAACTCTACATAATTGGCAACGTCGTCGGAGGCGTACACAACTCATAGATCAATATTAATTATACAAATTGAGTTGAACTTGTATGTTAAACATTGGGATGCAAACATTGTTGTTAATTGGATATGTTTTTTGTATAAAACATATATGAGAAATTATTTCCCCTCTTTGGCTGCTCAACATAAATAAAACATATCAGTACAATATACATCGACAAAATTTATCTAGAAGTGTTCCCTATAGCGGAGTCTTGGGCGCCTTATAGACTAGTGGAGACGAACATGATAGCTATGCACGTATATATATATATATATATATATATATATATATATATATATATATATATATATATATATATATATATATATATTGATACTAGTTAAGTTGTCACCTCCGTCATATAGAAGAGGCGTCCCCATATCCGAGTCATTCCATTTATTTACCGCTATTAATTTGATCTATATATGCTGAGGGGAATCTCCAGAATCCAGATTTCAAGAGAGGGGAAATGATTTCTTATTTTTTGTTTGCTCATTTTTGTAGGATACTGAAGATACGTTCCCACATCCTAAATATATATATGTGAAGATACTGATAGTTCGTTATTACATCTAACAACGTTGCCATATCTCTGGAAATAGGAACGTCCTGTCATTATCCACAGTGATAAAATGTACATATATATCGTTGAATCAATATGCTCTATTGTAAATTTTAAGAAAGTAATGTTTTGACTATGACGTGTCCCCATGGGTTTTAAGTTCATGATATTTTGTAAGAACAATACTTTTGTCTACGTACCAATGAATAAATGAATACGATAATAATGTGCACATTTTGAGAGAGGATGTCACCGTTGATATTAATTAAATTATAGCAATAGGTAATACTTATTATTGCAAGCTTACAAGCTTGCAATAATATTATCTATTGCGCTTGATAACTAAATTAATATTTGATATATACCAATTCTTTTTTACCTCCCTCGCATACCGAAGGGAAGTATTGTATTCGAGAAAAAATCACCCTCCGAGACTTTTTCGGATTTTGACGTTTCAGAACACGTAGATTACGAAAATATAGGTTTTTCAATTCCGTCAGTCTGTCTGTCTGTCTGTTGGTGCATTAACTAAAAAACTACTTGACGGAGAGTAGTGGTAGGTAAATGACGCTCTACTGTCAGCGAAGAAATGGTTAAAATTTCACTTCAAAATATACAGGGTGGACCGACTAAAGGGAGTAAATAATGAAACAAAATTGGTTTTGCTGAAATTTAAAATTTCCACGTTTCATGACAAACTAAATCTATTTCAGAAAATAATATTTTGAAAATGTTTTTCACCAACACTTGAAAACATTTTTACCACTAAAATGAAAAAAAATTTTCTTTCAAATTTAAAATTTCCAACATTTTTTTAAATTTTTTAAAAAAATTTTTTACCAACATTTTTGAAAATTTTTTTACCACTAAAATAGAGGGAAATTTGTTTTTCTTTTTTTCGAAATTTAAAATTTTCACGTTTCATAGCGTTCTAAACGTATTTAAGAAAAAAAAATTTAGAAAATTCTTTCACAATTTTTGAAAAAATTTTACTACAAAAATAGATGGCAAATTTTTTTTCTTTGTTCAGATTTAAAATTTCCACGTTTCCATGGCATTCTAAACCTATTTCAACAAAAACAAATTTAAAAATATTTTTGAAAAATGTTTTAATCTACTCACTACTATAGAATAGATGAAAAATTTGTTTTTGCTCAAAATTAAAATTTCCACATTTCATGACATTCCAAACCTATTTTGGAAAAAAATTGCAACATTTTTTTTACCATCTTGGAAAAATATTTTACCACCAAAATAGATGGAAAAAAAATTCTTTTTGCACAAATTTAAAATTTCCACGTTTCATGACATTCTAAACATATTTCAGAAGCAAAAAAATTTGAAAACATTACCAACACTTGAAAAATTTTTAAAATTTTTTTAATCACCACTATACGTGCACTCCACGTCAATGAGGAATTGAAAATGTGACAGATGGCAATAATATTTGGAATGTGCACCTGTTAAACTTCTATTGAAAAATGTACAGGGTAGTCATCGCAAGAAATAATTCAGTCATGGTGGACATTTGTAAAGGTATTTACGCAATCTTTCCATATTTGGCACCTGTCATTTAGTATTGAACTTTTATTGTTGGATGAGCAATCTGTATATTTTTTTACCAAAATTTATCAGGTTTTCTTTGTAATAATAGTGATAACTATATTCCGATTGTTATTTTCAATGTCATTTCGGAATTATTAATTTTTTAGAGTGACCGAGATGCACAAATAAGGAGGGAAGTTTTGTGCAAACACCTTTACCGATTTTTTTGAAAATGCTTTAGTTTTATATAATTAATTATTTTATCAAAAAAAATTAAATGCATTGATAAATAAGTGAATAAATATGAGGTTACGTTTTTGAGAATAATTGCAAAATAAAAAAAAATTATACAAAAATTTCATGGTACAAAAAATGGCGTGCTTTATCGGTATCTAAAATATTACTTACATAGTAGGCATATTTTTCAAGATATGTATTTAAAACTGGCATGGTCAAAGTTTCCTTAAAAAGTAGGGCATTTTTCAATATACCTTAGCAGAACTTCAAAACTGTTCAAAGTACATTATTCAAATCGACGAATGAGTTAGAATAGACATAATACACACATAATTTTTTTCGCTCCTCCATTTCTGAGATATTCGCAGTAAAAGTGAGGGATCAATACATTTGAATCGTATTAGTCTTTTTCTGATTAAAATTAAAAAAACAAAGGTACAACTCTTCTCTCATTTTTACTTGACTTTTGGTAAGACATCAAATTAAATTACATTTGCCTTATTTATTGTTTAACAACTGATTTTAAAGCAAAATGCTTAAATACGAAATAAATGTATTTTATTTTTCAAATACATTACCACCATTTTCAAGTATATTACCAACAGGTACCAGCTCATGAGCTGATGTAGTACATACACTCAATGACATATTTGTGACAAATGGAACTACAATTTAGAAATAGTGTTCTTTAAATAAATAAAATGATAACAGAAACACAGGGTCTGGTTACACATAATTCATTTATTGTCAATTACATTTTCTTCACTCTAGGCTCTTGACTATATAACTAAATAAGGAACTAATTCGTTGAAGATATTTTATTGCTTCATATGTTCAATTGTACACAAAAAATGATAAATCCATAAAGTGCTATTAAACTTAGGCTTAAATTTTTGAGAACGGAGTAATTTGTGTACTTTGTAGTTTTTTTAACTATCACTCAAAAGCTATACATTTTTAGTATATACACATAATTCGGTTCTTTGTAGACAATCAAATTTCCTAAGTCAACAATTTTTTTAAACAAAATAAGTCAAAAAAACTATTTAAAAATCGAAAATTTTCGATTCTTTCCTTTTCTTTTAATGTTTGTGTATAACTTTTCTCTGAGTGGATTTAGGTAATTCCGTTAAAATGGTGATAAAGATTGATTGAGATACAGTCGTTCAGTTACCTACTTTTTTACGATTTTACCACTTTTTACCTTTATACCATGTTATTTTTAATTTTTACATACAGGAAACTTAAAAGAAGCATGGAAACTGAAAAGAAGCATTTCGCAAACACCTGTACACCCCAGTCGATGATGACAGATGGAAACTTAATAGATGCATGGAAACGTAAAAAAAGCATCTCACAAACAACTACAGCTCCCATCCTGTATTCCCACCCCATGCGGCACTCGCTGCTGACAACAAGCATATCCAATGTCCAACCAGGCGTATGCAGCCGGTTCGGTGGTATATAAAACATTCGAGATTTGGTTCTGACACGTGGTATGGCCGTCCATTGGGCGTGTTCGACGGACGACCAAGCTGCGTGTTGGAACGAACTTCCATGGATGCCCGGAATCGGCAGCAATGCCCATCTTACGCTGACAAATCAATCAATCAATCAATCAATCCAAAAATATGTTTGGCTTATCAATGATAATGATAAAGGTATTTGTCTAAAATTTTGATATTTATAATATGATCTTAGACATAAAAAAACTTTAATGTTGTACCTACTAATTTAGAGTAAAGTTTAACTCTAAATTCGACTGTCATCCACAAATACTGCTAAACAAGCCAAGAGAAAGATACATTCCATCTCCCTCAGTATTATTTGTAAAAACTTATCTCCACTATCAAAACGTATTTACGAAACAGATGGTTAAAACCTCTGATTTAAATAAATTTAAAAACTTATTTATACAACTTAATATTTTATAAATAAATATGTATACACATGTCAAAAATAAATTTAACATTCTTTTTCATATTAAGGATAATCTAAACATCAAAATTTTCAAAAAATACTTTTACTTTAAGAACTTGTTAATTACATCATGTGAATTAATAAATAATATATTCGAATAAATAATAAACAACTAATAGATACGTAATTTTCAAAAAATATATCTTTAAAACAAATATAAATTAGTACATTTGCTCCGAAGGCAGCCGATCAAATTGTGTAGTTTTTCAAAAATCTACGTCTGCGTCGGGACTAGTACCTATTGAATAACAGTTGATGTTTATATTACTTTCAACCTTTACGGGTTGTAAAATTGTAAACGACTTGTCACCAACAGTTTACTTCATCCTCATCTTTTAATTGTTGCGGCTCTAGTACTGACAAATTGCCAAAATCACTATTGTTTAACCAATCCTAAGACATATCTTTTAGCTATTGCCTTCTCTTTATTTTTATTGTTTACCTTAATTCTGTCCACATTCTTTCCCTCTTGATAGTTTGAATTGGGTTTCGCTGTATTAGCAGGCTTTTTACTTGCGTTGTCAATAACTGTTCTTGCTGCAAAACTTTTTTTAGGAATATTTACCTCAATATTTGTTTTCATACACATTATTACTGTTAGAAATATTAAAACGCAATGTGTATATAAAAAAAATGTAATCTCTTTAAATAAATATCTTGTACTCTGTTCAACACTAGAAATCTAAAATTACAGTAGTTAGTCCTCTTAAAGATTTTTTAAATTAACTTTAATTTTAATATTTTTCAAATCAATATATTTTATGTGACTAATTATACATATTCTTTTATTATACATATTAACTGTACAACAATTAAGCCAGGTACTAATTGAAATTTGAACAATAATGATTGCAAATGAACCTGAGGAGGCGTGCATATTTATTTATCGTTTTTTAACGCAGTGAACGGTATATGGAATATTATTCCATCTCTTCATATTTCTTCACCGTAAATTGTTGAAATAACAATATTTTATTTAACTGTTCAAAATATCTATTCCGATTTCTTTGCCTTTCAGTGTAGTCCAGTGTGGTGTAAATTCCAGTACGAGTTCGTCGATTTCAATCTATCGAATTTAATTCACCAGTCATAACCAATTTTACATTATATAGTAACGACAAATTAATGGTACCATGATATCTACAGGAAATACATAAAACATTTTTTCTATATAATTTCCTCATCTCTCATTTTGTCCTACACATTGAATCGATATTTTTTATATTTATTGAGATGAAATTTAAAATTGGCGTCAGGTACATAAATTGGCTCATTATTTAGGGATTCATAGGACAAAGCGGCTACCCTATTCTGGAAAACTTTCTTTTAGTGGAGCGAAATTGAGCATAAAAGTCTCTCCGTTCTCGAGAAAAAAAAAATTAGCGTAGAACCAGTTCAGACCTTATAGGTTTTATAAAGTGAACAATTTTACATAAGAAATAGCTATTTACGATATTTTTTTGTGGTACTGACATTTTTTATTTCGAAAAAACTTCAAAAATTGGTTGTTTAGAAGATTCGTGTTTTTTAAAATTAACATCTTCATATCTTCAAATCTAATTGAGCTATCGATCTGATTTTTTTTTTAAATTCAAGTACACACCCAAGCGCTTCCAACGGTGTTTTTGTTTATATCAATTATTGTTTATTATTTTCTTTAAATAACAATGAACTTATTACTTCGCAAAGAATGCACTCATATTTTCACTAAGCGACAAACTTTTTTATTTTTGCAAATTATCATATACATGCAGCGGTGCAATTGAAGCCAAGATATGGGACAAGTTTTTGAAAAAAAAATGTTTCATCTAGGACTTATAGTTTTTTATTTATGAATATTTTTGTAATGCAGTAGCTATGTACACCGGCAGGCGTACGACTACCGGTATCCAGTACTGCGTCCGCACGAGCGGAGCGCTAAATATGATTGTGCTGTCGTAATAAAATAATGTGAATTCGTATACATCGTGGATGTTGTTGGGTGTAATACAATTTTCTGAAGTTACTTTTAAAAGAGTTTTTATTTATTCATAATGGAGTGTATTATGTTATCATTAATATCTAGTGCCGAGAAAAGACAAGATGACTGTGGAAAACAAATTCTACTTCAAAGCGCTGGTATTTTGAGAGGGGAAATTAAAGTGAAATATCACGTAGATTGTCGCCAAAGTTATACAAGTCAACAAAATATGACTGCCCAGTCGACTAGTGGTCGAACCTCTCAAAGTGTAAAACCTATTTCTGTAACACGTCACTCTAATTCTCCTTACAACATCCGATCTATGTGCTTGATTTGCAATAAAAGTGAAACAAAGAACAAGCGACAATTAGTATCAGTACAAGCAGGTAAATCCATTAAATCCTATGTAAAAATCTGTTATAAGTACTTTTAGGAGCCGGAGGGTCTACTTATGCAAAAATTATGTACGCTGCAGAACAACGAGACGATATAGATATGATTGCCAAATTAAGTGGCTATGAAGATATATTTGCATATGATGCAAAATATAATAAGAGCTAAAAATAATCCGGAAACTACACACTTACCCGATGACTTTGACAAGTTTAACTCGTCATCAAGTAGTAGCGATTTTAAAGAAAATTTCAAACTCAACGGCTCTTCGGAAATACTGATTCTCCTCAGAGTAGCATCGACGCAATTCAATGCATACATTTGATTTAAAAAGGCAGGGATTTCCCGCACCGGGTGATATTAATAAAGCAGAGTTTGAAAATCAGGTTCCAAATATGTTACTTCTTTTCATATCTTGGTTAATAGATGGTAAATTATTTGCGGAGGTAAGCAGTATTCTATTCAAAGTTATACTGAGTTTTACTTTTTTTGTGTATTGTGATTTAAATTCTAAAAAAAACTTTAACAATATGTATTGAAATTGCAGATGTATGCATCAGTTAAAAATATGGTACTCCAGTAATGATCCAAATCCGCTGCTTGAAGCTACCGAAGGTTGGGGGTGGACTTTAATAAATGATTGTTGGAATCCTGTTTTTTCAAATCAAAAACCTATTCCAGATATTGTACGACAATGTTTAAGCCTTTATTGTTCCGATAAAAATTGCAATAACAAAAAATGTAACTGTGTGAAAGAAGGTCTAAAATGTTGTAAGCAGTGTAAAAATGTGTGGTATATGCAATAATTGTGCAGAATGTATGGTTGAATTTGAGGATGATAAGGATTTTTTTTAACTATCGCTAAAATTATAAAAAATATGAAACAATAAATATGTATGTTAAAATGACCTGTGATTAAAATTTATACTTTCTACTTAGACAATATTATATTTATGTATTAAGCTAGAAGGGTAGTTCTTTTGATTGGTTCTCCAATAATGAGTATTTTAAAGTGTTTACCTGATTAATATATTTGCGTGACCATATTTAGGCTCCAATATACACAAAACAGATCATTTTATATTAAATAAAAGTGTGAATTTAAACAAATTATTTTCGACATACTTTTTTCTTTAAAATACTTCAATACTTCGTCAGTAATAACTAGAAGAGTAGTTGTTTGGACTGGTTCTCCAATAACGATAAAGTATTTATACCTAACTAATTAGTATATTACCGAGACCAGTTTAGGCACCAATATTATACAGAAAATAGGTAATTTCATATTAAACAGAAAAGTTTATAAGTTGAAATTTGCTTAATACCTAAATAATATTTTCTAATGATTAAAGTAAATAAATAAAAAATAATTACTTTCTACTTGTTTCCAAATTTTTGTCTATATTACTCGTAATATTTCATATTGCAGTGACAATCACGCGCCTTCCGAGTGTATGCCATATGTTACTGCGTCACAAAAATATTCATAAATAAAAAACTATCAGTCGTAGATGAAAATTTTTTTTTTCAAAAACTTCTCCCATATCTTGGCTTCAATTGCTCCGCTGCATGTATATGAAAATTTGCAAAAATAAAAAAGTTTGTCGCTTAGTGAAAATATGAGTGCATTCTTTGCAAAGTAATAAGTTCATTGTTATTTAAAGAAAATAATAAACAATAATCGATATAAACAAAAATACCGTTGGAAGCGCTTGGGTGTGTACTAGAATTAAAAAAAAAATCAGATCGATAGGTCAATTAGATTTGAAGATATGAGGATGTTAATTTTAAAAAACACGGATCTTCTAAACAATCAATTTCTGAAGTTTTTTCGAAATAAAAAATATCTGTACCACAGAAAAATATCGTAATTGCCCATTACAGGTCCCAAATAACCTACTCTACAAAATCTACAGACTTTCATCTGGTTCTACGCCAAAAAAAATAAACGACACATTCTTGGGTCGATTTCGCTCCTCTATTTTATTTCATTACATAACCTAGTTGAAAACAAAAAAAAGTTTTGATTAGCTAATTAATTAAGGTTTTGATTAATTTTACTCCACGAAAAATGTACCAACATTTACGAATAATAATCTCTTCTGTTTATTTTTCTGCAGCCAATAAAATTTTGGCAAAAGACAGGTCTCTTCGCGATAATCTTTTTGCTTGAAAAGATACAATAAAATGTTTCGGATAACAATTGTAGACAATAAAGTTATCTATTGAACTACCTGAATTGTTTATTGCTATTTCTCCAATAAACGCGGAGAAGAGTGGCACGCGAAATAATTATTTATAATAATTAAACTACTCAACTTATCAACACGAAATTCAAAGTGGTTTTATTTAATTAGTAGACGAGGCGATTTAAAAAAAACAATAATATTTACAAAATAACTACTTTCTGAACAAAAACTGATTTTTGCAAGGAAAAAAAATTGAATTATTTTTTACGATTACTTTAATTTCACTTCACTACGTGGATAAGGAGGTAAAATTGTGCCCAATTGAGATTTAAACGGGTCAATAGATAACTTAATTATCTACAATTTTTATTTGAAACATTCATTTGTATCTTCCCACTATACTTCCACTCCACTACGTGGATATGGAACCGAAAATATGACAGATGGCAATAATATTTGACATATAGTTAACGCTCTTGACAAGGAAGACACCTGTTATAACAGGATGGTCATCCTAAAAAATAATTGAACCATGTTGTAAAGGTATTTACGCAAGCCTTCCATATTTGGCACCTTTTATTTAACATTGAATTTTTGCTATCGGATGACCACTCTGTATATTTTTTTGACCAAAAGTTACCAAGTTTTCTTTGTAATAATATCTTCCGATTATTATTCTCATATGTGGTTTCGCAGTTAATAATTTTTTAGAGTGGCCGCCCGGTATACTTAAAGAGGGAAGTTCTGTGTAAATACCTTTACCGATTATTTTATACGGAATTTAAATATTTTATCTTTAAAACTCTGTAAAACTGAAGAGTATAAAAATTAATTTTATCACTGTAGATCTCCGAAATGATGCATTTCTAATCCTATATAATGGAATCTTTTTGTTTATTTTTCGCCAAAGAATTAAAAATATTTCTTCAATCGAATAATACAACTCCCTGTATTTACAAATATATAATGCATTGTTCTGTGTTATAGCTGCTAAATTATTTAGAAACATTTCAGCTGGTAGGAGCTTAAGGGATTTTCGATAATAAATCCATCTGTGCAATAAATGTCGGCTAGTAAGTACTTCATGGGTTTCCCAAAATATTATGTTCAGTACATAAAATTATATAATTTACATTTATTTGACAGAATCCTGACCGAAAAATATTTAATATTTATCGTATTTCCATAATATTGACGTAATTTTTATAAAGCCTGGTATCTATATAGTGTATTATATCTTTTTGGTGAAATACGAAAAGAAACCGGAGATCTGTTTCGATAAAAATGTATATAAAACATACTTGCGCTTCATAAATAAATGTAATTTAAAACTCGAAAAACATCCTAAATGTCAGAAAACCAACAAATATGCTCTATTCTATCTATTCGTAATGCTTAACACTTTTTATTTTCACGATCATGATAAACAAAAAAATAATGCGTTATCTACCCTCCTTTCTGTTAAATTTTGTCTCTTTAAATATTTTCTCAATACCAATACATTGAAAACTATATTGTCTGAAAACTATCTCTAGCACAGAAGGTGCTATAAACAGTCTATAAATGTGGTATATTCCTAGCATATATTTAATATACTCATAAACATCACGCATAATAAGAATTTGGATTAAGTCTTTTGAATGTTTGGTTAATAATCTTATGTCGAAATAATTTAGCGAAATCGGAAAATGTTAAAATGTTTAACAAATTTCGCATCCACCTTAAAAAACGCATGTTTTTAAAATTCTTTCAGTCTTTATGTATTACTTTTTGTCAGTCTACTACCTACTTATTTTTAATAAGAAAAAGTAGCTCGAATGTTATACAAACCTGTTTTACACGTCTATTGCCCTAATATTTGAGATCGAAATCTTCATTAGTGAATCAAACGTTAGAGTATTTTTTGCATCAAAATGAGGAACCTGAAGGAACCTGAAGGAACCATCAGGAACCTTGAAAAGAGGTGCATGTGGGGAAAAATATACCTACTCTAAGCAACTTTTGTAATATGAACAATTTACGAGAAGACACTGATTTTACAGATATTTACATTTCATATAATTTTTTTGAGTAAGAAAAATGCCATAACTTTTTTAAAATAAGTTTTAGATAGGTGCATTATTATTTGTTGAGGCACCTATATATTTTCATGTAAAATTTGAGAAAATATTATTTTTAGTTATTCACAAAATTTTAAATCAGTTTATTTAAAAAATGTTGTGGCGAGTCTTATTAAGAAAATTTTAATATTTAAGTTGAAATATCTCGAAAATTGTTCAGATTATGCCATGCATGTGTATGCTTTAATTTGTAGCGAGATCGTTATTATTAAAAACTGAAGTTACTTACATATTCTGGTCATAGCTATGTACGTAATTCAAATATCTCTTTTAGTTATCAATAAAATAGCAGCAGGAGTTTTAAGGGAGACACCCTATATATTTACATAAAACTTCTTCTGTATTTCCGTAGATAAGTAACATATTATGCAACTTATACTAAAAGTTAATGATTTCAATTCACTTGTACACAGTGGCAGTATCTGAACGAATAATATGTAAGAAATAGAAATACAAATTTCGAAAGTGAACATTCGCTAAACATTGTGTCGTAAGTCTTAATTTTTTTAGTTATGGAGCACCGCTTCAAAAAAAATTGAAAAAACTCGAAAATAAACTACTCATAGCAGTACATTTTTGGCAAAAAGTTTATGTACTCGAATTATTATTTCTTGAAAAATATGCCTACTATGTAAATAATACTTTAGGTACCATTAAAGTGCGGCATTTTTTGTATGAGGAAATTTTTTCATAATTTTTTATTCTAAAATTTTGCAGTTGTTCTCAAAAACGTGATCTCATATTTATTCGATTAATTATCAATATACGCATACCAAATATTAAGTCAACATATTAATTTTATTTTGTTAATATCTTTAATAATGGAGTGAGAGTGAAAAACATAATTAAAACATGGTACATGTATAACAACATTTGGAACTAGATTACATTTTGAGATGATTCTGTTGAAGGATTGAGGTAAAAATAAGTAAAGAGCTCAGAAACTTAGAATTGGGTGTATGTGTTAGAAGCCAGGCCTCAATTTTTTTTATAACGTTTGTCACTCCGCATAACCTGTTCTCAAAAAGTTTTGGACTACCTTCATTATTACCTCGGAGTAGACGAGTTCAATTATATTTTTCCAATTCTGTGAGCAATTATTTCCACTCACTAGAGTGTAAATATAATATCGATATGTTTTCATTTAAATAAACTTGGATAGAAAATTTGGATGAAGAAGTAATGATTCCTCGGGCAGCGGATTTTTGTTTTCAATCAAAGATGTGAAACCAAAATAAATTATTTTAAACTATTTGGACGCATATGAGCTTTTTAGAAGTGTCTTAATAGTTTTTGAAAATAAAATTGACATATCACCTAATATATGTGAAGTTGGTTGAAACCTGAAAGATAAACTGTATATTAATTAGTTTCGATATTTTGCAAGTCGTATTTTTTTGTGCTTCATCAAAAAACTTAATAAAATGTGGCTCCTAATTACAAGTATTCTGCCTTACATCAAATTAAGGATCATAATGCATTTGTAATTTTTCTATAATTCTTTATCATTTGGGCATTTAACATGTTCAATGAGATATTGAATATTTAACAGATTATTTATGTGCATACAATAATATATTTACATTTATTTTGAAAATAAAATCTTATGTCATTAACAAACATTTTTCACTTAGTGAAAATTTCACTTTCATTGAAACCAAAGTGCGGCTCAAGATTTCTTTAAGAAACGTGCGTAGTACGTACTTTGCTTTCAGTTTAAAAAAGGACTCAGTGTTCCAAGTATTTCTTATTATTAAACAGACTATACAAGTCCCTAGGTAAAATTTTATTACGGTCTCCCAGTTAAATTCCATAAAAATAGCGCGGAAATGATACCGAATATCTAGAGTTTACTTTGAATGATTCACCTTCACGATGTTAGTTATTTTCAATATTTAGAACACATTTCACATTTATTGAAATGAATATAGATTATATGCACTTTATATATTATTTCGTGTTTTAACTTCCCTCGCATACCGAAGGGAAGTATTGTATTCGAGAAAAAATCACCCTCCGAGATTTTTTAGGATTCTGACGTTTCAGAACACGTAGATTACGAAAATATGGGTTTTTCAATTCCGTCAGTCTGTCTGTTGGTGCATTTACTAAAAAACTACTTGACGGAGAGCAGTCAAACTTAGTAGGTAGTTGACGCTACTGCCAGCGAAGACATGGTAGAAATTTCACTGGAAAATATACAGGGTGGACCATCTAAACGGAATAAATAGTGAAACAATTTTTTTTTTGCTCAAATTTAAAATTTCCACGTTTCATGACGCGCTAAACCTGTTTCAAAAAAAAAAATTTGAAAATTTTTTTACCAACATCTTTTGAAAAATTTTTAAAAAAATGAAATTTCTTAACCACACACTATACTCCATTACGTGAATGTTGGATTGAAAATGTGACAGATGGCAATAATATCTGGCATATGCACCTATTATACATTTATTGAAAAATGTACAGGGTGGTCATCCCAAGAAATAATTCAGTCATGGCGGACATTTGTAAAGGTATTTGCGTAAGCCTGCCATATGTGGCACCTGCTATTTAGTATTGAACTTTTGCTGTTGGATGAGAACTCTATATATTTTCTTGACCAAAAGTTACCAGGTTTTCTTTGTAACAATAGCAATAACTATATTCCGATTATTATTCCCAATGTCATTTCGTAATTGAAAAATTTTTAGAGCGACCTCATGCGCAAATAACGAGGGAAGTTCTGTGTAAATACCTTTACCGATTATTATATTTTAGCATTAAATGGTAAATGGTAATGATAAAATACTAATTCTAAAGTTTTCTTCCATGCTTCTTAGCTTTCAAGTTATTATATTTAATAAAAAGTGGTAAAAGCCATATATATGCTTAATTATATTTAATTCGTTGTTATGAAAAAAGTTTCGATGTGTTGTGAATTAATGCTGATCTGTGTGTCGATTTAATATATTGTTTTGTATCTGTGCCAATAAAACTAATTTTATTAATAGCTTATTTACCTGTTTTAAATGTATTGCTCTGTAAATTGTTAATATGATTTAAAAATGTTGTTGACTGTGACAGTACTTAGCAAGCTTGTGAAAACGTCGTCAATACCATTAAATGAAGTTAAAATATTCGATAGGAAAAATTTTACAGATTATTCTATGATCACAGATAAGAAAGAAATGGACATAACATAAGTCTGAGAGTTTCTCTCTGATATTCTTATTTATCCTTCACATTTTTAAAGATAATTTATTCGAATTCGGCAAATAAAACGCTTATAGGAGTACCTATGGGATATTCTTATTACTTTAAGTAATAATTTCCAAGATTCTCCAAAACCTTAGTTTTTTCAAAATAATGAGTTTTACTATTAGAATTTTAAATAATACAATTTCAGCTAAAAATAACTATATTGACCATAGTAAGAATTTAGCCAAGGTGTATTTTGCCAAATATCGCCCAAGGAGCACGAGATGTCAAAAAAATGCAACAGGCCAAAAAGTTAAATGATAAAAAGAAAAGTCTTTTTGTGAAAGGACAGTTAGTATCGACGTAAAAAAAGTTCGCAGGCCAAAGGGGTCCTGTTTCCCAAAAAAATATCATCCTATAGATTATTTCGAATGGTAATAAAAATATTTGGTGGGAAGTCCAAAAAGTGTTTTTTATATCGAATTTAATTTAATTATCTTTAAACTGTAATA
Source organism: Stenurella melanura (assembly GCA_963583905.1). Lineage (NCBI taxonomy): Eukaryota > Metazoa > Arthropoda > Insecta > Coleoptera > Cerambycidae > Stenurella > Stenurella melanura. The sequence goes on from OY757314.1 coordinate 76,206,595, forward strand.
CTGAAGAGAATAAAAATTAATTTTATCACTAGATCTCCGAAGTGAAGCGCTTCTAAATCTGTTATAGGATATTTTTTCTTATTTTTCTTATTTTTCGAAAAACATTTAAAAACATTTTGTCCATCGAATAATACAACTGCCTGGATATAATTTCAACTTAAATATTAAAACTTTCTTAATAAATTAACTAAATTTAAACTATCTACATAATTGTTTTCTTAACTTTATTACAATCAATTGTTGATATTTGAAAAAATGCCAAAAACAATGTACTCTTCGTCGGGATAGCTTTAAAGAATATAGTTTTCAATGTATTGGTATTGGTATTCAGAAAATATTTAAAGAAGCAATATTTAAAAGCAAGGAGGTGGTGGGTTCTTTCGTTTAACATGATCCCGAAAATAAAACGTTATTTGAGCCAATGCCTTTTTATATTTGTTTTTAGTTCTAGTTCAACATAACATTTAAATAAAACATAGATAAAACATACTACAGTAAATTGAATCAAAGATCTCTCTAACATCGCATGCATAGCATTTGTTGGTTATCTGATATTTTGGACGTTTTTCGAGCTTTCAATGACATCTCATTATGAAGCGCGAGTATGTAATAATAACTTTTGTCCACGACTATTAAATAATGTACTCATTATGTACGTGTTTCCTCAATGATAATGCTATCCATTATTCCCTACAGTGAATAATGATTTCATTATTCACTGATTGCAGTGAATAATGAGGACAGTCAGTTGTTTATAAGAATTGACATTTGTGACATTTTGCTAAAAATTCAAAATGTCAAAATTGCAGCAACCAAAAGACAAGTGTTGTCTCTTTAAGGTTTCTAGGAAGCACTCAATGGTACATGCCGAAAAGGTACTTTAATGAACACTCAAAAACTACATGAGTAATTTGTTTTCAAAGCATAATCTATTAGCAACGCACGGCAATCCCCAACATTGTTTTTGAAACCATTTAGCTGTGCCTAGAAACTGTATTATTTTATTAGTAAGCCATGACAATGTGTCAAAGCGTAATTCTGATTTGAAACGTCAAAATTTATGTAATTTCAACGCCAACGTTATTTATAATAATTTTACACATTAGGTACACAAAAAGAGTAATAAAATTAAATAAATGGATACTGACAGTGAAAACGAGATTTCTTTGACACCGCCAGAGATAAAGGAAACTGCAGAAATCGCCACATTAAACTTGTTGCCCGAAATATCGAGAAAATTATATATTATGACATATCTTTCCTAAATAGGAGAAATGAAATAAAGATGAATTAAATAAATATTAAATATTTAATAGTCGTGGACAAAGCATAGTATTCTACTCGCATATAATGGCTATTATTCACTCTGGTGATTTACGACACTCGCCTGCGGCTCGTGTCTTAAACTTTACCATCGTGAATAGTAGCCATCATTATATGCTCGTTGAATAATATACTATTTATTTTCATGATCAAGAGGTTAGGCTTCATAAAAGTAACGTCAATATTATGGAATTACAATAAAGATTAAATATCTTTCCGGTAAGTTTAAGTCAAATAAATGTATTATTGTGGGAAATCCATTAAGTCCTTACTAGCCGATATTTATTGCACAACAATAAGTTACATCTTTTTATTTTCTTAGATAATTTTGTATCAACATGAGTAACATATGCAGTGTAACGAGGTAAATTTTTCGTTGCCAAAAATGCAGTTTTAATTAATAACGTACCTCGTTATTTGCTCCGCTTACATTCGAATCATAGGTATTGTAAATTATTATTATAGATTTCTCCTAATTTAGCTAGCTGAAACCGAGAAACAGATTTCTACTTTAAATAGGTAATTTGATAAACCTGGCAGTGAGAGGGCTGTCTATAATATTAATTACAAGATTTGATACGGAGGGCGTTGGTGAGACACCTGCGTAAATTAGTTTCATTAGACCACATTTGAAATCACTTCTGTCCGATCCGTCAAACAGCCCAGTCGGGTACTATTCCGTATATTCACAACATGTAAGTATACCGTTTTATCACCGCCGCTGGTTTCTTGTCGACCTTTTTATATTAACACCGATAAGAATAATTCACTAAAATGTGTGTTTTAAAGCAATAATTTGAAACTGATTCCGTTTAAATGTATCTGAATATAATTATTATTTTCCGACTTAGCCGAAATTAAATAAATTTATTAAATTATTACAATATAGTAAGAGAGTCCGAGTTAGGACATGTCAACTTCTCCGATTTTATCCAAATAGCCATGTTCGCAAGAATTTCCAAATGGGAAAAAGAACATGGATGATATTTCGAGAGAAAATGTGTACCGTTTACCGTTTATATTATTTTGATCCAGACCATTTGTGATGGTACTGCGATAAAATAATATGTTGTTCTACCAAATGGGTAGAAGTTTTAATTACCGTAATTTTATTTTAGCTAGGTCGTAGCAAAATAAAATCTGTATTTGCAAAAATTATTTTTGTGAAATTTATTGTAGTGTTAGTGTTAATTTGCCGTTCATTTTGTTTCCAATATTTTGTACTGATACGAAATGGAACAAAATTCATTACTTTGAAATAATTTATAGAAATTTATTATAGTCCGGGAACTGAGAATAAAATCTAGGCTACCGTAAATAAATTAACTAACATTATATTCTGATACATAGACATTTTCCTCATACAATCCGACAAGATACCACGTGGCCGAACCGAAATGCATTTAATGAAGGCACCCAGCTGTGGGGTTTGAGGCGCTTGGCAAACACCGCATCAAGTGTTGATGTAATTTCAACATTTCCGAACCAAACCGAAATACCACCGTTCTGATTATTGCTGTCTGTCCGTCTAGGCAGAATAATCTCCGCCGTAAGCTGATACCAAATCCGATATCCGTTTTATTTTCCGAACCGAGTGTAACCAAGTTTACACACCGCTTCGAATCCGTTAACCGTTTTATTTTCCGATCCGAGTGTGACTTAAGTTACACACCGCACCGAATCCGAAAACCGTTTTATTTATTTGGTATCAGTTTTATTTCATTTTGCCAAGTTCTTCACACTTACACTCTGACCGTCCATGTAGGCATGATTATTGCTGTAGATAACCGCTTGCTTTTGCCTGGTATTTGCACGCTGTCCGTTTTTTAAATTGCTTACTTGTGTAGTTTTTTCCGTTTACCGTTTTTTTCATATACCGCTTTACTACTGTTGTTTTTCACCGCTTTCACCGTTTGCTTGCTTACCACCGCTTGCTTCCGCATTAATGAGTAGCTAACTAGCTTCTCACCGCCTGGTTACCCGTACGTCACAAAATGGCGCCCTACCTAATTCAAATTAGACTAAAATGACATATCTATATAAGTTTTGTTGTTGTATTTATGCGAAACTCCGTATTTTGGTACTTAACCGTTTTTTATTGCTTTGTAAACATTTCATTGTATGTTAATAAACTTTGTTATTTACCGACCTCTGCCTTTTACTGTTGAATGTGAGTGAAAGTCTAATCTGCCGTCCGGACCCCTGGACATACCGTGTCTCCACTGTAGCTATCCCAGCCCTACTGCAACAGGCTGCGTTTAGGAGGCTAATGTGGGACCTTTGCCCCACGTAAAAATTGCAAAGGTGGCGCTCGAGATTACCGAATTTAACCGAAATACAGCTCAGCGCCAAAGTGACGCTTCCACTTGCCTATGCGCTAGGCAACTGGAAGAAAGCACGTCACAAAATGGCGCCCGAGCAGGGACCTAATTAAATGAAAGTAGACCTAATTTACGGAAGTAAACTTAATTAAATTAAATTATACCTGAAAAATAAAGATTAGATTTTCTTCACATTCGGCAGGCACCGAGTACAACCTGAAAAGTACCAATAGACTCACAGAGTCATGTGGGGTGTCATTTTTGACTAAACCGAGCACGGGGAACCGATTCCGACTACTGCCGATCCGATCCGACCGCACCCGAAGGCGTTATTAACCATTTAATAACACCTTAAGAAATTTTCCAACCGAATGGCCGTTTCCGTGGTGTTGCCATCTGAAGAGGCTGCACTTTTTACCGAAAATCCGAATTCCGACCGAACACTTCCGAAGTCTCCCGAAGTTATCCGAAAACACAAAATACCAAGTGGGGAGTCATTTTCATGGTAATCGAACCCAAGGAAGCGTTTGGTAACAATAGAAAACCGACCCGACCAACCGTTCCGGCAAAAAGCGTGCTACAGCCAAGTTACGGGTCCGAATTGAGTAAGACCCATACTAGGTGATCAATAGCATCCCGATACACCGTCTGCACCGCCTTTTACCGACCGCCCGGATTTTGCCCGGAATACTTACCGACTCCGGTGTCCTGAGTTACTAGGCAAGTGACCCCTCGTTTAATAGTAACTCAAGGACCCTGAATCGATTGCCGTAGGTTTCATCATGATCCGACCATCCGTTCCGAAAAAAATTGTATCCTGGTGAAGGGGTAAGTTCAAATCCGTTAAGTCCGATGGGAATCCGTAGTCCGCATCACTGGACGCCGTCCAGACCGATTTTTACCGATTACCGAGCACTGAGATACCGCTCAGTACCGTTCAACACCATTCCTAACCAGCTATGACAGTACATCTTGAGAATGGGCTACTCTGAGATACCGCTCAGACCATTCACCGCCATCTGTCACCCGACCGAGCCGTTTCCAATTACTACCGAACCGATCCGAGTACTTCCGAGTACGTTATTAACCGTTTCCTGACCGCCTGCCAATTTTAATTAGTTCCTGTGCTACCAGCGTAGCGAGAAGCTTCTCTGGTGAGCTACCGATTTCCGTCCAAATACTTCCGAAGTCGTACAAAGAGACCCGATGTCACAAATAGGCGTGTGGGGTATCGTTTTCAGGGTAACCAAACCTGAGAAAACAAATAGTATTATTGCGAACGCGATCCGACCGGCTGTTCCGAGAGATGTAAATACTTTGGCATTTCCTTGATTAAAAATAAATTTGGAAATTTTTCGGCGAGACCGCGTCGAATAATTTTAGATAGTTTGGGATTAAGGGACTTTGTCATTTTTCTCGAGGAATAGAACTACGATGTAACCAAGTTAGGAGGCCGTTCCCAGAATATTTGGTTGATAGCATCAATAAGGACCGTTCACATTTCAGTTTTACTGACCGACGACCCCGGAGTGTGGAGTTACTAGGAGTGTGACCACTCGTTTAATAGTAACTTGGGGACGCAGAAGCGATTGCCGTATGTTGGAGTCCGATTCGAACATCCATACAACGAGCACGTGTACCGTAGCAACCTGATAGGTTGCATTTACCGATTTTACCGTTTACAACATTTTGCTATTGTTGTTTTGTTGATTGAATCTTTACCGAATAGAGCAGGCGCGACAGGAGTCCCACTGTGCGCAAAAGCAGCTGTTCCTAGCTGCTCCGTATATACAAAACCGATCCGAACCTGAGGAAACGACTCGAGCTTGAGACCGCAAGCTGTAAAGAACTCTCCGAATACTAGCAATACCGATCAATAGCCATCATTGCAGTATACCGTTATATTTCAAACCGTTATTGAATACTAAATAATAGATATCAATTCTATTAATATCATCACATTTCACAGTTGATCCGAAATAAGAATATTTGGATTTTAACTACTATCATTGAGAAGCTAAAGAATTTATCAGATACGAATTCGTTTTTTTTCTTTTTCTTTCTCATCGTTTACCGTTTTTATTTAATTTCTTTTTATACAAAAAGAAACCCGCACCGAACTCGTGTGTTCTTTGGATTCCTTTCCAATAAACACGTACATTAGAAACCGTTGTATTTATTTAATTTATATTTATATTAATATTTTAAGTTATACTAATACCGTTACATTTATCAACTGTCAACGTTTAGTTTTGCATTTATTTTGTTTATTATCTACCAGTATCTTTTAGTCGATACACCAATACATATACATATATTATTTTTAATAATTACCGAATACCGATCCGCACTTGTACCGATTATCCAGCATCAACATCATTTAATATAGTTACATTTAACCAACTGTCAAGGTTTAATACCAACCGATCTGCCATCTACCATTACATTGCTGACCGCTACCATAACCGTCACCGAATAAACACCGTTTTGCAAACATTTTGCTTACCGTCTGTCAGTATCTCTTCAACAGATATACTATACACCGTTACATTTCCGACCGTCATCATACATCACCGTTTTACCGAACAGCATTTTTTTTTACCGTCCGCCAACATCTTTTCAACTGATATACCGTACACCTTAACACATTTTAAGGTTAACTCTAGCAATGCTGGACAATGAACAGGAAGACCTAAAACAAGTGGACAATACCCATAACCAGTAACAACAAGAAGTTGCTGAATCTAGCGATATGCGTCTAAGTTGAATATAGCTACCAACCAAACCGTTCCGATATCATGACCGTCCGCAGGCACATCAGAATCATCCGTCACAATGTCCCTAGGGACAACCGTTTACATATACATGTAGGAACAATTACCGTTTTCCGCCCTGATTGGCACCGACTCCGTCCGTTTTTACCTGAGAAACCAAGTATGGGGTTTCACATCCGAACAAAGGATTCTCTCAGTACATCCGCTCCGTTTGCTCAACTAGCTGATGGGAACCTTGTAACCGTCAACCAGGTCTAGATTTTGCGATAAATCTGATCACTGGTACCGTCGATTTAAATCACCGTCCGATATCAGCACCGTCTCCTACTAGTCTATTGGGAGTAATTATCGTAGCTAAGCTAACCGTATATCTCTGATGATGCACCGAAAACTGCCGACCGCAACCGCCAAACTTCTCGGGATACCGCCCAGGGAAGCCGCCGTTCTACCGATCCACCGTACTCGCAACGACGTACTGCTCCGCCAACAACTGGCAGGAATCCACCGAACATTCGTCCAGTAGCGAGCCCCGTTGTGCAATACCGCCGAAGCCCGAGACTACGTTTGTCCCGACCGTCCGTCTAAGTCAGCACGACTGACATTCACCACACCGACCGATCCTCCGTCTAGCGATGCCCTGCTACAAGGCATGTCGCTATGCTACCGACCGTTAACAATTTTCTATTTTCTTTTCTCCGTTTTTCTCTTTCATTATCCGTATTCTTCTCCACCGTTCCGACAGACAATTAAAGTCTGCCCACCGACCGTCCGTCCAGTCTGCCCGCACCGTTACCCACCGTTTCGACAGACAGGGAAAGTCTGCCCACCGTCCGTCCGTACCGTCCGTCCTCACCGACACGATCGACCCAGGGATCACTCCGCCGCCCGAAGTGCCCATTCATCTGCCCGTCAACGAGTATACACTACTTCCAGAGTGACGCAGTATAACCTGATAGGTTGACGATGGAGCGAACCCCAGTACCGGCATACGCTGGAAGAGTAAGATTTTATTAGGGTCTTTAACAAATTATGTTTCAGATGTTCGGATGGAGGCCGTTTTCTTTTGTTTTTTGCTGTTGATGACACCGCGGTGACAGAGTCGCCCCGTAAGCTGTCCACGTAATTTATTTCTTTTGTTTGGGGAGAAGAACCGCCGTCACTTACCGTTTTCTTATTTTTTTATATATATATTTTTTATATTGTTTGTACGTTATAGGGATCCGTACCGCTAGGAGTAGGAATAGAAAAAAAAATAATAACTGCGTTTATTATTTTTTTATTCGAAGTAAGAGGGGGGTGTAACGAGGTAAATTTTTCGTTGCCAAAAATGCAGTTTTAATTAATAACGTACCTCGTTATTTGCTCCGCTTACATTCGAATCATAGGTATTGTAAATTATTATTATAGATTTCTCCTAATTTAGCTAGCTGAAACCGAGAAACAGATTTCTACTTTAAATAGGTAATTTGATAAACCTGGCAGTGAGAGGGCTGTCTATAATATTAATATTAATTACAAGATTTGATACGGAGGGCGTTGGTGAGACACCTGCGTAAATTAGTTTCATTAGACCACATTTGAAATCACTTCTGTCCGATCCGTCAAACAGCCCAGTCGGGTACTATTCCGTATATTCACAACATGTAAGTATACCGTTTTATCACCGCCGCTGGTTTCTTGTCGACCTTTTTATATTAACACCGATAAGAATAATTCACTAAAATGTGTGTTTTAAAGCAATAATTTGAAACTGATTCCGTTTAAATGTATCTGAATATAATTATTATTTTCCGACTTAGCCGAAATTAAATAAATTTATTAAATTATTACAATATAGTAAGAGAGTCCGAGTTAGGACATGTCAACTTCTCCGATTTTATCCAAATAGCCATGTTCGCAAGAATTTCCAAATGGGAAAAAGAACATGGATGATATTTCGAGAGAAAATGTGTACCGTTTACCGTTTATATTATTTTGATCCAGACCATTTGTGATGGTACTGCGATAAAATAATATGTTGTTCTACCAAATGGGTAGAAGTTTTAATTACCGTAATTTTATTTTAGCTAGGTCGTAGCAAAATAAAATCTGTATTTGCAAAAATTATTTTTGTGAAATTTATTGTAGTGTTAGTGTTAATTTGCCGTTCATTTTGTTTCCAATATTTTGTACTGATACGAAATGGAACAAAATTCATTACTTTGAAATAATTTATAGAAATTTATTATAGTCCGGGAACTGAGAATAAAATCTAGGCTACCGTAAATAAATTAACTAACATTATATTCTGATACATAGACATTTTCCTCATACAATCCGACAAGATACCACGTGGCCGAACCGAAATGCATTTAATGAAGGCACCCAGCTGTGGGGTTTGAGGCGCTTGGCAAACACCGCATCAAGTGTTGATGTAATTTCAACATTTCCGAACCAAACCGAAATACCACCGTTCTGATTATTGCTGTCTGTCCGTCTAGGCAGAATAATCTCCGCCGTAAGCTGATACCAAATCCGATATCCGTTTTATTTTCCGAACCGAGTGTAACCAAGTTTACACACCGCTTCGAATCCGTTAACCGTTTTATTTTCCGATCCGAGTGTGACTTAAGTTACACACCGCACCGAATCCGAAAACCGTTTTATTTATTTGGTATCAGTTTTATTTCATTTTGCCAAGTTCTTCACACTTACACTCTGACCGTCCATGTAGGCATGATTATTGCTGTAGATAACCGCTTGCTTTTGCCTGGTATTTGCACGCTGTCCGTTTTTTAAATTGCTTACTTGTGTAGTTTTTTCCGTTTACCGTTTTTTTCATATACCGCTTTACTACTGTTGTTTTTCACCGTTTGCTTGCTTACCACCGCTTGCTTCCGCATTAATGAGTAGCTAACTAGCTTCTCACCGCCTGGTTACCCGTACGTCACAAAATGGCGCCCTACCTAATTCAAATTAGACTAAAATGACATATCTATATAAGTTTTGTTGTTGTATTTATGCGAAACTCCGTATTTTGGTACTTAACCGTTTTTTATTGCTTTGTAAACATTTCATTGTATGTTAATAAACTTTGTTATTTACCGACCTCTGCCTTTTACTGTTGAATGTGAGTGAAAGTCTAATCTGCCGTCCGGACCCCTGGACATACCGTGTCTCCACTGTAGCTATCCCAGCCCTACTGCAACAGGCTGCGTTTAGGAGGCTAATGTGGGACCTTTGCCCCACGTAAAAATTGCAAAGGTGGCGCTCGAGATTACCGAATTTAACCGAAATACAGCTCAGCGCCAAAGTGACGCTTCCACTTGCCTATGCGCTAGGCAACTGGAAGAAAGCACGTCACAGCAGCTTGTAGAAAAAATTAATGTTTTCAATTCACTTTTACGATTTTTTGTGTTAACAATTTATATTTCAGGGAATAATAAAATAAACAACCAATATCTCTTCCTCAGTGGCAATAACTGAATGAAATAATACGTAAGAAATAGAAATACGTTTCAATAGTGAACGCCACTGAACGTTGCATTCTTAAGTCTTTATTTTTTTTAATTAAGGAGCACCGCTTCTAAAAATTTTAAAAAAAACGACAATAAACTGCTCATAGCAGAACATTTTTGGTAAAAAAATTGTGTACACGAATCGTTATTTTCATGAATAAATAATTATTTTAATACATTTTTTACTTCCCTCGCATACCGAACGGAAGTATTGTATTCGAAAAAAAATCACCCTCCGAGATTTTTCCGGATTTTAACGTTTCAGATCATGTACATTACGAAAATATAAGTTTTTCAATCCCGTCAGTCTGTCTGTCTGTTGGTGCATTAACTACAAAACTACTTGACTGAGAACAGTCAAATTTGGTAGGTAGCTGACGCTACTGTCAGCGAAGAAATGGTTATACTTTCACTGGACCATCTAAAGGGAATAAATAATGAAAACATTTTTTTTTGCTAAAATTATAAATTTCCACGTTTCATGACATTCTAAACCTATTTCAGAAAAAAAAAAATTGAAAATTTTTTTACCAACATTTTTAAAAAAAATTTTATAGCTAAAATATATGGAATTTTTTTTTCTTTGTTCAAATTTAAAATTTCCACATTTCATGGCATTCTAAACCTATAAAAAAAAATAATAATTTTTTTGAAAAAAAAATTTGTTGAAAATTTTATATAGAAAAAAATTTAGAAATTTTCAAAATTTTTTATAAAATAGGTGATGGAAAAAAATGTTTGCCCAAATTTAAAATTTTTACGTTTTGTGACATTCTAACCTATTTTAAAAAAATGTTTTAAATATTTTGTACAAAATGGATGATAGGTAAAAAATTGTATTACTCAAGTTTAAAATTTCCACGTTTCATGACATTCTAAACATTTTAAAAAATAAATTTTAGAAAATAAAAAAATTGTGAACATTTTTTTTTAAATAATATCTAAATATATTTCAAGAAAGAAATTTGTTTTGAAAATTTGTTTTTTATTATTTTACCACCACAATAGAATAGATTCTAAAATTTCCACGTTTCATTATATTCTTAACCTATTTCAATATAAAAATATTTTGAAAATAGAAAGAATTCCCACCATTATACAGTAGACAATGGAAAAAAGTTATCAGTTTTTCTCTGTAATGATAGGGCTAACTACATGGCGATTATAATTCTCATATGTCATAAACCTACATTTTTACTTTAAGAACCTCTACATTCGTGTTCGATCGCAAAAATTATACCGACTTTCCTGATTTTCATTTTTTCGTAATCTTCTTAAGAATACGATTATAATATTTTGGGTTTAAAAGAGTAAGTTAGTTCCTTTGACGTTTGTTAGTTTTGAGGTTAAATTTAATTATTCTGAAATTGGATTTAAACAAATCGACAAATAACTTTATGTTTACAGCTTTATCCGAATATTTTTTGTGTTTTCAAAAACCTGTTTTTTTTAAATTTTCTCGACTAACAAAATAAACAGAAGATATTTGTATTCACCAGGCTAGGTACTTATTCAGATTTATACAGTCTACCGATAAAAAAACAGCAACTATCTGCCTCAAAAAGGTTAGAACGCGTCAGCATTTGGAAGCGGAAGAGAATTTTACGTGATAACTGATGACCCACACATTTTTAAATATTCTAAGCAGCGCCCAACTCAGCATACTGTAATCCTGTAAACCCGATACATTTTTTAAAAACACTTAATAAATGGCCATTCTGGCGTTCGCGATGTTGCCAATATTTGGATGTAATAGCGTATAATACATCATACTAAAATTACTATATATAGACGGATGTATCAACGCACTAACTATTATACAAATGAAGTCGATAGCAGCGCCACTGATATATAGTGGAACTAAAAATTTAATTTGCGGGTGTAGACGTAACTTTTTGACCTCCACACAAAAATTTGAGTATAGGTTTCTGATGGCATCTATAAGCTTATAAAGTTGAAAACAAGGCAAAACGCTGTCACCTCCGAAATCGGATGTAGCAGCGTTATATATGAGGTGACAGCGTGTAGCTAGTACCTACTTTGGATATGACAACGTACTGTGCATACGTATATATATATATATATATATATATATATATATATATATATATATATGTCAAGCGATACCTTTGGGGGCGCAATCCCCACCAAATCCCCTCCACTTTTTACCGCGAAAATATAGGGTACTTTTTTTTCAGCTCATCTGATAGAAAAATGTTTGGCGTTTCCATAGCTGTACAGTTTTTTGAAAAATCTCTTATAGTTTTTGAATTATGGGCCTTTGAAGTTTTCTGCGATGTATCATTACTATTGAGGTCCTCAAGACCTCATTGGAACCGTTCAGTAGACATAAGAGGGGGGTTTGCATCTTTGCTAAGTTTTAGCTCTTGTGGATATGGTTGTTATTTAAGCACCGTGTTTGGTAGAATACAGTTATAGCTATAGAAGTTATATAGAAATAATTACAAAGAAATATGGTACTTTTATTTTATGTGATTGTTATTATTAGTGGTATGACTGAAAACATTTTCTTTATAGTAGATTGTAATTAACTGTGACAAACAATTTGCAATTACAATACGAACATTACCAAAAAATGGTAGATTGCCTGTAATAGACTACTTGCCTAATGTCAGGAGCTTTCAAGTCAGTAACCCAAGTCATTTGCATACATATTGGAGGTCCATGAACCATACTGTTATATTAAAAGTATCTTAATTAAATATTAGATTATATCTATATTTCATACAATATAATAAATATCTGAGCCAAGTGTTTAGTTAACCGCCCCGATAATGGTATTTCATTAGCTCCATTTACAGAGTGAAGTGAAGTACAAGAAGGCCATGCTTGCCCACACTTTAATTTAGAAGAATTAACACAGCATGTGTGGTTTTCTGGCAGTGTTAACAGAGCAGTAGGTAGATCCTGGGATTTTCACTCATTATTTTTCTGTGGCTGTACACTGTGTACACTGCTGTGATAAGACCCATACATTGCTACGCAGTCATTGCCTGTTGGCAAAAAGTAGCTTCTCAATTAGAGGCTGGCTTTTCTATTTTATAGAAACAACGAAAACAACATCTACAGCTGTAATACAGAATATACTCAATTGTATCCCTCCTCTATATAATCTCAGCAAAAACTATAACGTAACATTGAGCATATCAGGAATAAGGGACTATTATATTACAAACGTGAGCAGATCTATAGGATCCGCAGCATTCAGGGTTGATCCCGTGGTTCCTCTGGCTGTAGAAATCGCCTTTAAAGATGCCTATATTTTGACGCACCTAGAGGTGTGCAACTGCATAGAATATGAGTGGTGGTTCACCCTTCACTCCACACATCTGACACATAGGGTTGATTTTCAACCCCATTGTATGAAGATGTTTATTCAGAGGACATAGTGTCCTGTTATGAAGCCTGCTATAAATCTCATTTTTTTCTCTATCGAGCCCAAGCAGCCACTTGGCAGACCGAAGGCTGGCTCGGGGGCAGGAAAAGAAGTTGTATCTCCTTCTACCGCCAGCCAGTCTGCTTCTTTATCATTCCACACCTCTGTGTCCGGGCACCCATATGAGATTGACACAGTTGGGTTCACACAGTTATGTCAAAATATTCCGACAGTTTAAGACCAGTCTTGAGGTCACCTTGTCTGACGCAAGAGCCCTCAAGGCTGTTTGGCTGTCGCTGCATATGTAAATATGTTTGTTGACGAAATTTCTGCTGAGATTCTCGCTTGCACACGCCACTATGGCATATTCTTCTGCTTGGAATATACTGGGATACTTTCCAAGTGGCACCGATATACGAGCCCTTGGTTTGCCAGCATCAGTTCCCTCCTGAGTCTTAGATCTATCGGTGTACAATTCAAGACCTCCAGGACTTAGAAGATGATCTTCTGGACTGGGTAACACAACTGAGTATGGAATAGTGAACCTGTAGATGGGGAGACACTGGTCACCTTCTGATTGAGTGATGACCCGGTCTCTTACCAGCAGATCCAGGGCCTTTATATGGCCCCCACCTCGTTGCCTCCACACGTCTGTGTCCGGGCACCCGTGTGAGATTGACAGAGTTGTGTTCACACAGTTCTGTCGTCCCGTTCCAATAAGGGACTAACAAGTCGTGCTAATCTACAGTGGTGGGTCAAAAATGAACCATGTCAGAGGAGGTGGAGGTCTACTCAGGAGAATTTGATCTACATCCAACAATAATAATGATAATAATAATAATAATATTTATTAATTTCAGAAAAAGTACAAGTACAGTTAAGAAACATTGTCTGTAGAAATACAAAGAAAATGTCACAAATAACATTGTACAACATATACACACAAAAGAGAAAAACATGTGAACAGTGAACGATTAAACAAATATTATAACTAAAACTATAGAAAAGTAGTCACGCATTTTGTAAAAAATTCGTCAACACTGTAGCTGTTCATGTCCAACAAAAATGATTTTAAAGAGTTTTTAAACTTATAATACCGCTAGGCACATACACTACTAATTCCAGAATGAGCTAATGGGATTTATGCAAGCGGTAATAGAACCCATTAATATAAATATTAGTGAGAATGGTGTCAAGAGTAGGAAAATCATAATGTATTAAAAATAATATAAAAATAAAGCAATTTACTTCCAATAAGTTACATATAAATTAATTTAAAAAGTAGATACTAAGAAGTAAAATATATGTAAATGTACTAAGAGTAACAATCAAATTCATAAGTACAACTTGTGAAACCAAATGGGTGACAAAACTAACAAATAGTTGAAACTAGTCATAGGTTAAGAGCTGCAATAATGAGAATTTCTTTGATATGGTGAGTATCGCACAAATGAGATATTAAAGTTATTACACATTATGAATATTGGTGATTGAACTAGATAATTTGTTCATGGAATAGTGCAGATAAATGTTTTACTACTTCTCACTTCAATAAATTGTAATAAAAATAGAAAAAACTCAATTTTACTTTACAATTACAACTATATTTAAATTATATAAAAATAATTTTCTTATTCTAAACTTAAATTTAAACATTAACACATAACTAATGCAAAATTAAACAGATAATTGCTGCATTTCCTAAATATTTAGAACAGTTCTAAATTATATTATGATTTCCCAATTAAGGTCAAGAAATTCTATGATGATTTTGGAGATTTCACATTTAGTTCTTGAACAGGGTGGTTCACTGCTAGTGAGATATGTCCTCTTCATATCTCCCTAGCAATAGGTTCATAATCAGAGTAATAATGTGTAGCATTTTGTTAAAATTGAAATAAAGTTACCCTCTATGTTATTTGTTAGTTTTAAATAAATATTCTATTTCTTCCTGTAAAATAAATTTTAACGATAAAATAGGATAATACAGCCAATAAAAATAATAGCATAGTTTTATGAAAATAGAATTTACAATTATCAGTTTATTTCAATTTTTGTTCGTTACAAAGGGGCACAATTTTTCTTTCTTTCGGGTATTTATAATATAGGAGCCAGCGTGTAATTACCTGACACTCGTAGTATCAGCTAGAGACTTGATTAGTTCTGTTCCTTAGAGCAAGGCAGACAAAAAAAGTTATATGAGAACTTTTCTTAATCGTGCAACTTAAATTTATAAATTAAATAAACTATTATTTAAAAAAATCAACTTGATATTTACTAGTCATGTCTTAAGAGTCTGTCTGTCTCTGGATTTCCACTAAATAGGAAGTATGCCGATAGTATTTTTGTAATTACTAAGCAGTAATTAGATGAAGAAATCAGCTTAGTACTTGTTTGTCATGCCCAGTGACATAGCCTGCAGGTTTACGTGCATTAACCAAGATGATGTCAAATCGTATTATTCCATTAATAAGTGCTAAGTAATTGATAAAAAAATATTCGCTTGATACAAATACTTGCGCCAATTGTAAAATACATATTTAGTTATTTAGTGAAGTTTGCACCATAAGGAAATTTCTCATGACTTTCGTTGTCTGTCGTACTCTAATGAACGGAATTAATAATGTCTCAAACGGATACAAATTTGTGAGGTAATTGCATGCTGCCTACCGCAGTCAGTTAAATTTAATTTCAGTTTTTGTTTATTTATTTATAAATTTTATGGGGGTTACTGTGGTTTAAACGCTCTTAGGATTGATAAAATTATAGTCACATGAGAGGTTCAAAGAAAAACAAATGATCAAATCTGCTCTAAAGCTGCAGTTAAAAAAGAACCCGATTTTTATAAGCTTTAAACCACAACTCAGAAGCATCAAGGTACTTGGCAGTCCTAACCTAGAATCAGATCCATCTGCAGGTTTTCCCAAAGTCAGAAGATCACTGAAGTGGCATAGGTAAACGGTGAACACAACTGATAGTGGCAGTAAACAGGCACACTGTATCTCTACCCTAAAAATCAAACAAAATTAGTAAGTCAAAATGTAATGCAGGGTGCGGCAGAATGGATGGGTAGTACACGTGAACGAAGCGGAGTAGAGTGTTATTGATAAAGTCTTTCAACTCGGGGAGATACGCCATTTGTTAGTCACAATGGTCATCTGGACGAGAGAACGTCGTGCGTTCGCAGTCGAGGAGTATTTGAAATCAGCTAAGTCTGTGATTGTTGTGCAACGAACATTTCAATATTCGTCGTCATGGTCCAGTCCCAAAACTTGACACAATCGTCAGATAGGTTCAGAATTTTAGAACTCTACAAGACTTGAAAGACTCCATTACAAGAGAAATTCGGAGAATTGGCATTAACTTGATGGAAAAAGTAATGAGAAACTTTCAGAACGGTTGGAGCAATTCATTGCAGGAAAATAATGTCACCTGTATGACACAATTTTTTTAAAATGATAATTTTTTCATGATTTCCATTTTTCGGTTGTTTAATGGCAACATGCAAGCTTTAATTTTTCGTAATATATTTTCTTTACTTAAAATATAGTCGAGTTATTCTCATTTTTTTAATGACCTTATTTATATTATTTCAAAAATCCCCATCCAGAGACTCATCCAATTTCAAATATTCCTCGACTGAGAACGCACAATGTTATCTCGTCCAGATAACCATTGTGACTAACAAATGGCGTATTTCTCCGAGTTGAAAGACTTTCTCAACAACTCTCTACTCCACTCCGTTCGTGTATAAATACTACCTATCCTTTCTGCCGCATCCTGTACAATCATTGGAAGAGTCAGCTTATATAATGCCAGGCTCGATAAAATTATACGTACCATGCCACTGTGAATTAATCATGGAAGGGAAATTTTAATTCCTCAAGTCGGCATCTATAAAATCCAGCTGCCTGGTCCAGTCTAGAATAATTCATCCTAAAGTGTTTGCGGGAAGTGGACAGATGTTCTGATATATCTTGACATTATAGTTGTATTCTCGAGAACATGGAAGGAACACCTGGAAAATTAGGAAAAGTTTTTCATTGTTTGTGAGATGCAGATTTCACACCAAATGCATCTATGCAGAACCCAAAGTGAAATTATTAGGCCATGTCGTGAGCAAGGTAGATATAGCCCCAGATAGGGACAAGCTAAAGGTAATAGAGTTCCCGGAAACAAAGAATATGTGATGTCCAACACTTCGTTGGTTTATGTAATTGTTATAGAAATCATCAAAATATTTTCTATACTTGCCACACCTTTATATAATATCGCCATAAAAAATTAAACTGGCTTTATTTGGGGGCTCTCGAACATAAAATGATGTTTAATGACTTAACAGAGAAATTGACCAGTTCTTCAGCACTTTAACTCAAATAAGGGGTGTGAGCTGCAAGTGGACATGTGCACTATAGGTATTGGCACGATATAATTACAGGATTGGGAGGGCGCTCAGCCGCATTCTGTCTACATCAGTAGAAGCCTCTCGAAACCAAAGAGGAATGATACAATAGGGTGTGTGCACTATATAACAATTCACTTCAAATGATGCATTAATATCAAGTAATACATAAATATGAAAGCCTAAATGCATTCATATTAATCATATCATGAGATTAAAATAAATATTTAATAAACAAATCGACCTAAAATTCAAATATTTGAATGATTTCGAAAACACCATGTGACGTCATACATCTTATGTGTGAAGTTGGCAACGCTTTGCTGGCAACGCGTTGCTACTTCACACACACATATTGATATAGAAGATGACGTCACGTGGCGTCAACGGGAGACAACGGAAATAAGTTTTGAGCCAATGTTAAAAGCAATATGTCAGATATTATTAATGTCATTAATATAAGTCAGAAATATGAGTGGAGTAGCAAATAAGTGGTGTTTTGTGCCAACATGCAGAAATACTTCTATAAATGCCCCAAATAATAACTTTATAAGTGTTCCTAAAACCAATTATTCACGAAGAATGAAATGATTTGAAGCAGAGAATCGCAATGTTCCCAAATCGAAATGGACATTTTGTTGTTGTGAATATCATTTTAATGTAAGTACAATTTATTTGTTATTATGGTAGAAACTAATCGACAATAGCTAAATGACTCATTACCCTTAATATTGTAAATAGATCATACTAGGTATATACTTCCCTTAGAATTATGCTTGTAATGGTATGATATGTATTTTGAATTGTAACTAATAATCTAATTACTTAGTTATATGTATTTAACCCTATGAACTCCCACCTATGTTATATATTATTACTAGATATAAATATACTTCTTTATTATTTTCAGCTTGAGGAAGACATGAAAAATTACATGCGATACAAACTTATGAGAAGATATATGATTTTGAAGGAGGATGTAGTTCCACGCATATTTGCCTACCAACCAGAAACAAAAAGAGATGCGCGTCTGCACCAGAACGATCTCTCCCTTTAAAACGACAAAGAGAACAGTTAGTTGAGTAGGCTTTAATGCAGGACACGAATTCCATTATATTAGAAGATGTATCACCCGTTACAGATTGTCATCAATCCAAAAGCACTGAGCAGGTCAGATTAAACGAACATGTGATGAAACATGTTTATCAACAAGATGATATTCAAATTGTGCTGGCTAAAAATATGGAAATGATATATAATGAACAGGAATATTTATCACCAGTTGTAAATTTTGATCAACCCAGTACGAGCACTGATCAGGTCAGATTAGATGCAGACGAACATGTGTTAGAACAATTTTATCAACAAGACATAGGTCAAATTATACAGCTAAAAGTGTGGGGGTGCAGGCCAAACCATTCTTTCGTAGTAAATATGTGACATGTAAAATTAAAAGTGATGTGAGACACAGAGCTTCCTCAACAGGAAAATATTTCGTATCAAATGATGTTGTTAACTTCACCAATAAAAAATATTAGTCCAAATAAAAAGTTTTTATTCAATCAAGTTCAGTTCAGTGACATCATCAAACTCAAAACTTATTTCCATTGCCAAGTTAAATTAAAAGGGTGAAGTTTGTAATGCGTTGCTGGCAACGCGTTGCTAACTTCACTTAAGTTGTAGAACGTGTTTTTGACAGATTGTAGATGATAAGTTGTATAGCTTACCACTGTAGTAAACTCAATACTGCTACATCTATATGATGAGTGACGTCACATATGTATAGGATATAGGTTTGCCCTTTTTGGTGGCGAATATTTAATTCAAAACTAAATTTCTTTTAAAATTACTTAAAAACTTTTTTTTTGCCGAAAAATTGTTTCAGCTATACTATATACCATGAGTACTTTATAATTTTCGATTAAAAAAAAAATAGTGCACACACCCTATTATGGAACTAGAATTAGCAGCCATCTGGGCTCTAAGATATCTGAGGCATTTGATTTAAGGAAAACCTCTAAACATTTCTCTTTCTCTTTAACTGCCTTCGGCTGTCAAATAGCCTTTGAAGATGAATTTCAGCCAAACAAAACCTAAATAGCTGGATACGCTGTATGATTACATATCAGTTGTTATTTACATTTTTTTACATAAATGGCTCACTGTATTTAGGGCCCAAATATTCTGCAAACATCGAGAGCTGAGAAGGGCAAGGGCAGCCATTTTGAATAATATTTAATATTATGTTTATTGCCATTTACTTTGGTTTTTGAAATAAAAATGTGTTGTAATATTCATTAGTTGACATAACATTTAGAAATAAGTAATTTGAAATCATTTCCTGGCGAAAGAAATAAAAAATTATAATTTTGAGGAGATTAACAGTTTTGTATAAACAGAAAATTTATAATGCGCTTTGTACGTGCGAAATATCAGGTACTTAGATATTTAAAGAAAAAATTATAACAGCATGTAATTTTATTCACAATTTGTCTTTAAAATTGCCTTGAAATTTTTATAAGTACATATCTAATAAAGTATATGCATTCGTTTTCTTAAATCTATTAAAGGTAATTTTACAGCTAAATAGTTTATAATAGAAAGAATTGTACACTAAAGCCGTTACATAGCAACACATTATTTAATTTCGGTATTTAAAGCCATATTATTTTGAAATTTCTTTTTTTTTCTCGCTTATTTAAAGTGGGAATATTTCCCCTACTGAGGCCTATCACTGACGCCAGGAGACGAGCTACCCCCAACCTGAAAATTTTGCCAAACCTCTTCTCTATCGAAGAGTAGGGATCTTTTATTTGCCTAACATTTAATAGACAAGGGACCAACTGCTTTACATCCCCTCCGATGGATGGTATATCTGCTATGTAACCGCCGCCTAAAGTTATATACCTTCTACGCATGCGCTGATATACAGCCGTTAGAAGACAGAGCGAGAACACTGTTTCGTATCGTAATACGAGTATCGGCAGACGTATCTACATTCACTACATTAAAATACCAGAAATATACCACTCAGTCTCTGTAGTCTAGTTCTATCCCCAGATAAATGGTTGCAGCTAAAAAGCTATAGCAACATTTTCAAAGCAAGAATATGGTGTACCACTTTGATTGTTACAGCGTGGTCACAACGTACCTATTATACTACAACAGTTACCTATTGTGGCAAGTAGCTGCTATAATCAAATAACTGCTAATACTTGCTGCCGTAACATTGACGCAGTTTTTTACAGATGTTGTGGTATTTGGGTAGTACAAAATAAAATATATTTACAAGAATATATACATATTTTACAATAAATTATTATACATATTTTAATTTTCCATTGAAATTTTAGAATGTAAACTAGAAAATCTTTCACATTTATTCACATCATAACTGGTTTTAAGAGAGGTCCAGTGGCAGAGACAATGACAGATCGCAAGAGATTGAACCGAAGCAGGTAGAAATGTCGGAGTACGGGTATTTCAGACTAACTTTCTCTAACAGTACAGGCTCATCAATATAATACATAATAGAAATAAATTACATGCTAATAAGCAATCTGACTGACTATGATTTTATAGTGTTTGCATCCATAATGACCTCTTACAACTCTCATTTTTTATTTCCAAATAGACTTAAGGTAATGTAAAGATCATACCAAACTTATAGCATTCTAAGTCGTAAAACAGAGAAGCGCTCGATCTAATAAAGACATGATGTTCATCTGCTGGACGAGAACTTGAAAATAGCTATTAGAATTTTGCTTTTACACCAAAGATGCAGCTAATAATGTAGAGATAATTCGCTGATTAAATTGGATTGGTTGATGTCTTATTGATTATTTCTTGTTAGTTAAATCTTATTCAACAACAGGCATGTACACTTGCCTGTAAACAGAATAGTACATTATTATTATAGTCTTCGTAAATAGAAAACGAAGAGTATATTGCATTCGATCGGCACATTTCTAAAACCGGTAATATTGCTCGTAGAGAAAAAATTTTCATATCGCTGTGTTGGTGATCGAATTCTGAACAACTTTCAAAATGTCCGTCTGTCTGTCCGTCCGTCCGTCACGTTTCTTGTAAGCACGATAAATCAAGAACAAAAAGTCAGATTCTATTGAAATTTGGACAGTAAGTTAGTGTTAGCTAGAGGAAGAACCCTATTGTTTTTGAACAAAATCAATCAATAAATAAAAAGTCATTAATTTTTTAAACGAAAAAAAAAAAAAAAATTTTTTGGTTTGTAATTAAACAAAAAATGTTTGAACTAATATCATTTACAAAAAAAAAACTGCAAAGAGTAACCTATAGAATGTGCAACAATTATATAACAAGTGTAGTAAATCGGCGAAGAGTATAATGGTTAGCTTGTTTATTATCTAAATTACCGGCTACTATGCAAACAAAAACCACAAGTAAAATTGGACACCGGAACTTTTGACTCGAAACTCTGCCAATTCAGTGTTTTCCGAGGTGTTTTCACAAATTTTAAAATCTCTTTGACTGTAAAGATAATACTTAATTATGGTTAAAAAAATTAAATTTTCCCAAGCAATCGATTTATTCCTTAAAATAAGCCTTTTTAAATTTGAATTTAAATTTTACCGTGAAAACGGTACGTCCTTAACATTTTATAATGGAAAGTAAGTGGTGTTTTGTGCCAGGATGCAAAAATGCATCCAAGAAAGCACCTGAAAAGGTTTTCGTGACAGTACCAAAACAAAAACAACGCAAGATAAAGTGAATTAAAGCCGCTAGATGTGATCCATCTACAACAGTATTTTTCTGTTGTGCGGATCATTTCAAAGTAAGTTGAATAAGTAATATAAGTTTAAAACTTAATTATTATGCGAGTATTAGT
Organism: Stenurella melanura; assembly: GCA_963583905.1. Lineage (NCBI taxonomy): Eukaryota > Metazoa > Arthropoda > Insecta > Coleoptera > Cerambycidae > Stenurella > Stenurella melanura. The sequence goes on from OY757314.1 coordinate 76,229,176, forward strand.
CTAAAATAGTGAATAACTAGCTACCTAACCCTGTTTACATTACAAGTTTATGAGCAATATTTATAGGTTATGTTTATATAATATCAACCTTGTATGTATATATTGAGCAACTATATACAATAATCATAATATAGGAATCAATAGACTACAGAGAGAATAAAAAAATTTAGTACTTATGTTGTAGCTTTAGAGCCCCTCACTTCTGCTATGTTGAAACGTTCATCTTTCTTCATAAATTCTGCGATCATGAACACATCCACTGCCGGTAAATTTCCTAAAGTAGCTCTTACGAATCCTGTATTAGCCATTTCGAATTAAATCACAGGTAAAAACGTACTAAAAGTTTTTAAAAATGCTATGTTTATATACTACGTACATGCGATATTACCGTTGGATGTAATCGATGACGTTATGTTAATTATTTGTTGAAATATTAATTCAAGACGACGGATTGGTCTTTAAATACAGGAAAATGCTTTAATACATTAAGTACTTCATTTTAATAATATCGAAAAAGCTAATTTGCATATAGTGAAAACACCTAATACCGTTACAATTATGAAATAAATGGACATAGACAATTTTATGGAGAATTAATTTTCTATAAAAAAAGTCAGTGGTAGCATACATATATCTTCAATACTTTAGACGTGAGAGTGATTTGAAAGTTGAATACAAAATTTACATTCGTCCAGTGTGCTACCACTAACTTTTTTATAGAAAATTTAATTTTCTATAAAATTATTTACGTCCATTTTTTTCGTAACTAACGGTTTTGGCAGCGTTTCGAGTCAAACATGCCGGCGTCCAATTTTTCGGAGAGGCTCGCTCATTGAAAAACAGTCACTGAAGAAACTGTGGTGGAAAGACAGTTTCTCCAAAAGTGGAAGCCAAACATTCGACAGTGTTGTACTTCTCTATCTTCATCATACAGCTGCACTAAAATGAAACGGAAGGAGGTACACAGTTTAATGACAGACGTCATTGTAATTGCCCGCATGTCGATAGTGTAGAAGAAAGGGATTCACTTGTTGATGGCATTTCATAGCTCGGCTGCACACTTTTATAACTTAGAATGCTATAAGTTTGGTATGATTGATGTATATAATTAAGTACTTACAATTTTCTATTTCCATATTTATTCTTTTGATGTATCTCCTAAGCACACCCATATAGAGCAAAAGTTGGGTTCCTGAGAGTAAAGCAAAACAAGACTACATCTATGCAAAATAGAGGACTACAGCTTCCGAGCACAGGTATGACAAACACTGTGACAACCAACCATGCGGGGCCTGCCTTTTTTATAATACCATCTCTGAAACTTGTTTCTGTGAAAGAACTCGATAGACTGCTAAACTACTACCATTCAATAAGCTACTACCATCGTTCTGTTTACCATACCTAAAAAAATAAAGGATAAGATGAACCACCCAAACATTATGCCAATGACAAAAACCTACCTTAACAAAAAAAACGGTCTTAAACATTTCTCCCTTTTCAAACACCTTCATTATAGATAGGCAGATAAATGGTAATTTTGATGATCCTTGGGTTTTAATTTGTCTTACATTTTGTGTTACATGTGCATATCTTGAATGAGTAGGTACCTGTTCTATGGCAAATAAAGTATGTTTTGTCCGTGCCTCTATTTTTTTTTATACCATTAGTTACGTGTAAACATTTTAATTATTTTGCATTCTCTTCTTTCCAGATAACAAAACCTATCAAATAAAATAATTATATTATTATTATTATGCTAACTCACAGATTACGAAAAACTTACTTTGCTTGTCTTCGAATAATGCATATTTATTTCTATATCACATATGAAATGTATTTATATACATAACACCATGTTTTCTAAACAAGTGGTAAGATTTTGCGCCAGTTCCGGCCATATTGCCACTTGCTTGTGATACCAGCGCCGCGCGCCGTAGTGGTAATTCCTGATCTCACAAGAAGGCGACAAACACAAGAAGTTACAAGCATTAGATATTGACAAAGCACAGAACAACATACAATTTTTTTTCATTCGGATTCAGACCATTTAGGTTTATAAGTTTGTGTATTTTTTTACACTTGATGTGTAATCTGTGGATTCTCGGAAATATTGGCTGTGTGTAGGGCAGTTCGTACTCCATTTCCCTTCGTCCGGAATGCATATAAGCATTCTTTACTGTCCTACGGATATGGCAGTATTTGCGAGTATTTCATTGGCCGTTTCAAGGACTTATAGGGCAGGTTGTGTCAACCAAGTTTAAACCAGAGTCAGCTTGATCCAAAATCAAATTCTATGGTTACGAATGTGGCAACAATCGTAACTTTTGATTTTGATCTTTGATCAGGCTGGTTTTCGTTTAAACTTTGTTGATACAATCCGTCCTAAAAGTCCATGCGTTAACTATCTATTTATTCCGTGCTATAGCGGTTGCTTCTGACTAGATGGTTCATGCATAACGTTCGCGCTTAGGGCAGAGTTTAATAAATAGAGAAGACAAGCCTCTCCGTACCGTACCCTCTCTCTCCTCTCTGTTTTACAAAGCAACACAGCCTTACCCGGCGCGCTTTGATTTCATTGAATCTTTGTTTTGAATAGCGTTCTGCTTTATTTACAATTACACGTGTTTTCTCAAATTTTTCTTCTGTTTATAACGTTTAATTTGTATATTACTTAATTATTTTTTTGTGACAATGGTTAAAAGTTTGTAGAAAAACTAAGTCACCCATAAGTCCCAGGTTGGTATACACCTATTGTCATCTCATCTGTCATAATGTCATTGCATTGCAATCGTCACCTCCCCTCACATACTGTGCGACAAAGAGAGAAGGAACTGTGTGAGAAGGATGAGAAGCCTACAGCCTCCCGCTGCTTATATATACATTACGCTTATGGAGCTTGTCTCCTCTATTTGTTAAATTCTTTGGCTTAGGGTGCGAGAGGTCCCCTGTTCAACTCCTGTACATACGCCAATTTTTTTTATTTTATTTTGAAATGTAATGTATTTTTTCACAAAAGGTTTTATTTGACGGCAGAAATGTTTTCCTTCCTTTTCCTATAATGATTTCACTCTTTCGTGTGATGGTTAGGTTAGTTAGGTTGATTTTTATTTTGCTATCTAATTGTTAATAAATTATCAGCGCCGCAGGCAGTATTAGCGTCGCAGACAAGGAAAGAGGGGGGGGGTATAATTTTTTATAAGGAATATAATATTCTTGTTTTGATTTTGCAAACAAAGCGTTCCGCCAAATAGGTATATATGTTTGTACTTATAATTTAGAAACATTACAAAGAAATCAACCTTGTTACGTTACATGTAACTTATTATTATATTTATTAAAAATCTTATTATTATAGGTAGAAGTTACACGAGTCAAATTAGTCTTTAAATTATAACATTTTACATAGGCGTCAAGCCGCCGTATAGCTTTGAAACGGCCAATGAAAACTCGCAAATACTGCCATATCCGTAGGATAGTAAAGAATGCGTATATGCGTCCGGAACGCATATAAGCATTCTTTACAGTCGTACGGATATGGCAGTATTAGCGAGTATTTTATTGGCTGCTTCAAGACTACGGCTTGGCGAACACGTAAAATATTTTATTATATTTACAAACGAATGCGACACGTGTAACTTCTACCTACTATAATTTTTAATAAATAATAATAAGTTACATGTAACATAATACAGTTGATTTCTTTATTTATTATTAATATTTCTAAATTATACAAAAATATATTTGGTAGTAGCGAATAATACAATCCAAGAAGGGCAAGGAACATTTACGCCGTTTTTGCAATTGAAAATAAATTGCGAAAACGGCGCAAATGCTCCTTGCCCTTCTCGGAAATCACCTACTGACTTTCAACGAACGATCTTGACCTACCTCAAAAGATGCTGTGATAACTGTAGAGTAGGTACATATATACCTACACATTTTGTACACATCTGACCGAAAAAGTAAAATAAAAATTATGGAGATAATTAACAAAACAAGGAAGCTCTAAAAAGGAATCGCCAAATCTAAATAGATTCTGCGCCACTTCAGCGCGCATGGACTTTTAAAGTCAGCCAATGAAACGATCAATGAAATCTGCGCAAATACTGTCATATCCAAAGAGTTTAACGAATAGAGGAGACAAGCTCCATAAGCGTAATATATAAGCAGCGGGAGGCTGTAGGCTTCTCATCCCTCTCACACGGTTCGTTCTCCCTTTGTCGCATAGTACATGAGGGGTGGTGACGATTGACGACAATTGACGTTATTTGTTGGAAATCAAAGAGCGCCAGGTAAGACTGTGTTGCTTTGTAAAACAGTGGAGAGAGAGGGTACGAGGTGTGCCGGGTGTGCGACAAGGACGAAGAGCCTACCGTCTCCAAGGCAACTAAACCGCGACTCCCGGCAAATCGCCAGCTTGTCTTCTCTATGTATTAAACTCTTTGGTCATATCTGTACGACTGTAAAGAATGCGTCCGGAACCAATAGGATCATAACCACTTTTTTTTCCATTATGCTCGATTCTCGATTTGATGGATTTAGATTGTTACTCGTGTTACAAAAAATAGTCGGAATAATGTTTCAAAATTTCTATTTTGATGTCATTGCGCTCTCGTCTTGTTTTGATTAGCTATCGATTGAGTACCCTACTTAACTAGTTTTTTATCCCTTCTTGCGTAAATTTCTTAAAAAGCCACTTTACATTAATGAAATGCATGTGGCATGCAAATTTTTATTGCGAGCATGCATACATCGAGCTGTTTCGATCAGCTGATGGCAATATTTTTCATTGCATTGAATTGGCACGTGTTCTAATCACTGAACTATACATAATAAATGGAAGACCAATACAGATATATGCGCGTGAACAAAATACTTCAATCATGCGATTGAAGGTTCCCGGGATATGCGTCGCCGCAGTCGAAATCTAGTTTTAAAAGTATGTTGGAGCTTAAGTCAGAATGCTTGTGGGGGACGTTATGCGCCAACGTAATTTTTCTTTGATTTGTCTCCTATGGCGGGAGGTCTTAGATTAGTGCAGAATTTCAGAGCCGGCGTCAAGTAATCCTCTAGTGTGTTTATCGCTTGTTGAAATTTAAAATTCAATAATTGTGTTTTGAGCATGACAACTTTTATGTTCTTTAATAAAAATTAAGACATACGTTAATTATATATGAAATGTCAATCTATGCAAGCATATTTTTGATGATTTCTGAAAAAAAGACAAATTAAAAACACTTGCAATAAAAATAGAGCCGGCTCTGGCTTTCAACACACTGCGAATGCGCCCCTACCGGGGGTCGCCATACTTGCGCGAGATTCAATTTGACACACAAATAGGTATAGACATTAGCATTCCATTTATTTTATATGTATAGTTCAGTGGTTCTAATTTGATTGCATTTAGGGATGGTAACGATATGATGAATCGATATAAAATAAATATCGATATATTAATTCTAAAATATGAATATATGCATATATTCTTTTGTTGCACAATATATCGTGTTCAAATATCGAGGTCTTTCTAAATATACCGAAATGGTTTTACTTGCATATTACCCCCCGCCTTTTCCATATTTCAGTTGAGATAAAAATTATATTGCGACGAATATCATTGCTTAGTTGTTTATGAAGATATACGATCATACTGAAAATAAAGACAAATCTGGTGACCTCATAAGTATCAAACACCTATAAAATATAAAATAGGCGTTCTATTGATCGCTATGTAGGAAGTTTAATTGCAATTTCTATATCAAATTTTGAATTTGCTGCTCAATAAGGACCCCAATAGTACCATTCAACTAATTTAAATTGCTTTTAAAAATTATGTTTCAATGTCTAAACGGTATTTAGAAACCATAAAATGTAAGACTAATTTCGATAGGAGCTTTTTTATATCTTAAAATTTTTGGATCGGTGAATATTTGCAAATATATATTCGTTTTAGATCTCATTCCAGGGTATAGTTGGTCGGTGGTGCTTACACTGAAAATTGATATTTTGATAAATGAATGTATATATTTGATATATTACGGAAAGGTAATATAAAAAACATTTTAAAACTGGTTGAGATCCCGTACAAATAGAACGCAAGTTATTCGCGCGTTATCAAAACAATGATTGAGAAGATTGAAACTGAAAGGTTGTGGGTAAATAGGGGTAAACAAGCAAAGCAAGTTGTAATATTTTTTTTGTTAATGTGAAAATTCATTACAAAGTCTGTTTGTGGCAGAATAACACCCGAGACCTCGTACTTGAATATTGCAAACGATACCCATATACGAATATAGTCAACCAGATATATTATGCGCTTACCTCAAACGAAAGTAGTCGATTGTTTACCTGGCTCACCATTAGAAGTCCCTTGTTATAACTTATAAGCTCTTGGTTCATTCTTAATATTGGCGGTAGCACAGCCGTAAGTTAAATGATATTTAATTTAATTGAATCATCACTTTATGGAGTTGTTCATTAAACTAACATTATTTATTATAAATAAATAATTAAATCACGCTTATCAATTAATAGAAAGTAGTAAAACAATAATTGTCGGTCAACGTTCATGAAATCGCTCGTTATATCACCTAGCTATTCCTTTGTCGGTCTTTTTTAATGATTTTCAAACTGACTTTGGATAAAAAGCATAATAAGAGTCCAGAAACAAAGGATTTGGTGTGCAAACTAAAAGTCAATCTCTCAAACTTTTTATGACATCCACCACCCCACCACCACCATAATAAATGGTAGGGATAATTGGTGGTGGCAGACCCGGTATTTACTTCATAACTATCAGTAACCAAAAAATAATTCACTTATAAATCTTATCTTCATTGCTAGCTGTTTATGAAGATTCGGTCATACTGAAAATAAAAACAAATCTGGCGAACTCATAAGTAACAAACACCTATAAAATATAAAATAAGTGCTCTATTGTATTGTTATGTAAGAAGTTTAATTGCAATTTCTACGTCAAATTTTGAATTTACCGTTTAAAAAGGACCTCAATAGTACCATTCAACCAATTTAAATTACATTTCAAAATTGTTTCAATTGCTAAACGCTATTTAGAAACCATGAAATATTTATAAGATGAATATCGATATAGGAGCCTTCTTATATGTTAAGATTTTTGGATCGGTGTAAGTATATTTGCAAAATAAATTCTTCTTAGATCTCATTCCAGGATACAGTTGGTAAGGTAGTGCATATATAGCCTGATAATTGATATTTTGATAAATAAATGTATATATTTAGTAGGTATATTACGGAAAGGTTTATGTAAAAAACATTTTAAAGCTAGTCTAATCTCGTACAATCAGAACCCAGGTTATCAAAACAATGAAAAGGTTGAAACTGAAAGGTTGGGGGTAAATACGGGTAAATAAGTAAAGCAAGTTATGGTATTTGTATTGTCAATGCGAAGTTCAGTCTAAAGAATTGCTACCAGGTTAAGTCATTACAAAAGCCTGTTTGTGATAGAATAACCCCCGAGACCGCGTACTTGAATATTGCAAACGATACTCATATACGAATATAGTTAACCAGATATATTATGCGTTTACCTCAAACAAAAGTAGTCGATTCTTTATCTTTACCTGACTCACCATTACAGGTCCCTTATACTACATTTTGAAAAAAAAAATGTTGTATGAGTTTTGCATTTTTCCGGTGGACCTTAAACCCGAAAAAAACGTCGGATCGAAATGAAAGTCATATCTATCGATTCAAGAGCGAATTTAGAAAATTCCGTCCGTCAGTCAGTCGGTCTGTCTGTCACGCCCAGACCCCCTAATCCGTTTTCCGATTGCGAAACTTGGGTGGTTAATAGGAGGTCTTTAGAAAACCTTAACGCCGGACGCTCGGCTCCGTTTGGAAACCGGAAGTACCCGATATAGACGTTTCGAGTTTTTCGGGAAAAATTGAATAACTCGCTAACGGGTAGTCGGATCGAGATATTCCAAAAAAGAGATGGTGCCGCTGGCAAAGCTCTACAAATAAGTATACCAGAGACTATGTCGAATAACAAACGAAAATTGATTTTTTTTTGCAAAAAACTGGTTTTCTCGAAATCGGGCTAGGAAGCACGATAACTGTCCAGAATATTGATCGATTTCGATGAGACTTGGTGGGATCAAAGTTACACGGCCACAAATGAAGCCTATTGCGGGCGGTCCGAATCCGTTGGCCGCAAGTATGTTTTCCAGGGCCGAGTATGATTTTTCAAAGAAATTGATAACTCCCGAACCGAAGGTCCGATTTTGATTTTCAAAAATGGCAATTGTAGGGCTCGATTAGGTCTATTAGTTGACGTTTGTGAGAAATTTGAGAAAACAAAAGCGAATCTACAAATCCTGGAAAACTTGATTTTCTTGATAAATTCTACAAATTCCGAACATTTTCCTAATAAAAATCGAAAATTAACTATTCCGTCGATCAATCTCTATAACCAGTATAAGGCACAGACCTTTTTGGACAATAAATCTGAAATAGAGTTTTTTCGAAAACTTTAAAATAAACGAGTTATTTACGAAAATGCATTTAATAGAATTATTTAAAAACATATTAATTACGAAATGTCATTGAGAACAATAATCGAAATGTAGTTATTGCTATTATTACAAAGAAAACCTGATAACTTTTGGTCAAAAAAATATACAAAGTCATCATCCAACAGCAAAAGTTCAATACTAAATAATAGGTGCCAAATATGGAAGGGTTGCGCAAATACCTTTACAAATGTCCACCATGACTGAATTATTTCTTGGGATGACCACCCTGTACATTTTTCAGTAAAAGTATAATAGGTGCATATGCCAAATATTATTGCCATCTGGCACATTTTCAATCCCACATTCACGTAATGGGGTGGAAGTATTGTGGTGGTTAGAAAATTTCATTTTTTTTAATTTTTCGAAAATGTTCTTAAATAGGTTTAGAATGCCATGAAACGAGAAAATTTTAAATTTGAGCAAAAAAAAAATGTTTCCATCTATTCTAGTGTTAAATTTTATTACAAGATGGTAAAAAAATGTTGCAATTTTTTTCTTCGCAAATGGGTTTGGAATGTCATTAAACGTGGAAATTTTAAATTTGAGCAAAAAAAATTTTTTCGTCTAATCTATAGTACCTAGTGATAAATAGATTAAAAATGTTTTCAAAAATTTTTTAAAAACATTTTTAAATTTGTTTAAATAGTTTTAGAATGCCATGGAAACGTGGAAATTTTAAATCTGAACAAAGAAAAAAAAAATCCATCAATATTGGTGGTAAATTTTTTTAAAAAATGGTAAAAAAAAATCCATTTTTTTAAAAATAGATTTAGAATGCTATGAAACGTGGAAACTTTAATTTTAAAGGAAGCAAAAATGTTTTCATCTATTTTAGTGGCAAAAAATTTTTCAAAAATGTTGGTAAAATTTTTTTTTTTTTTAAATTGGTTTAGAATGCCATGAAACGTGGAAATTTTAAATTTGAGCAAAAAAAACTTTTTGTCACTATTTATTCCGTTTAGACGGTCCACCCTGTATATTTTCCAGTGAAAGTTTAACCATTTCTTCGCTGACAGTAGGGTCAACTACCTACCAAATTTGACTGCTCTCCGTCAAGTAGTTTTTTAGTTAATGCACCAAGAGAGAGACAGACAGACAGACTGACGGAATTGAGAAACCTATATTTTCGTAATCTACGTGATCTGAAACGTCAGAATCCGAAAAAATCTGAGAGGGTGATTTTTTCTCGAATACAATACTTCCCTTCCGTATGCGAGGAAAGTAAAAATATAAAAATAAACCATGTCAAAGCACTGAGTCATCTTACGACCCTCTGAAAATATACTGAATCATCCCAACAAATTGGACAAAAAGCATATCAAAATGTAGTTTTTTTCACTTGTTATAACTTAATAAGCTCTTGGTTCATTCTTAATATTGGCGGTAGCACAGCCGTAGGTTAAATGATATTCATTTATTTTAATTGAATCGTTTATGGAGTTGTTCATTAAACTAACATTATTTATTATAAATAAATAATGTATTATAAATAAGCAATTAAATCACGCCTACCAATTAATATAAAGTAGTAAAACAATATTTACAATAATTAAAAAGCGATTCTAAAAATTGTCGGTCGACGTTCATGACATCACTCGTTATATCACCTATTCCCTTGTCGGTCTTTTTTAATGATTTTCAAACTGACTTCCGATAAAAATTATAATACGAGTTAAGAAACATAGAATTTGGTGTGCAAACTAAAAGTCAATCTCTCAAACTTTTTATGACATATCTACCATCCTACCACCGCCATAATAAATGGTAGGGATAATTGGTGGTGGCAGACCCGGTATTTACTTCATAACTATTATTAAACAAAAGATAATTCATTTATAAATCTTATCTACATTGCTAGTTGTTTATGAAGATTCGGTCACATACTGAAAATAAAAACAATTCTGGCGACCTCATAAGTATCAAACACCTATAAAATATAAAATAGGTGCTCTATTGTATCGTTATGTAAGAAGTTTAATTGCAATTTCTATGTCAAATTTTGAATTTGCCACTTAAAAAGGACCTCAATAGTACCATTCAACCAATTTAAATTACATTTAAAAACCGCTGCCTAAGGAATCACTACTTCCACATCCAGAATTTTCATTTAAGTCACTTTAAAGGAACTAGATTTGCACTCTAGTACGTGGAAATTATTGGTCATAGAATTTTAATAATATTTGGGGCAGATGTTATTGAAAAGTTTGAGGCGTTGCGGTTTCCACTATATACGATAAAAATGACGGTTCTAGTTTACACTACTTCTTTTCCCCTATTCACAACCTGCCACCTCCCACCCCTTCAATGGAATCATCTCAATCTGATGTCATTACAATACATAATAATTGTCCTAACTTTCAAGTGAATATCTCAATTCTATGTTATCAATCCCATTAATAATGGAGCGGAGATGGCGGGGTTTGAAAAATATTAGAAAGAAATCTGAAACCTTGGTTTCTAGTATGTACACCAAATCCTAAATTTCTGTACTCTTACCAGCTTGATTTACTTATTTTCCCCTATATACCCCTATTTAACCCCCAACACTTCAACGGAATCTTCTCGAAACATAATCTAGTTCCAGATGTCGTTATAATATATACGTCTACCATATTTCAAGTTAATATCTCAATTTTATTTTATCAACCCCTTTAATAATGGAGTAAGGGTGGTGGGTTGAAAAATATTATAAATATTTTGATACCTTGGCTTCTATAGTACATACACCGAAAACCGGTTGAAAAATATTATAAAAATATCTGAGGCCCTGTCTTGTAGTATATACATCAAATTTCAAGTTCCTGTACTGTTACCGGCTTGCTTTACCTATTTTCCTCTATTTAACCCCCAACCCTTCAACTGAATCATCTCAAAATATAATCTAGTTCCAGATGTCGTGTATCAAATTTCAAATAAATATCTCAATTTTATTTTATCAACCCCTTTAATAATGGAGTAGGTGTGGTCGGGGATTGAAAAATATTATTAAAAAATCTGAGGCTTTGTCTTCTAGTACATTCACCGAATTTCAAGTTACTGTACTCCTACCAAGTTGCTTTGCTTATTTTCCCCTATTTACCCCTATTTAACCCCCAACCCTTCAACGGAAACATCTCAAAATATAATCTAGTTCCTGATGTCATTATAATACATACGTGTACCAAATTTCAAGTGAATATCTCAATTTTATTTTATCAACCCCTTCAATAATGGAGTAGGGGTGGTGAGGGGTTGAAAAATATTATTAAAAAATCTGAAGCCTTGGCTTCTAATACATACACCGAATTTCAAGTTTCTGTACTCTTACCAGCTTGCTTTACTTATTTTTCCCTATTTACCCCTATTTAACCCCCAACCCTTCATCAGAATAACCCCAAAACATAATCTAGTTCCTGATGTCATTATTATATATAAATGTACCAAATTTCAAGTGAATATCTCAATTTTATTTTGTCAACCCCTTTAATAATGAATTGGAGGGGGTGGGGGGATGAAAAATATTATAAAAAATTTTGAGGCCTTGGCTTGTAGTAGATACATCGAATTTCAAGTTTCTGTACTCTTACCAGCTTGCTTTACACATTTCCCCCTATTTACCCCCCAACCTTTCACCGGATATCTTCAAAAAAAAATCCAGTTCCAGATCTCGTTATAATATATACGTGTACAAAATTTGAACTTGAACAGTTCCGGAGAAAACGTGCGGGCAAAAAAAAAGTTACAGACAGACAGACCGACAGACCGACAGAATTTTCTTTTGGCTCAAATTTAAAATCTCGACGTTTCATGACATTCTAAACCCATTTCAAGAAAAAAAAAAAATTGAAAATTTTTTTGCGATTACTATACTTACTTCCAATCCACTACGTGGATGTGGAAGTAAAATTATGTTTCAATGGCTAAACGCTATTTAGAAGCCATGAAATATTTATAAGATGAATATCTATAGGAGTCTTCTTATATGTTAAGATTTTTGGATCGGTGTAAGTATATTTGCAAAATAAATCCTTAGATCTCATTCCAGGATACAGTTGGTAAGGTAGTGCATAGCCTGAAAATTGATATTTTGATAAATGAATGTATATATTTAGTATATTACGGAAAGGTTTATGTAAAAAACATTTTAAAGCTGGTCAAGATCTCGTACAATCAAAACCCAGGTTATTCGCGCATTATCAAAATAATGAGAAGGTTGAAACTGAAAGGTTGGTGGTAAATACGGGTAAATAAGTAAAGCAAGTTATAGCATTTGTATTGTCAATGCGAAGTTCAGTCTAAAGAATTGCTACCAGGATAAGTCATTACAAGAGCCAGTTTGTGATAGAATATAACACCCGAGACCGCGTACTTGAATATTGCAAACGATGCTTATATCCGAATATAGTTAACCAGATATATTATGCGCTTACCTCAACCAAAAGTAGTCGATTCTTTACCCGACTCACCATTACAGGTCCCTTGTTATAACTTATAAGCTCTTGGTTCATTCTTAATATTGGCGGTAGCACAGCCGTAGGTTAAATGATATTCATTTATTTTAATTGAATCATGTATGGAGTTGTTCATTAAACTAACATTATTTATTATAAATAAGTAATTAAATCACGCCTACCAATTAATATAAAGTAGTAAAACAATATTTACAATAATTAAAAAGTGATTCTAAAAATTGTCGGTCGACGTTCATGACATCGCACGTTATATCACCTATTCCTTTGTCGGTCTTTTTTAATGATTTTCAAACTGACCTTCGATAAAAAGTATAATAAGAGTTAAGAAACATAGAATTTGGTGTGCAAACTAAAAGTGAAACTTTCAAACTATTTATGACATCTGTCATCCCACCACCGCCATAATAAATGGTAGGGATAATTGGTGGTGGCAGGCCCGGTATTGACTTCATAACTATCAGTAACCAAAAAATAATTTATTTATAAATCTTATCTTCATTGCTAGTTGTTTACGAGGATTCGGTCATACTGAAAATAAAAACAAATCTGGCGACCTCATAAGTATCAAACAGCTATAAAATATAAAATAGGTGCTCAATTGTATCGTTATGTAACAAGTTTAATTCCAATTTCTATGTCAAACTTTGAATTTGCCGCTCAAAAAGGACCTCAATAGTACCATTCAACCAATTTAAATTACATTTAAAAATTATGTTTCATTAGCTAAACGCTATTTAGAAACCATGAAATATTTTTAAGATGAATATCGATAGGAGCCTTCTTATATAGTACCTATATTTGTAAAATAAATTCTTCTTAGATCTCATTCCAGGATACAGTTGGTAAGGTAGTGCATAGCCTGAAAATTGATATTTTGATAAAGGAATGTATATATTTACTATATTACGGAAAGGTTTATGTAAAAAACATTTTAAAGCTCATCAAAATCTCGTACAATCAGAACCCAAGTTAATCGCGCATTAACAAAACAATGAGAAGGTTGAAACTGAAAGGTTGGGGGTAAATACGGGTAAATAAGTAAAGCAAGTTATAGCATTTGTATTGTCAATGCGAAGTTCAGTCTAAAGAATTGCTACCAGGATAAATCATTACAAATCCTGTTTGTGATAGAATAACACCCGAGACCGCGTACTTGAATATTGCAAACGATACTCATATACGAATATAGTTAACCAGATATATTATGCACTTAGCTCAAACAGAAGTAGTCGATTCTTTACCTGACTCACCATTACAGGTTCCTTGTTACAACTTATAAGCTCTTGGTTCGTTCTTAATATTGGCGGTAGCACAGCCGTAGGTTACGTGATATTCATTTATTTTAATTGAATCATTTATGGAGTTGTTTATTAAACTAACATTATTTATTATAAATAAATTACGTATTATAAATAAGTAATGAAATCACGCCTACCAATTAATATAAAGTAGTAAAACAATATTTACATTAACTAAAAAGTGATTCTAAAAATTGTCGGTCGACGTTCATGACATCGCTTATTATATCACCTATTCCTTTGTCGGTCATTTTTAATGATTTTCAAACTGACTTTCGATAAAAAGCATAATAAGAGTAAATAAACATAGAATTTGGTGTGCAAACTAAAAGTGAATCTCTCAAACTTTTCATGACATCTACCACCCCACCAGCCCCATAATAAACGGTAGGGATAATTGGTGGTGGCAGACCCGGTATTTACTTCATAACTATCAGTAACCAAAAAATAATTTATTTATAAATCTTACCTTCATTGCTACTTGTTTATGAAGAATCGGTCATACTGAAAATAAAAACAAATCTGGCGACCTCATAAGTATCAAACACCTATAAAATATAAAATAGGTACTCAATTGTATCGTTATGTAACAAGTTTAATTGCAATTTCTATGTCAAACTTTGAATTTGCCACTCAAAAAGGACCTCAATAGTACCATTCAACCAATTTAAATTACATTTAAAAATTATGTTTCAATGGTTAAACGCTATTTAGAAACCATGAAATATTTATAAAATGAATATCGATTAGAGCCTTCTTATATGTTAAGATTTTTGGATCGGTATGTAAGTATATTTGCAAAATAAATTCTTCTTAGATCTCATTCCAGGATACAGTTGGTAAGGTAGTGCATAGCCTGAAAATTGATATTTTGATAAATGAATGTATATTTAATATATCACGGAAAGGTTGATGTAAAAAACATTTTAAAGCTGGTCAAGATCTCGTACAATCAGAACCCAGGTTATTCACGCATTATTAAATCAATGAGAAGGTTGAAACTGAAAGGTTGTGGGTAAATAGAGGTAAATAAGTAAAGCAAGTTATAGTATTTGTATTGTCAATGCGAAGTTCAGTCTAAAGAATTGTTACAAGGATAAGTCATTACAAAGCCTGTTTGTGATAGAATAACACCCGAGACCGCGTACTTGAATATTGCAAACGATACTCATATACGAATATAGTTAACCAGATATATTATGCTCTTAGCTCAAACAGAAGTAGTCGATTCTTTACCTGACTCACCATTACAGGTCCCTTGTTATAACTTATAAGCTCTTGGTTCATTCTTGCGGTAGCACAGCCGTAGGTTACATGATATTCATTTATTTTAATTAAATCATTTATGGAGTTGTTCATTAAACTAACATTATTTATTATAAATAAATTGTGTATTATAAATAAGTAATTAAATCGCGCCTACCAATTAATATAAAGTAGTAAAACAATATTTACAATAATTAAAAAGTGATTCTAAAAATTGTCGGTCGACGTTCATGACATCGCTTATTATATCACCTATTCCTTTGTCGGTCATTTTTAATGATTTTCAAACTGACTTTGGATAAAAAGTATAATCGGAGTCCAGACACATAGAATTTGGTGTGCAAACTAAAAGTGAATCTCTCAAACTTTTTATGATATCTACCACCCCACCACCCCCATAATAAACGGTAGGGATAATTGGTGGTGACAGACCCGGTATTTACTTCATAACTATCAGTAACCAAAAAATAATTGATTTATAAATCTTATCTTCATTGCTAGTTGTTTAAGAAGATTCGGTCATACTGAAAATAAAAACAAATTTGGCGACCTCATAAGTATCAAACACTTATAAAATACAAAATAGGTGCTATATTGTATCGCTATGTAGGAAGTTTAATTGTAATTTCTATATCAAAATTTGAATTTGCCGCTCTAAATGGACCTCAATAGTACCAATCAACCGATTTAAATTGCATTTAAAAATTATGTTTCAATTTCTAAACGCTATTTAGAAACCATAAAATATAAGATTAATTTCGACATGAGCCTTCTTATATCTTAAGATTTTTGGATCAGGTAATTTGCAAAATAAATTCTTCTCATTCCAAAGTATGTAGTTGGCATAGAGCAGTGCATAGACTGAAAATTAATATTTTCATAAATGAATGTAAGTATACATATTTGATATATTATGGGAAGGTTTATGTAAAAAACATTTTAAAGCAGGTTAAGATCCTCTATCATGTACAATTAGAATGCAGGTTATTCGCGCGTCATCAAAACAATGAGAAGATTGAAACTGAAAAAGTGGGTGTGAATAGAGGTAAATAAGTAAAGCAAGTTATAGTATTTTTATTGTCAATGTGAAAATTCAGCCTAAGGCATTGCTACCAGGATAAGTCGTTACAAAACCTGTTTGTGATAGAATAACACCCGATACCGTGTACTTGAATATTGCAAAAGATACCCATATACGAATATAGTTAACCAGATATGTTATGCGCTTACCTCAAACGGAAGTAGTCGATTGTTTACCTGTTTCACCATTAAGAGTCCCTTGTTATAACTTATAAGCTCTTGGTTCATTCTTAATATTTGCGGTAGCACGGCCGTAGGTTAAATGATATTTATTTATTTTAAATGAATTATTTATGGACTTGTTCATTAAACTAACATTATTTATTATAAATAAATAATTAAATCATACCTATCAATTAATATAAAGTAGTAAAACAATATTTACAATAATTAAAAAGTAGTTCTAAAAATTGACGGTCGACGTTCATGACATCGCTCGTTATATCACCTATTATTGCTTTGTCGGTCTTTCTTAATGATTTTCAAACTGACTTTGGATAAAAAGTATAATCGGAGTCCAGAAACTTAGGATTTGGTGTACAAACTAAAAGTCAAGATCTTAAACTTTTTATGACATCTACTACCCCACCACCCCCACTCTATTATTAAAGAGGCCAACAAACTAAAATTAAGTCAATTTCTTAATTTGGCACAGGTGTGTATTACAACGATATCGGGAACAGGATTATATTTAGAGTTTATTCCGTTGAAGGTTTGGGGGTAAATAGGGCTAAATAAATAATGCAAGCTATTAAGAATCCAGAAACTTTGACTTGGTGTAAATACTAGAAGCAATTAAAGGTCTCAATTTTTTGGCAACCAGTCATAAATTTATATTTATTTTACTATAAGGGTGATCGAACTCTGAGCAACTTTTAAAATGTCCGTCTGTTCGTCCGTCTGTCTGTCTGTCAGTCCGTCCGTCCGTCACATTTCCCGTAAGCGCTATTTCTTATGAACGAATAGTTCGATTGTATTGAAATTTGGAAAGTAAACTAGTGTTTGCTAGAAGAAAAATCTTATTTCCCTTGAACAAAATCGATCAATAAATAAAAAAGTTATTTATTATTTAAAGGACCCCGCACTAATCTTATGGAAATTGGCTTTCGGCCAAATTTGCTCATATTGCAGGATTCTGTAGATTTTGGCATCCTGATCAAAAGTTCCCTTGGACACAAGGTCGGAAAATGGACAGTTATCCAGATATCAGGGTGCAATGGGGGTGCTCATTTCTTGTGGAAATTGACCCCCGCCCTGGTGAAATTTGCTGAAATCGATGTATGTTATTTCTCCCGAGCTCCTGAAGTTCTTATGGACACAAGGTCGAAAAATGAACAGTTTTCCAGATATTGGCTCGGCGGTGCATAGAGGGTGCTCATTTCTTATGGAAAGTATCCCCCGGTGAAATTCGCTGGAATCGATATATCTTATTCCTCTCGACCTCCTGATCGAAAGTTCTCATGAACTCAAGGTTGGGAAATATTCAGATATCGGGGGTTGCAAAGTCGACTTTTCACCCCCGATATTTGAAAAACTGTGCATTTTCGAACCTTGTGGTCATGAGAACTTTTGATCAGGAGATAGAGAGGAATAACATCGATTCCAGTGAATTTCTCCGGGTGCCACTTCCCATAAGAAATGAGCACCCCTTTTGCACCCCCCATACCTAGAAAACTGTCAATTTTTCGACCTTGAGCCCATGAAAACTTTTGATCACGATGTCAAGATCTGCAAAATCCTGCAATATGAGCAAATTTGGCCGAAAGCCAATTTTCATAAGATTAATGCGGGGTCCTTTAAAAAAAATGTTTTTTATGTTTTGTAATTAAAAAAAAATCCTAAAACTAATATTATTTGGAAAAGAAACTGCGAAGAGTATCCTATAGAATGTGCAACAATTATATAAAAAGTGGAGAAAAGTCGACTTTGCAACCCGCGATATCTGGGAAACTGCATTTCCCAACCTTGAGCTCATGAGAACTTTTGATCAGGAGGTCGAGAGGAATAAGATATATCGATTCCAGCGAATTTCACCGGGGGATACCTCCCATCAGAAATGAGCTCCCAGTATGCACCGTCGAGCCGATGTCTGGAAAACTGTCCATTTTTCGACCATGTGTCCATAAGAACTTTTGATCAGGAGCTCGAGAGGAATAATATAAATCGATTTCGGCAAATTTCACCAGGGGTCACTTCCCACAAGAAATGAGCATCCCCTTTGCACCCCCGATATCTGGAAAACTGTCCATTTTCCGACCTTGTGCCCATTAGAACTTTTGATCATGATGCCAAAATCTACAGAATCCTGCAATATGAGCAAATTTGCCAATTTCCATAAGATTAGTGCGGGGTCCTTTAAATAATAAATAACTTTTTTATTTATTGATCGATCTTGTTCAAGAGAAATAAGATTTTTCCTGTAGCAAACACTAGTATACTTTCCAAATTTCAATGCAATCGAACTATTCGTTCATAAGAAATAGTGCTTACAAGAAATGTGTCGGACGGGCTGACAGACAGACGGACGTACAGACGGACATTTTGAAAGTTGCTCAGAGTTCGATCACCTTTATAATAAAATCAATATAAATCTATGACTGCATGCTAACTCCGCTATTATAAAAATTAGAAAGTGGGATAAGTAGGGAAAATTTTAAAGAAACTTTTGTGCACCAATTGATCTGAATTTTTAGTTTTTAAAATAATTGAGGGAAATCATAATTGTACATTATCTAAAATCATTTTAACTTACACATTGTAGAGGCACTTTTTAAAAATCTTTACAGTAGGAGTGGCTGCCAAAAAAGTGAGACCTTTGCTTCTAGTATTTACACCAAGTCAAAGTTTCTGGATTCTTAATAGCTTGACTTAATTTTAGTTTGTTGGCCTCTTTAATAATAGAGTGGGGGTGGTGGGGTCGTAGATGTCATAAAACGTTTGAGAACTTGACTTTTAGTTTGTACACCAAATCCTAAGTTTCTGGACTCCTATTATACTTTTTATCCAAAGTCAGTTTGAAAATCATTAAGAAAGACCGACAAAGCAATAATAGGTGATATAACGAGCGATGTCATGAACGTCGACCGACAATTTTTAGAATCACTTTTTAATTATTGTAAATATTGTTTTACTACTTTATATTAATTGATAGACATGATTTAATTATTTATTTACAATAAATAATGTTAGTTTAATGAACAAGTCCATAAATGATTCAATTAAAATAAATATATATCATTTAACCTACGGCCGTGCTACCGCTAATATTAAGAATTAACCAAGTGCTTATAAGTTATAAGAAGGGACTCTTAATGGTGAACCAGGTAAACAATCGACTACTTCCGTTTGAGGTAAGCGCATAACATATCTGGTTAACTATATTCGTATATGGGTATCGTTTGCAATATTCAAGTACACGGTATCGGGTGTTATTCTATCACAAACAGGTTTTGTAACGACTTATCCTGGTAGCAATGCCTTAGACTGAATTTTCACATTGACAATGGAAATACTATAACTTGCTTTACTTATTTATCTCTATTTACCCCCAATCTTTCAGTTTCAACCTTCTCATTGTTTTGATAATGCGCGAATAACCTGGGTTCTGATTGTACGAGATCTTGACCAGCTTTAAAATGTTTTTTACATAAACCTTTCCGTAATATACTAAATATACATTCATTTATGAAAATATCAATTTTCAGGCTATGCACTACCTTACCAACTGTATCCTGGAATGAGATTTAAGAAGAATTTATTTTGCAAATATACTTACACCGATTCAAAAATCTTAACATATAAGAAGGCTCCTATCGATATTCATCTTATAAATATTTCATGGTTTCTAAATAGCGTTTAGCCATTGAAACATAATTTTTAAATGTAATTTAAATTGGTTGAATGGTACTATTGAGGTCCTTTTTGAGCGGCAAATTCAAAGTTTGACATAGAAATTGCAATTAAACTTGTTACATAACGATACAATTAAGTACCTATTTTATATTTTATATTTTATAGGTGTTTGATACTTATGAGGTCGCCAGATTTGTTTTTATTTTCAGTATGACCGAATCTTCATAAACAACTAGCAATGAAGATAAGATTTATAAATAAATTATTTTTTGGTTACTGATAGTTATGAAGTAAATACCGGGTCTGTCACCACCAATTATCCCTACCGTTTATTATGGGGGTGGTGGGGTGGTAGATATTATAAAAAGTTTGAGAGATTCACTTTTATATAGTTTGCACATCAAATTCTATGTTTCTGGACTCTTATTATAGTTTTTATCGAAAGTCAGTTTGAAAATCATTAAAAATAACCGACAAAGGAATAGGTGATATAATAAGCGATGTCATGAACGTCGACCGACAATTTTTAGAATCACTTTTTAATTATTGTAAATATTGTTTTACTACTTTATATTAATTGGTAGGCGTGATTTAATTATTTATAATACATAATTTATTTATAGTAAATAATAGACTTATAACAAGGGACTTGTAATGGTGAGCCAGGTAAACAATCGACTACTTTCGTTTGAGGTAAGCGCATAATATATCTGGTTAACTATATTCGTATATGAGTATCGTTTGCAATATTCAAGTATACGCGGTCTCGGGTGTTATTTTATCACAAACAGGCTTTGCAATGACTTATCCTGGTATCAATGCTCTAGACTGAACTCTCACATTGACAATACACATACTATAACTTGCTGTACTTATTTACCCGTATTTACACCCAACCTTTCAGTTTCAATCTTTTCATTATTGTACATTCTATAGTACATACTCTCCGTATTTTATCTTAAATTAAAAAATAATGTTGATGTGTGTTAATGAAAGTCGCTAGAGCTTGGTCCGTACTCTTATCGCATTTATGAGAGATTTATTAATGTTAGGTTGATAAATATTAGGGTATATTGCCTAATTAGCCGGTTTTGCAATGTAGCAATATTATGCAATATAACTATAGGAATTTAATAAAACTTAAATGTATATTAATACTACCGGTTTTAGAAATATGCCGATCGAATGCAATATATTCTTCGTTTTGTATTTGCGAAGAGTATAATAAGACGAGGATTTCAAATTACTATTCATTTTTGTTCTTGATTTTTCTTTGACTATTCTTTGAATGTTTCTTCTGTTATTTTTAAAATTCTATAAAAGATTTAACTATCAGCAATGAAACAAATAATTAATTGTTAATTGTGTATGAAAATTCGATCATACTGAACTTAAAAACAAAACTGGTGTCTTCAAAAGTATCAATGGGGCAAAAATACAATAAAATAGCCTCCAATTGTTTCGAAATATGCAAAGTTGGATTGCAATTTCTATGTAAAATTTTGAATTTTCCACTCAAAAATGACTTCATTAGTATCATTCAACCAAACTAAATTGCATTTGAAAATTATGTTTCAATGGCTAAACGCTATTTAAAATATGCAAGATTAATTTCGATAGGAACCTTTTTTATATTTTAAGATTTTCGGATAAGTGTATATTTGCAAAATAAATTCTTAGATCTCATTCCAGGATATAGTTGGTATATTAGTGCAGATTGAATATTGATATTTTGATAAATGAATGTATATATTTAATATATTATGTGTTTAGGTAAAAAATATTTTAAAGCTGGTTAAGGTGCCATACAATCAGAACACAGGTTATTCGCGCGATATCAAAGCAATGAAAAATTTGAATTGAAAGGTTGAGGGTAAATGGGGGTAAATAAGTAAAGCAAGTTAATAAGAGTCCAGAAACTTAATATTTGGTGTACAAACTAAAAGTTAAGGTCTCAAACTTGTTATAGCATCTACCACCCCACTCTATTATCAAAGAAGCCAACGAACTAAAATTAAGTCAAATTCCTGAAATTTGGCACACGTGTACATTACAACGAGATCGGGAACAGGAATACATTTAGAGGTTATTCCGTTGAAGGATTGGGAATAAATAGGGCTAAATAAATAATGCGTACTAGTAAGAGTTCAGAAACTTTTGACTTGGTGAATATACCAGAAGCAAAGTTCTTAATTTCTTTGGCAGTCACTCCGATGTAAAGATTTTTAAAAAGCGCCCCTACAATATGTAAGTTAAAATGACGTAACGACTTAAATTAAGGAGAGATTTTCGAAAATGCACGATTATGATTTTCCTCAATTATTTAAAAAAATAAAAATTCAGATTATATCTAAAAGCTTCGTTGATGCTAAAGTTTCCATACTTAACCCACTTTCAATTGTTTTATAATAGCGGAGTTAGCAACACGTCATAGATTTATATTTATTTTTATTAGAAAGAGTTTAAAAAAATATAGATATTATTATTAATAGTACATTACTTTCGGTTTTTCTGCAATATCTTCTTTAAAATATAAAATTAATATTTTAAACTTTAGTCATAGACCATCTGCACTAGTTTACATGGTATCAGTCCACCCCTCGGTCCACCCTCTTTTCTGTTTAAGGTGTGGTTTTAGGGGGGTCATTGTCAGTATTACATCGCAGAAATATCGGAAACAATTTTGGACCAACTTGTGAAAGACCACAAACTGACGTAATTTGGCTGCGATTGATCTAACTTCATCGACCTATATTCCGAAACACTATAACCTAAATAATTAGGTAAGAAGCACGTAAACAGAAATAAACCCCATCTAACCCTGTATTGGACTTAATTACATCGATTTGTATGCAGCGCAATAAAAGTTATCGATAAAACACCATAAGAAATAAACAAATACAAAATGACCCGATTTGATCCCAATATATATCGGTCTATATTCACCATAATTTTAACAAATGCCGATAAAACACCGTAGAAAGCTCTGAAACACAATTTTTCCAGATCTATGCCCCTGATCTCAATTACATCGATCTAAATGCAGACGTACCAAGCCATCTGTTTTCATCATTCTACATAAATAGCCGTAGAAAGCACTGGAACATAAACCGACTCGATGAAACCACAATAGACTCAGTACTCATCAGTTATATCAATTTGTATGTAGACGTACTAAAAGTTATCAATAATCCACCATCATTATTATAAACTAATAGACAGATGGACACTTTTGATCACAATCGGTATATATATTTCTACCAGCTGGAAATCACTATATAATATAAAATAACGTCTATAGAACACTATAAAGAAAGCATTGGAAGACAAATTATCTCAATCTAACTTCTATGGACTTAGTCGACCGATGTGTAGACGTATGAAAAATTATCGGTGAAAATAAAAAAACAATGAACTATCATCCGTTTTGTTCTAATTTCATCATTTCTTTTCTCTTAAAGTATGTCAGATTTTGTTATTTAGCAATAGCGTCAACTACGTGCCAAATATCCTCTCGTATCTTCTTACTCCCTGTTTTTAATCGAAGTCGCTAAAAGCGTATTATTAAATACCCCCCGCCCCTTTTTATAAACAGTCTAACTCCGTTAGATTCTGTCCCGCGCCTAATAATAAATGTATACAGTTTCAGCCTTCTATGTCTACGTGGGACTTCTAGAGGACGAGGTACACACGTAGAATACCTATTACATACATGGTGATTCCATGTGACTCATGTGAGAAATCCTATGCTAAATTTTAGAGCAATCCTGCGGAATTTATTAGGTATAGGTATTTCATTGCATTAAAACCTGCAGGGATACGCCACTGATAGCGGCCTATATTTTTGACTAGGTCAGAAACACCCACGGAATTAAGTCAAGTTCAAGGTCATTTTTCATTCAACCCATAAGCAATTGAAAACGTATGTGCCGGCTGTGCCGCCGACGTGCGACGTACACGAACGTAGCCAGCTAACTAGATCTTCACCGAATAAATTCGCGGTCGGTGTGGGGGCATGACTGTCGAATATATTTCGGATGCAGTTGTTTTCTGGAATCAGGACACTACCGATTTTGAAAATCAGTTTTACCAGACGGTAACCTCTGGTCTGATATTGTTTAAAACAATTTTGTTTATAACAAAAGGAAATATTAATTTTTTTCAATCAAATCCCACTGGGCATTGAAAGTTGCAAAAGTTTCCTGCAATGTTGCATTTAGTTAATTTTAGTATTTTTTAATTGTTCAGTTGCTGGAAAGCTTCAGCAACTTTAAAGAAATAAGTTAAAATTTGTAAGTTTATGTCAAAATACATTATAAGTTCAAATGTAAAATACAAATGAAACTTTGTCTCAATGTTAATTTTGCAAATGTATTGTAAGTTATGTCTGTAAATCACTATATATTTGATTTTAATTAACAAGAGTAACATTGCAAGCACAACTTTGTGGAACATTGAGTTAAACTAAAGATTACAAGTAACATGAAAATTGACTGTGCAAAATCCAGTCCTTATTGTTTTTCAACTTGTTTCCATTTTTACAATTTAGTAGTTCCAAACGCACGCCATTTTCTAACTGTCGAATGTCAGTTCATTTCAGTTTTGGGAGTTTTGGAGGCTTGTCTCGGCATTTTTGTGAAAGTGAAAGCATCGTTGAGTTGGGTTGGAATTAAAAAAAAAACATAAAAGCGGTACCTATACGTTCATTTTATAATTTTTTTAATGGAGTTTTCAATATGGAGAAGAAAAAAGTGAGTGATAGAACGGTAAGTTTGAGGTTAATAAAATTACGTCGCAATGAAATCGTCATTCGCTAATAGTTTAATGCTACTAAATATGTGCATCAATGAATGTCATTAAATGTAAGTTAAAGGCCTGCTTTTAAGCTATACTTAATTCGTTGTCTTAATTAAACAAGTGCTTGCTAATTTTCAAAACTGAGTGCTTGGTCTAGAGACTTACTTCTCATCGTAATTTTTTACGTTTGGCCACTAGAATTTTTTTTCTGCAAGTGATTAATTTCAGTATGCTCTGAGATTAGATGTATGTGGCACATCCCAAAATATGCAAACCTGTCATGCAAGGGGGTAAAGGATTGTATACCTATTTCCTGTAATATTTAAGGTGTCCAATTACTTTTTAAAAAGTCATATATTGTTTCGTACTCTGTAATAGTACTTTGATTATAAAGTTTTAAAATATTCACTGCAGTAGTTGGTACCATAATAACTATATAGGTAGTTAATATTGTTATATTTTGCAGCTGCAGTAGGTACGGATATCATTCCCGAATTTAAGTGACGACCAGTTTGAAAGGTTTTCCATGGCGTGGCTCCAACATGTGAAAACAAGATATCTACGAAGTAGTCATCAATAGATAAAGATAGACTCCACAGATATGTTTTCTTGGCTTCTGTTATTGGTAACATTTTTTTTCTATAAAATTTGTGTTAAATAATACAAAAACTACAAACTAATTTGTAATAAAATTAGAAATGTAAGTTATTCATCACGTGACAATAAATAAATATATGTAAAGTATAACATTTTGCATTTTATTTTTTATCTACAAAACAATTTGAGTTTATACTAAGACTAATTTTGATATCTACAGAAGCACAAAATAAATTTTTCCTTTAGATTCGGCATATGATTTGTTACCTCGGCCAGTTTAAGTGCTTGGGAATATTATGAACTAATGTATTCTGTAAAAAAAAACAATCTCGTAGATCAAAAGTGGGAGTGCATGCCATACTATTTGAAAAAGAAAATTGTACTTTGTCAGTTACTTATGCAGACAAATGTATGGACTAAGAAAAGAAAAACATTTAACTTGTCCATATTTTGTTTATTTGATATAAACTTATTCAGGGTTGGATATATAGCCAAAAACTAACATTTGTCTTGAAAATGTAACTATATCAACGTCTCCTATGCTTATGCAGAAAATTGTGGAAATTGGACCTAAAAAGGAGATAAAAACAACTACCACGCGTATAGTATTTTGTTTATTTTGCATAGTCTTCAGGGCTTAATAGCGAAAAAGTGGATGTTATTTTTCCACAACGTAGTCTTGTATTACAAAAAAACTGGTTAAAAATATAAATTGTATAAATAGAATTTGTCCCATATGACATTCACTTTTTGCTTATTAAGCCCTGAAAAAGATTATGCAAAATAAACAAAAATATAAGCAGGGTATAGTTGTTTTTCTCCACTTTCTAGGTCCAGTTTCCACAATTCTCTGCATAAGCATAGAAAACGTTGATATAAAGTTACATTTTCAAGACAAATGTTAGTTTCATTAGAACATTTCAGTAAAAAAATAATTGAAATGTACATGGAAATTATTGATGTAATCATATTGATATTTTAATTTTCTGCTTTGTAAAGTTTCTACAACTTTACAATCAAAAGTCATAAACCTTGCCGGTACTTTGCAATATGTAACATTGCACTGCAATATTGCTGCATGGCCGTTAGGGCTGTTGCATCAAAGTTGCGGGAACCTAAATATTTATTGCTCATATGTTACAACTTCCAAAATAAGATTTCTAGAACATTGCTGAAATATTACTTTGCCCAGTGGGAACACTTTTTAAAAATATTTTTGACCGATTTCCAATAAGAAATGTTCGATCACTTTTTTTTCGTAAAGTTGATATTTTCAAAGTTATTTATTTTTAAAAATTGAAAAATCGCCAATTTCCCGTTTTTTGAGTTTAATAAAAAATGTTTTTTACAATAAACAGTTTTTTATAATATCTTTAGATCTTGCATATGAACTTCTGAAAAATGGAACTGACGATGCTTTTTTATTTTATGCCTCATAGTGATCAACTTTAATAAAAGCTGTCCCATTGATTTCAGCGTGCAGGTAATTGATTCCTGAAGTATTTTAAGTTAAAATATGTAGGGTGTTCCATGTGAAAAAACCGCTGCCTAATGAATCACTATACTTCCACATCGAGACTTTCCATCCAAGTCCCTTTAAAGGAAAGCATCTTGACTATATTTGCACTCTAGTATATGGAAGTAAATTGGTCATAGAATTTTAATACTTGCGGCCGGTCACGAAAAAATTTAAGACGTTGATTTTTAGCATATACGCTCCAAAAATAAAGTTTCTGGATTCCTATTAGCTTGCTCTATTTATTTTTCCCAATTTACACCACCCCAACGTACCCTTCAACCGAATCATCTTAATTAGATATGTCATTAAAACACATACTTGTACCAAATTTCAGGTGAATATCTCAATTCTATTTTATCAATCCATTTAATAATAGAGTGTAGGTGGGGGGTTAAAAATATAAAGAAATCTGAGGCTTTGGTGTCTCCCAAATAGCACCAAACTTCCGGATGTCCGTTTTAGGTCTTCTCTTGGTCCGAACGTCCGACGACGTGAAACGAACGTTCATAAGACGTCTCTTTTCGGATGTTTTTAGGATACACTAAATTAACATTCTGTGGATGTCCATTTTAGGTCGCACATTGGCCTACCAAGATTAATTTTGTCACGAATGCAACAAATTA
The DNA here is from genome assembly GCA_963583905.1 of Stenurella melanura. NCBI lineage: Eukaryota > Metazoa > Arthropoda > Insecta > Coleoptera > Cerambycidae > Stenurella > Stenurella melanura. The sequence goes on from OY757314.1 coordinate 76,257,214, forward strand.
AAAATGTGGTTTCGTTAAAAGATACAGAAGGAACGGAATAATAAAACTTGAAAACTGGTTAAAAAATCGTGTAGTATAACTAAATGCGGTGAAAAAAAAGTACGCAGAAATGTCCTGAGAATTTATTTATACACAAAAGTTTTTGATATCACAATAACTATTTTCTTTCGTGCTTTCTGATTGTGTTCCCTTTGTTCAACATGGAAGAACATAGCTAATAAGAATAACATATACTTATGGTAGTAAATGATGTATCAGCGACATAATTTAACTCCAGACTAAATAAAATTTTTATAAATATGAGTACAATATTTAATTACACAAATATTTCGTCATTCTTAAATAATTTAATAATAACAATGTTCCTTGGGTAAAGTTTGATTAACACCTTGTCAAAGCTAATAAATAAACTGCTCTGCTTCCCTAAATAATTCAAATTTTTTTTCCATGTGTTGATTTTTCCTAGCTCATCATTAAACGTATCATTTAGTAACAGAGAGAAATTAACAACTTATTTTGCTGCAATATTTCTATATTTTCTATCTATTTCTCAACAAAGTGATAGGTAAATTTAATAAAACCTGTAAAAGCAAAAGAATGAAAATAAAAATTAGTATTCTTATTCCATGCCACTGAATGCAATATGTACAAATAAAAAAATACCATTGCAGCTTTAACAAAATGTGCAGCAATAGCCACAGAGTTGGTGAATGATTTGTTCAAAGTACTTTAAGCCAACTGAAATTTTATAAGAAAAGAAAAAAAACCTGAAAAACCGAAGTGCACCCCTAATTTCAAAAAATTAGAGATACACTTCGGACTGGGGTTGGTTAGCTAGATAGTCGATAGTTACCGTTTTCAGGTACGAAAAAACTATCTATAACATTTCAGCCAATATAAAGTATCTTGAACAAATCATTTACCAACTCTTAAGACTATAAAGGTCTGAATTGAAAAGCCTGTGTGGGTCCACTGAACGTCCTCATCTGGACCTATAATGACCCAAAATCAGAAGTTCTGAGGAAGTCCAAATTTGTAACACGGTATCTTCTCTGAACGTCCACCATACGTCTGACGACCTAAAATGGACATCCTTCGTCTGTCCTGAATGTCATCAACGGACATCTTCTGGACGTTTTGTGGATGTTTTGGTGCTATCTGGGCTAGTATATACACCAAATCTCAAGTTTCTGTACTCTTACCAGCTGGCTTTGCTGATTTTCCCCTATTTACCCCCCACCCCTTCAACGAAGTCTTCTCAAAATATAATGTACTTCCAGATGTCATTATAACCCTGATAACAACAAACGTCCCCAGGACGTACACTTAGGTCCTCGTTAGGTCTGAATGTCCCGGGTTTATATGGTACGTCCCAAAGACGTCCGTTTGCTATCGTCCCTAAAACGTTCCGAATAAACGATTTAAGGACATCCTGCTAGAGTCTAGTTCAGACAAACCTAAACAACACATTTGTGAAATAACCTATAGGAGTGATGTTTTTTTGAGCAGATGAGGACATGTTTAAAAAAAGAAATTAAAAACTCTAAAAATGAAATTAAAATTCTTAAAAAGTTTTACTAACAAAATTTCTTTTGATAACAAAATATTTTCATTTTTCATGGTCCATTAAAATTTTGTCAATTTTATTTTTCTGATTTCAGAAATCTTATATTAGTTTCAACTATTTTTTACATCTTGCGAAATCACATTAATTTATACTTTTTGACAGTACAGTGTAGTTATTATCCTAATATCCTCTATATTAGTGTGCTACTATAATTTAGTACGAAAATATCGCAATGATCGCAATGTTAAGTTCCAATAAAGCTCTTTTATTTTAAAATTCCTGCCAAACGTCGTGTTTTTTGAGATGGGGGAATTTCGGTTGGTTGCTGTCAAACTATGGAGAATTCAATTTGGGATCCCTATATTGCATTTTTATTTCGTCCGCTCACTAGTTACTTTTAACGGCTACAGAAGAAAGTGCCAAAAATAGGTAAGTCTATTTAATTGATTTATTAATACATAAGTATTTAGATCGATATTTTATTCTAGATAAATTTGGTGCTGCTTGTTTGCAGGTTATAACCTATATATAATAAATATACTACCACCCACCTTATTTGGCTCTGTTAAGATTCTATGGGAGAGCATCTGTGAACCTGGGTATGTAGTTTTTAGTTGTTTATCATGGGGCGAACTTATTAACTTAAAAGAAGATTGTTGGTTAAACATTATAAAAAATTGAGAAGAAGAAGTACCTACTCAGTGCGTTAAACGAAGTGTTAAATAAGGTTCGACATCTGATAAACAAGTGGAGGTGATGAAACTTGTAATAGGTAAGGTTTGATACATTGAGTAATAAAAGCATTTGCCAGAAAACATCAACAAACTTGTAAAGCATATTAGGGATTTCGGTAAATTAATATAAGGAAAAAACGAATAAAGTACTTTTTTGAGGAAAATTTACAATTTTGTAACTTATATGCCCCATTTTTTCTGAAATTACGCTGTACATACGTACAAAAACTTTTAAATACATCATCAATGTTCAATCTATTAAACCTGCTTCTAACCGTAAATCGTAATGCTTCTTAACCCATAGCCGTTTTCTTTACTTGAATTCTGTAATAATATTGGCAAAAAATATAACTTACCCACACAGCACATGACATCCCTAGAATATCCTCATTTGGTCCCGTATATCCCAATCGAGGACAACATTCCTCAGGATATTCTTAGGATATCCCAATAAAATATATACAACCTAAGAATATCCCAAATGGGGATATCCTAGACAAATCCTGGCAGGATGTCCTAGTAATATCCCGCAAAGATATTAAAAGCCTAACAAAATATCCACTTTAGGAATATCCTGGCAAGTTCTAGAGTCGTCCTATTATAGGTATTATTATTTAGGAGATTTCAACAAAAATAATGAAAAGTATATATATTATTATGAGGCTATTTATTTATAGTGTCTTTTATTGGTTTGTAAAATTTGCTTCTAAAAACTTTTTTGTTTGTTCTATTTGATAATCCCCTCCAGTACAAATAATTCATTAAAAATGTGTTAAAAATGTATATCTTATTTAAATAGCAGTTATTTATAATTTGGTTTTAACACATTTACTGTGTTTTGAATTAGCCGCCTTTTTGTGACAAGTCGAAAGTTCTAAGAAATCCGCCGGGCGCCGTTCATTTTAAAGTTCTTTCGACAAACAAGATTACGTTAAATATTTCATAAATATAATGCTTGCTATGTTATATCTTTGTATTTATTGCATTATCTAAAAACGGAAAATGTGATTGGTTATTGTGCGCAGATGTTATTGTCAGATACGTAATCCTTTATATTTTTCTGAGTGAATAGAATTTTTTTTAAATTCATTATAACTTTCCAGCATGCTATGATTTTTTAAAGTTGTACATATCATCCCTTATAACTTCTAACCACCCTAAACTCTATTGATTTTAATAATGCCAAAAAAAGGCAAGAGATCAATTTTTATGTAATATTTCATTCTTTTACAATTTTTATTTGAAACATTTTTTAACATCTTTTACACATTTTGAGTACTTTTGAAAAAACACTTTGTTATATTTTTTTTCACCCGTTCTCGGGGTTGAAAAGAATTTCTTTCATTAATCGTGTTCAAATACTTCAAAGTAACATCAAAAATTCAAGTATTTACCTTTAAATTTTGATTTGTCGACCTATTTCATTGGACTATATAACCTCCATTAGTTTGGTAGATTTATTTTTAAAGTGATATAAGCCAATTGATAGATACAGATATGTGTATGGAGTTGTACATATATGTATCACATTTTTATTAGTCATTTTACCTCTGCCATTATATAAACTTGTATTCCTTTCTTCGCTTATTGGCTCAGTTTAAAAGCAATGATCCTATAAAATAATATGTAGTTTTTGCTGTCTTTAGAAATATCCAATAAACCCTAAAAAAACTGGGGATATCCTATATAAAGTCCGATCAATGTCCTCAGGTTGTTCATAGTAAAGCCCAGGTATAACCCATATAAGAGCTGATGATGTCCTGTACACACCTGTACTGATGTCCTGAGGACGTCATCAGCAAAGCCCGAACTGTCCCATTTGGATATCCTACAGACATCCTAAGGTGATAATGGGATCTTCCCAGGATATCCCATATGTCCTGAAAAGTTGTCCCCAGTATGTTCTGAGGATGTCCTTGTGCTATATGGGTAAACTTATAATAATGCTATTAACCTGGTAGCATTAGTCACAACATATATTTCTGCTTCGCTCGCTCTTTGGTATTATTTGTAGAATAGATAATTCATATAAAGAGATGTTCTTAATTTTTTTAAATGAACAAGGGACCCTTTCAAATGCAAATGTCGGTTAAACAAAAAAATGTTCACATTTAAACAGTGATTTTTTTTAAATAGGATACCAAGAAAATTATAACAATTTATTTTAAATATAAGCTTGCCATTAGGTGTCATATATTAGTCTTAATGTTTTTGCCAAAATTTCGTCTTTTATTTGCACAGGGGCTGCTGAAGTCGCTAACGCTTCAAAGTCTTGGAAGGACACCGAAATGGCTATTGCATCATGACTGAAGAGGGCAAAAGAAAGAACAGAGAGGGTGTCAAAAAAGAGAGTATATTAGAGAATAATACAAATAAATTATAAAAAGACGAAGTGTGCAAAACGTTAAGAGAAGGTGAGATATACATATCTTATGTTTTATTGCACACTTGGCTTTCTTATAATATAATATTCAATATGACTTAATGTATATATAACTATATTATACTGTACTAGGTATTATAATATATAACTTATTTTTCAATAGCACAATAGAAATAAAATGTTCGCATAAATTTGTAATTTGGTGTTGATAAATAGAAGTACCAAGTACTTATTGAATAATTTTTCTAGCTGGTAATTATATACTGTCATTTTTTTTATCTTTTTGGCTTTTCTAACCACATTTATTCCCTTCAAAATAGAATCCCATCACTGGATTCTATTTCGAAAGAAATGCATGTGGTTAGAAAACCCAAAAAGAAACATAAATACCCTCTGCTGTGAATACACCTTAAAAGTGGTGGAGGGGGAGGTACCTATATGTTTTGTATAGTATGTACTAACAACATTTTCAGGACATCCTCTTTAGACCTAGATTCGTTCCACATAAGTCCTGGGTTGGACGTCCTCGGGATACCCTGTTTTGTTGACACGAAACGTCCCTCAAACGTCCTCGGTACGTTTTAGGTCGGTAAAGTACGTTCTCGGTATGTTTTCATGTCCTGCGGGTACGTTCTTGGGACGTCTTTGGGACGGTCATGTGCTATTAGGGAATACATACGTGTACCAAATTTTAAGTGAATATTTCAATTTAATTTTGCGCGGTTGTCATCGACGGCTACACGTGACGTAGCACTTGCCACTTACCGATTCTTACGAAACAACCTGTCTATTAGTAATTTATTTGGTCAAATTCATTTAATGCGTACCCGACAAATCCCGAAAACCATTTCCGCTGAATGTCGTGTCGCTTTAATTTGGAGTTAAAACGATCTTCGTCTATTTTGTCTTCTCTGCCTGACTGTCTTATCTTGTTAATTCCTCTAATTTTTGCTCTTAATATATAGTTAATAGGTATAATAGGTATATATATATATATGGCAATATCCTTGTCTATTCCGTTTTGTGTTCATAGTTGTACTATCCACGTTAAAGACATTGCCTATTTCTGATTAACCCAGGGATTAACTTTAAACAAGAAAATAGGTTTGGGTTAAAAAAAAATGTATAAAAACAAGAGCATTTTATTTCATTTGTGTGATCAACAAGTGATCATGCAAAATATTTGTACGTTTACAGTAGACACCACTGAAATCTGCATAATAATGGTAGAGTTCAGTGGTAGCCACCCTCTAGTTACGTCTGATTGGTTAGTTATAGGTGGCGCATGTTCGTACAAAAGTACATTTTAAGTAAAATTGATATTACCTAATTCACGGTTCAAAAGGTATGCTCGTCCAAGCTCCCATATAATTTGACTTGTTCTGCGCATTGACTCAACAAGAACCATAAGGAAATAAAATATATCACAGTATATTGTCAGAGAATCCTAATATTCTACTTATTTCAAATTTTTATATCATCCCTCAACATGGTATTGATGCAACCCGGGGTACAAGTAGCCGTGTTGGTGTGCGTAACTGCGGATCATTTTTTTGTTTGGTTTTTCTGTAGTGAGATATTTGTCAGGTTAAAAAAAAGTTTTTTTTAGTATATTATTAGTTTCAGATGTTTCTTGTTTAATTACGAAACAAAAAATAGATTATTTTTAAACTTAAAAAAATTATAACTTTTATATTTATTGATTGATTTTGTTCAAAAGCAATAGAGTTCTTCTGCTAGCTAACACTAATTTACTATCCAAATTTTAATAAAATCGAACCTTTCGTGCTTAAAGTTGTCGTGCTTACAAGAAACGTGATGGACGGACGGACAGACAGACGGATGGACAGGCGCACGGACCGACAGACTGACAGACGGACAAACATTTTGAAAGTTGTTCAGATTCGATCACCAACATAGTGATATGAATTTTTTTTCTCTGCGAGCGATATTACCTACCAGTTTTAGAAATGTGCCGATCGAATGGGGGGGGGGGGGCGAAGGGAGGAAAGTTTAGATAAGAAAACCTGATATAAAAATAAATTTATTTTAATGCATTTATTTTATTTTCACCCAATAAATAATTGTCGCCCCCCCTCCCTCAACAAAATGCTGGATCTGCTCCTGAATCGAATGCAATATAGATTCTTCGTTTTGCATTTGCGAAGAGTATAATAAGACACTCTCACACAAGGTGTCTGGCAACTGGCGTGTCTGCTGAAATACAATTAATAGGTTATAATATATATGTGGTGTATGTATTTTTCGTTAATATTGTTTAAATATTACTGGCGAGTTTTATCCACTGCATTAACAGAGCTCCTCGACCTCAAAAATTTGATTACAATAATTATATATCCCAGATTACGCCGCCACTGGTAAAAATATTTGCCGTAGGCTCCGCCCCAAGCAAAATTACTAATTTAGTAATTTACATGGGGACTTTCCGTTTTCCACTATAATTCTAATTTATCCGTGAATGTCAAAGCCAGTCAAAGCCACAGAGACGTCAAAGCTAACCACACATTTTAGTGCTTGGCGTCAGTTTGTATTTGTGTATAACATATGTACTTATTAACAAGTTAGAAAAAAATCATTATAAATCTTACTTTGGGGTAGAACAATTTAGAAACTATTCAATTACGTTAACTAATGAAGGTAAGTCCAGTTGAACTATTATGCAAACAGTTTATTTATAATGACAAAAAATTAAATATCCATGTATTTGTGATAATGTATGATAAAATAAGTATACCGAATAGTATTCTAATTCTACAATTTTTTTATTACTAGGTGGTGATATAAACAAGGCAGTATAACCTTGGAAATGGAAAATAAACACACTCTCAATTCTAGCCCGATGGAGGAAACGTTATTAATTATGTTGGTAATTAGACATAAAAATATACACATATGTATGAAAGAGATGCTGTGTCTAACCAACAAAAAAATAATAACTGAAAGCGCTTGTCAGAGAAATTCAATTCCTGTAGTGATATTCCCCGAAATGAAGTTGTACTGCGAAACAAGTGCCATAATGTGAAGAAACGCTGCAGACAAAAGTTTGATGGCGAAAAATGTTTCGTAGGGGGAAAAATATAATAACAGAAGTAGACAATTCAGTAAAAGAAATACTTGACAGCCAAATCATGGATAGAGAGAGTGAATTTGATGATAACGTTTTACCTATAGGTAAGCTTTTTATATGCAATGATTAAAAATAAAAATAGTATACCTATATTCAATATTGAATTTGATGTTTAAATATAATTTCTCTTTTCTAGTAAACACAACACTATGTGGCCATAATGCATCACAAAAAAGAAGAAAATAGTGAGGAATTGGGGTCAGAAATAGTTGTGCTAGGTATAGTTTTTTAACTTGTGAAGGTCTTTTTGATTTCTTATGGTTTTCCTATTATTACAGCTGCTGGTACAGAAATGGTAGACACTGTAGCAGCTATTGATAGTTCTACACTGGAGATAACCTATGAAAACTCACAATCACAAATGGAAGAAATTTCTAACACCGGTGAGTAATTCTTATGTATAATATAATGTTATTATTTCCTCATTTTCAGATAATTTTTGGTATACTGTGACAATATTGTTAAGCCGGCTTCAGAGCACACATAACATATGCCATATGCTATAAGAGTAAGACATGTGACTTAACTTTAAAAAGGTGCATTCATAGTGTAGAAAATGTAAGATGGATGCATCCGCAATACACTACAAATGTACATGACATACAGGGTTATTGACGGAAAGCGGGTATTAGACGTTTCTTGGGATCTGTTCAGTTTAGAACTTTGAAAATTGGTCTAAGGGGGTTTCTGGAAATGGCGGATCTAACGAAAATATTTTCATGCATGTATTACTTCCGCTTAGACCAGATGTACCACCTAGCTTTGTTATTTTAAATGGAACACCCTATATTTTATTTCATATTTGGATTTCTCATAAAATTTTAGCTTGGGTTTATGCACCATAATATACTCTTAAACCTACCAGTTTTTGAGCTAGTTAACCTTTTTGACGGTTCCTACCCTTCCGAAAAAAATTGATATCTTCTATCATGTGGCCGACTTAGAGACTTTCTTATCAAAGTCGTACATGTACCCTATAATCTAACTAAAAATTGTCTTATATTTTCACAATATCATACAGGGAATTTTATTTTTACAATCAAACATTGTTTTAGTTCAAAGGTCCAAAAGTCAATTTTTTTTCAAATAGGATTTTCACATAATTTAATAAGAGTATTAATTTCTGCATCAATTGATATTAGCATTCCCTATACCTATCTCTTTGTTTTTTATTATGGACGAATTTTTGTAAAATGTACATGCAATATAACTCACCTCACTTGTTTCTTTTTTATCACAAACGAGAACACTCATGTAGATAATTGATAATTATTTGTTTATTATCAAGATAATATCAAAAACAAGAGATCATTTTATATTAGACTTGTAATAAATACTTTCGAATAAAATTTATAAAATTAATGAACATATTGAATATAAATATTTAATGCAACAACTGCCCTCCACTTTGGTGCTGACAAGCCAATCCTGGAATTTACGGCACTTACATTAGCTTAGTGAATTTATTTGCTAAAATGCAGCTCGTACTCTCTTCTTCAGAACTTTTTTGGTAGCAGCCGGGGTGGTATATACAATATTTTTATATTACCCCAAAGGTAAAAGTCTAAATGGATCAAATCAGGGGACCTTGCTGGCCATCTCCAAGATCCATGGTAGCAAAACCACCTAAGTTCGAACGATGCTACTAATCCGTCATACACTTCCGGTGTATTATGTGAACTGCAACCATCGATTTGATAATACATGGAATTATAAATATTTAGGGGCAAGTTATCAATAAAAGTAACAACTTCTGTTCCTAAAATTTCATCGTATTTTGTACTATTTAAATTCTTTACATATACTTGTTATGTACTAATAAGCAGAAAATGTTAAAATTAATTTGTCCTCGAAATTTGATTCTCGCACCACATGAGAATTTTATTTCGTCTGTTAGAAATTCCTTCTTTAGAAAATTTAGCTTGGTCAGTTCAAATAATCCTTTAAAAAAATCATGTTTCTCTTGAAGACGTACGATCACATGCTTACAGAAATCTGTTCTAAGTGAACAAATACTACGTTCCTGTACTATCGCTACCACTCAGCAACACTAACACAGTGTTTATATTGATAAAACAAAACATTCTGAAATTTTTCATTGCCTACTATGTGTGTAGCAGTATGTACATGTACATTATACACTGCTGATTGTATATCTACATTTTACAAAACTTCGTCAATAATAAAAAAAAACGAGAGATAGGTGTAGGGAATGCTAATATCAGTTGATGCAGAATTCAACACTATTAAATTCTGTGAAAATATACAAGTGCTTCGATTTGAAATAACTGACTCTTGGACGTTTGAACTACAATGCTAAATTGTGAAAATAAAGTACCCTGTATGGTATTGTGACAATATAAGAAAAATTTTTGTTATATCATAGGGTACTCGAACGAATTTGAAAAGAAAGTCTCTAAATCGGCCACATGATAGAATATATCAATTTTTTTTCGAAAAAAAAAATTAATTATCTAAAAAACTGGTAGGTTTCAGAGTATATTATGTGACATAAATTCAAGCTAAAATTTTATGAGGAATCCAAATATGAAATGAAATATAGGGTGTTCCATTTGAAATATCATAGTTAGGTGCTACATCTGGTGTAAGTGGAAGTAGGTAACACATGCATGAAAATATTTTCGTTAGATCCGCCATTTCCAGAAACCCTCTTAACCAATTTTCAAAGTTCTGAACCGAACAGATTCCAAGAAACGTCTAATACCCGCTTCCGTGAATCTCCCTGTATGTAGTTACATGTTATTGATTCATTTTATTTAACATTTTATCTATGAATTTAACCTTTGCATTACCTTTCCATACTTATTCTGATTGGTGAATTCAAAATTTATATTATTTATTTGTGTTATGGCATACCCTTATATCATACGGTTTATGTTATGTGTACTCTAGGAATCCATCCACTTGCAAATTTTTAAATATTTAACTCGATTCTATAATTTTTCTTAAAGATATGTTGCAACCTGGATCATCTACAAGTTGATGTGTGAAAAGACAGTTGGATTGGTCATCATATACTCGATTGCAGTCGAAACAACCACGAATTACAGCGCTAACTAATCCAAAGTCGATAAAAAAAATAAGTTATCAAATAGACTTTCTTCGTGGGCGAAGACAAAATCTACTACTTTGGGAAAAAACAGTGCATTGGAGCAGCATTAATTAAACATGACCCAAATAAGTGAAAGACATGAATAGGACATGCTTTTTGCCAAACAAAAGCATAATAGTTTTTAAAACGTAGTGACTAAATTGGAACGCTGATTTGTTGTGATTTTTGTTTTTACTTATATGTGTATTAATATCATCGCAACTGTTCCAAGTAGTGGCTAGGGGTTACACCACGAGCTTATAAGCATGGGTTAAGAGTCATTTTTACTGTTTATTACTGTAACCTTTATTATTTTTATTGGGCAAATTGGAATAAAATACTGTGTACATAATATTTTTTTATACTCATGTTGTACAAAATTTAATAAAATACTGATCACTTGTAATATTTAATCATGCAACATGTATTATTTTATTAAAATGTTGTTAAATACGGCTCTCTTATAATTTTTTACTAAATAAAATGAAGTTATTTACTGAACAGTTTATTGCTACTCGTTTTTATTCGAGTTGAACACATCCAATTATTGTTATGGCTTAATGTAATAGTTATATATTATTGTAATAAGTTTTGTTCCGCATATTTTATAAATTAAAAATAGATATTTTTATTTAATGAACTCTTGCAAATTTGAAAAATAATTATTTATTAAAGCTCCTCTTGTTATTTCGTTTTCATTTATGTTATCCTCTGCATTTTCGATGGGCAAATTAATATTGTTTATTTCATTCACAATAACGACCTCCACTTCACCGATGAGGGGTGGTGTTGGAAGTACTGAATTTTTACATGCAGTATTGTGGGATACAGCTAATTTGCGACTCATTGAATAAATGTTCAGTTGGTGTGGAAGGATTTGCTAATGAAGTTATTTGAAAACTACGATTAGCATAGGCACTGTCTCCTACGAGCACATTACCTCCCATTTCATTATTTTCAAATCTGGCTCGCACTCTACTCATATTAAAAATAGTGGAGTTATATGTTGAACCAGGCCAACGATAAACGATATTTCTTATATAAGTACAAAGAAGGATCACTAATACACTGCACGTTTATCGAAAAACTTCCTTTTCTGTTTCGATATACCTCAGCATTATCTCCACCTGGAGATTTTATTTTAATGCGAGTATAATCGACTGCATCGATATACTGGAAACTTAGCTTTCTTATAAAAGTCACAAACACTCAATGTCTTTCTCGTTCACCGGAAATTGTATATACTGATTTCTTAATAAGGCTATTGCTTTTGACACTTTGTTTATAACTCTGCTCGCTGTTGATTTATGTGCTCCAGAAAAAATCACTTCCTACCTACTATTAACATAGATCCAATTGTATAAATATCATAATGTGAGAAGCATATCCTCCGAAGAAAGAGCTTTGTTTCTGTAAATAAATGATTATACAGTTAAATAAGTTAATCTTATTCATATAGTCTTATTTACCTTTTTGTTAGTGAAAAAATGTTTATTTGGTTACAGATATCTTGTACAATATACTTATTCTGTTAGACGAAATCTGTCGTAAAATTCTTCTTCAGATCATTTGTTAAAGTGATTTACCCTGGGTCGGAATATTCGTGGATTTTTATGTAGTTCAGATTCCACCAAAAAAAGTCTTCATGATTTATAGGTCCCATTTTTTTTCAATTATTTTGACAAGGCAAACACGAATATGATTGTGTATTAAATTGTGAGGTTAGATTATTGAAACCGTCAGGGTTCAATTATTTTACTATGGAATCTGGCATAAACCATTGATTTTCCTTTATACAACAAGTTTATGATAGTAGACAGTGGTTGAAGTCTGATCAAGGCATTACCGCTCTTTATACTGTTTATACAACTTCAGAACTAAATACAGAGTCGTGCAGATAGTAAATATTTCATCAGTTACTAGGTTTGTTCATTTGTGTTGATTTAAAGCAGCTTCAAGCAGTTAAATAAAGATAGTGCTATCACAAGTAACGTGAGTGTGAGAGAGATAACGTGCTTCAAAGTTGCTATAAATCAACACAAATGAACAAACTGACTATCACAAATCACAGGTTACAATCGACGCGATCGGACATACTCGAGATCTATGTACTCGAGTATCGGACATCAGCTGATATAGGACCTCAATTGTCTCTTTGACGGGAGAACTTGATAATGTAGTGTGTGTGTGTTTGTAGCATATTTTCCAATGCAAAATTATTGTTAATGGGCGGGTTTACGATGTGCAGTGTTAGTGATAGTTTCATTGTGTTTGTCTGTGTCTGAATCTGAAAATTCTTCGTAATATAATACTGGTATTAATTAGTGATAAGCAATATTGATGATTCAATATTTCAGTTGTATAATTCCTGCAATAATCGTTAAGATATTAAAGACAAGTGATTTGTTTGGTAGGTTAACTTTTTTGTTAAAATAATTTTGATGGGCATTCAATAAAATGTTTTATTTTAATTTTCAATTATCAATAATGATCGTAACCTAAATACTGATATAACACAATTTATTTACTGACCTACATTAATATAAAAATAATAATATGTATATATATGCAACCAACAATAATAGTGCAGAGATGTGATTTATATTAATTTAAAAATAACTTAATACCTATATGCAACCTACATTACACCGTGCTACTTGAGATTAGTTCAGACAAACACAATATGAAGCTCTCATAGATGTATACAATAGTTCATTGAAGTTTCCATAGATGTCTACATTCAAGAGCGCGACGATCGCCTCCCCTCAACTCGCTATCTAATGAAGTGGGGATAAAAATTGTCCTCAATAGTACCATTGCATGAAGCCAACCTTCGGGGTCCGACCCCAAAGGTAGTGAAATGACTCCAATCGTGGCATTAGACCTGAAAATCGGACCCCAATAGTCTCGCTTGACATATATATATATATATATATATATATATATATATATATATATATATATATATATATATATATATAAGGAAAAGTTTTCTTTCATGGGCAAGCCCGCATAGATGTCGATGCAACCGTGGACACGTGTTTCGGACTTATTAGTCCTCATCAGCACGGTATAGCTAAGTTGAAAGGATAGGCACAACTTAGGACAACGAAGGAGAAACAGCACAAACAGAAACCACTGACAGGAAGCCAGTCGCACATTTGTGGCTTCAGCTGGAAGACCCTGACTTCCAGGGCAACAACCAACGTCGCCACGGAGGCAACCGGAAGGCTACCTGGGTGGATATTTCTGGCCCAGTAACAATAAAAAACAAGGAAAATGGGTGTAATAGCGGGAAGAAACACAAGGAAAAGTTTTCTTTCATGGGCAAGCCCGCATAGATGTCGATGCAACCGTGGACACGTGTTTCGGACTTATTAGTCCTCATCAGCACGGTATAGCTAAGTTGAAAGGATGGGCACAACTTAGGACAACGAAGGAGAAACAGCTTGCCCATGAAAGAAAACTTTTCCTTGTGTTTCTTCCCGCTATTACACCCATTTTCCTTGTTTTTTATCGTTCCTGGGCCAGAAATATCCACCCAGGTAGCCTTCCGGTTGCCTCCGTGGCGACGTTGGTTGTTGCCCTAGAAGTCAGGGTCTTCCAGCTGAAGCCACAAATGTGCGACTGGCTTCCTGTCAGTGGTTTCTGTTTGTGCTGTTTCGTCAACATTGTTCTTGTTCGTTAATAATAATTTGTTGGTGTTGTGTGTAATTAAATAAGAATCCATATTTTTCTTTAAAAATTATTACAACTGTCTTTTGTTTCCATGGCATACTTGATGAAGTAAGGAATCTCTCGGCAAGATAAGGTATTTCTTGATTATTATTGAATAACTCGATATGGGGTGAAGTTAGGTATAGGGAATGCTTAAGTAACTCACCCTAAAATTTAATTTTCTTTCGAATGGTGTGAAAAAAAATAGTAGGTGCCATTTGAAAAAATTGACTTTTTGACAATTTTTGATTGCGACATTTGAAAATCGACTGCGCCCAAATGGTACAAAATGGGACCACCGATGGGACATCAAAAGTTAGCCTGGACTTCCAGCTAACTGCTTCACAAATTTCGTTTCATAATTTTGAAAGTTTTGCGAGATACAAATTTGTTCGTAACCTACTACAGTGGCAATTTTTTTCAAAAAATTGGACATATGTCAAAAATTTTAATAGATAAGTTAACATAACTTAGGTTCTCTAAACTCAGAATTAGAAGGCCAATCGAACCATGTAAAGAAAAATATAGGTTTCCATTTAAAATAAGAAAGTTGGTACCAATTTTTGGCACACCCTGTATAGTTGGAGGACTGAAAATATTTTAGATAGAACGGGCATGATCGATTATGGCAGCATACCAAATTTCAAGTTTCTAATCCAACTGCAAGTTGAAAAACTTCTAATGAATGGCCTACGTGAATCACCCTGTATATATATATAAAACAAGGAAAATATATATATATATATAATATATATATATATATATATATATATATATATATATATATATATATATATATATATATATACGTATTCTTTGTATTTCAGGGCACCCACGTAACCCATGTACAATCTGACACCCACACTTTTATACATATAAAATTAAAAGGATCACATGTTGCTGTATCGGCACCCATATAAATCGTGCCTAAATGGCACCAAAATGTATGAACTTGTCATACTACAGGTCAAATTGGCACCCTGCAAGGTTGCCAAGATATTTTACCATTTTATACATATAAAACAAAATTGTCAAAAGGTTGGTGTATTGGCACCCTCGTTAATCTTGGTACAAATGACACCAAAATGTATGAACTTGTGTTATTACAGGTCAAAGTGACACCACAAATCTTCGTGTAATAATATAATAAGTGCATTGAACTTTATCAGTAATTTTTATAAAATCTGCATGAATGCAACTTGAGCTAGAAAAATTTTAGATTTTAGCCCACAAGAATTCCAAGCTGCATCTACATGAATTTATGAATTAATTTATAAATAGATTGTCAAAATAAATTTTACTATTTGCTCTAAAAGCTGACTTTAATTAATAAAGCTTGTTTAAATTAAAATTAGCTTCAATTTAAAAGAAAAATTGTAGCATTTTATGAAAAGTAAAAGATTGGAAAATAAGAATGCTACAGTGTTCGTGGAAGAATTTCATGAACATTTATTAAATTAAATTTGCGATAAAATTAATAATTAAAACAAACAAATAAATAAAATATTTATTCTTGAAGTAAACTAAAATAAAAACATTTTCCATTATTAAATGGTGTATGAAATTGTGCGTTAAAACTTACCATCATCGTTATCTCGGAATAGGAAAATTTTTGGAAAAGTTGCCGTAACATGTCGACCATAATTTCAAAGGGGATATTTTTCATAAAGAAATTGCCTTTCCCTTTTCAGCCCCTTAGAGAAATTAAATGGAAAGGGAGTCTAATAATACCTCATTTGAAATTTCATTTTGCCATTACTGCAACCGCTAAGTTTAAAGTTTCCACTTGTTCATATGACAGTTTGTTTATTTGGAAGCACTTTTAAATTATATAACTTATAAATAACTAAATTAAAGAGCTACGTATTTTAAACAATTGGTTCAAATCCGGACGAAAGGACATTTCAAATGAGGTATGCCTCTCACTTTGCATTCCATTTAAGTTTTTTAGGGGATGGTTCCAGGGGGTAAGAAGCTGGGGGGGGGGGAGAAAATGATTACATAAAAATGTATTTCCATGAAATTATGGTTAAAAACACTGTTACGACACAAAATTTTATAAATGTATGTAGTCGGAATTTCGATAAAAAATAATTTTTAATTAGACACTTCTACAAGAAATCGATTTTAACTATAGCTTTTTGAAATGGGAAAATTTTATTAAAAGAATAGAGCATTTATTTGGTTGATTTACATTTTTGGTATATTTTAAAACTGACATTGACAATTGTCATATGCCTCCGTTAGTTGGTCTGTACATACGAAAATACTCTACAAGTCGCAATCTTTAACGCATCCACTTTAAACTTCATTTTAATAGCCTCGTCTACTATCAAAAGAGATCCTGAGAGGTCAACCATTTGTAGAAATTTGTAAATAGACTACCGCGCCTGCGTGACTATTGACTGGACTACTGCGCTTGCGGGGCTGTCAATTACATTGCCGCGACGACTGCCATGGCTGCCGACAGTCTGCTTAAAATTTGAATAACGAATGCCGATGGTGGTTTACTCCTCGGTAGACCACTAGTAAATTTCATAATGATTCGTCGGATAGTTTAACGATTATAAATAATTATTCATCACTGACTATTTGCGGACAATTCCTCTCATTCTCTATTGGATACATAACAATAACAATAACAATTAAAATTAGAAATTTACTGTTTAACTTGTTCTGTGGTAACTCAAAAAAATGGAAACATGAATGGATTTCAATTTTTACCACATTATCACTACAATGTTATTAATAAACGGTGGTAATATGAAGATCAAGTTTAAATAATTATGAAAAATCTAAGTTACCTAAGCAGCGAACCGTTTATCCTTGGAAATAATTTTAAATCTCTATTGAGAAGAAGAAATAGAGATACGGAATGGAGACAATTCTTTAATTTAATACTCTTTTCTAGGATTGTCAGTTTTCGAGAAAATCGTGTATAGACAAATTAGATCAATAAATGACTAATGTTATATGCATAACACTTATTAGATAAAACAACTTGCGTTGTGTATATTTTTGGTTTTAACAATGGCTGTTAATTTTTGTTTATTGGTAAACTACCATTATTTGGGAGAAACACTAGCAAATGAAAATTCAAGAAATCCCGAGGAATACCGGTGTTTAATATTAGATTTTGATTTGTTGAATGATGTGTCAGCTAAACTTTTGCACATTTCGACACTATCGTTCGTAGTGTATACATAATTAAGTAGAAAATGAAAAGCTTTTAAAAAATTTACAAGTTCTCTATTTAGTTATAAACAAGAATTAGGGCTGTACCCCTATAAGAAACAAGAGTGCAGCTATGGAGTTATTGCTCCTAATATATGGCACATGAGGTAAGAAGGTGCAAAATAGAACTACCTACCGTGTACGGTGTGCTTTCTTACCTTTGTTTTTCTTGCTTTTCATATAACAACATTCTTTATGCTACCCTATGCTGAGGAGGAACAATAACTCTGAAATATACTTCCGTGCATTCTTGTTTCCATTGGGGTTATAACACTAATTCTTGTTTACACTTTTTATCGGACTTCATCAACTCTTCCATTATTTCTATTTACTAGCATTATTCCTTTATTGACGATTATTATTAATTAATGATTCAATATCTTTTACATCATGCAAAAATATAGATATATACCATATTACAAATTAAAATTCTAGGGAAGTACCCGTCTAAATTATAAATACTGTATTTCTATCAAATAATAATATGTTGACAACGCATTTGAGTTAGAACGTTAGGGAATATGTCAGCGTAACCTTTAGTAAGGATTCCAAAGCTTTAAACATTGAGGTGACCAATTCCAACAAAGTAAATTATTTTTGAGAACGAATTCAGAAAAAGGGTCCTTAGGGGCACCAAAAATGACTTGTTAGACTATTTGTGATATTGATCTGATTTCTTTTTGTCGATACACTACAGACATGAGCGCATCTATCTGTACTAATAGAATTTCAAAACCACGTTCGACCAACTGTATTAAATATTTGAATTTTGTATATATCACATGCGAATGAAATATGATTTAAGGATCAGCAAAGTTTTTGCAAAAAAAATAGCTCGATGTCTTATATAGGTTTCGACTTACATATTTTTAAATTCGACCGTAATATTATCTAGTTGTGATAAACACGCGACGTGGCAATAACTAGGACAGGGTTCATTCTATGTAATTGTGGATAAACATTAGTCTAGTACCTAATTTGGTCAAAGTATTATATTATTGTTGACCACTGATTCTCTGAAAATTATTCTAATAGTTTTAATATAATTTAATTGTCTACAATTATTTCTGTTATTATTTCGTGTTTATAAATTATATGCTTTGTTATATGTAATGTAACTAAGCCAAAATGATGTATCTCAGTACCTGCTTATTTTAAGATTTTTTTATATTAACATTCTGGCGGAGTTATTTGACATTTTATGCAGCTTAGTAGGTACTACTTGTTTTTTTTAAGAATATTTTTATTCTTCTATTTGGGATATAATTCTATGAGGCAGACGCAAAAATAATGGTTTAACGATTAATGAAGGAAGTTAATCATTTAACAAGGAAACTTTGATGTACGTCCAATTTGCTTAGTAAATTTTGAGTTAGGTTATTTTGGCTTAAGAGTATAGTATATCTAAACGTGTAAATAGAGTAGCAAATCGTTAATATGATATAAAAAACAATCAGATTTAATTTCATAATGTTTTAGAAAATACAAACTATTAATTTGTAATTAAAATGTGGTGTCCGAACAACATATGCTGCCCCACGCGAGATAGGTGCTACGAAATCAACAACTACGACTCAAATACGTATAATATTGCACACTGCCTATCTAACTAAAAGCAGATCGGCTTTCCATAATAATACCGGTGTTGCAAAATTTATGGTGCCAGAATGCAAACATGTTTATAGAGTGCCACTTTGACAGTATTTATACATGTACATACACTTGTATAAAACGCAGCGCCCCCAGTCGGAAGATGGTCGAACTAATCAATATGTTCGTTCAGAATTATTGTCAATCTGGCATCCACCCAATATTTCGTGATACGCTCTTAAATGCTGATTTATGACCATTGGAGAAATTATACACGGTGAACGTACCGGCACCTGAAGTCGGGTGCTGCAACGTAAAAATGGGTGCCGTAAAGACAATTTTCACCCATAAATGGTGCCACATTGACAAAAATTATGTATATATATATATATATATATATATATATATATATATATATATATATATATATATATATATATATATATATATATATACATCCCGCTATCATTATTGCAGCACTCCGTTCTGCATACTTTATTGCACTTTGAGAACCGCTGTATATAGCTAAAATCTAACCGTGTATATTGAACCGCTGATTTTTTTGCAGCCTGTACAGCTGATCCACGTGTTTCTATGATAAAAAATAAAAAAACGTACTTTTTTATTTGAGACACTTTATGGGGACCGTAAAAATTATAAACCTTATGACGGCCGGTATATACATTATTGCAGCCAGTCCTATATATTATTTTTTAAACATCATACAATATTGCTGCCGACAGTGTTGCCATATCTACTTCATATATATATGGCTGTAATAATGCTACTTGTTCATTAAATTAGAATTCAAACTAAATCAACCTGTTGCAGGCATAACGATTTTTATCGAGGAGCTCATATTAGTAGTCCGCTTATTCATTAACAAGGCGGCATTCGCCACGAAATTGGAATTTTGTAGTAAAGTGACTTTTAACCACATTTACTTTGCAAATTATATATGAAAACCGCTGCCTAAGGAATCACTACTTCCACATCCAGATTGTTCATCCCAGTCACTTTAAAGAAAACATTTTGACTATATTTGCACTCTAGTAGGTATGTGAAAACTACTGGTCATAGAATTTTAATAATATTTGGGGTAGTAAAAAAGTATTAGAAAAAAATCTGAGAACTTATATTCTAGTATATACACCAAATCCCAAGTTTCTGTACTCTTACAGCATGCTTTACTTCTTTTTTCCCATTTACCTCTACTTACCCTCAACCCTTCAATGGAATCGTATAATACATACGTGTACCAAATTTCAAGTGAAAATCTCAATTTAATTATCATCTCTTTTAATAAGGGAGTGGGGTGGAGGGGTGGTGGGGGCTTGAACAATCTTATAAAAAAACCGGAGGCCTTCGCTACTAAAGTTGTGTGCAAAATATAACATTCAAAGCGGCATCCCTTAAGAATTACATCGCAAAGAGAGCCGCCTCGAGAGCCACGCGTTTGCAAACGAACACCTATTTAAAAAAAAGAATAAAGGAAGCCGCAAATGATCCTTATTACTATGTTTACCAAATCCCAAATTTCCGTACTCTTACCAACTTGCATTACTTATTTTCCCTTATTTACCCCTATTTAACTCCCAACCTCTCAACGGAATCATCTCATAATATAATCTAGTTCCAGATGTCGTTATAATACGCACGTATACCAAATTTCAAGTGAATATCTCAATTTTGTTTTATCAATCCCGTTTACTAATAGATTAGGGGTGGGGTGGTTGGGTTGAAAAATGTTATAAAAAATCTAAGGCCCTATCTTCTGGTACATATACCGAATGTCAAGTTTCTGTACTGTTACTAGCTTGCTTTACTTATTTTCCCCTATTTAACCCCCAACCCTTCAACGGAATAATCCCAAAATATAATATAGTTCCTGATGTCATTATAATATATGCGTATACCAAATTTCAAGTGAATATCTCAATTTTATTTTATCAACCCCGTTCAGTAATAGAGTGTGGGTAGTGGGGGTTGAAAAATATTTAAAAAATCTAAGACCTTGTCTTCTAGTACATACGCTGAATTTCAAGCTTCTGTACTGTTACCAGCTTGCTTTACTTGTTTCTATATTTAACCCCCAACCCTTCAACGGAATAATCCCAAAATATAATATAGTTTCTGATGTAATTATAGTATACCAAATTTCAAGTGAATGTCTCAATTTTATTTTATCAACCCCTTTAATAATGGAGTGGGGGCGGATGGACAATATTCTTAAAAAATTTGAGGGCTTGCATGGCTCCTAGTACATACACCAAATTTCAAGTTTCTGTACTCCTACCAGCTTGCTTTACTTATTTTTCCTTACTTACCCTTACCCCCAACCCTTCAACGGAATCATTTTAAAGTATAATCTAGTTCTAGATGTCGTTATAGTACATACGTGTACATAATTTCAAATGAGTATCTCAATTTTATTTTATCAACCCATTTAATAATGGAGTGGGGTTGGTGGGGGGGTTGAAAAATATTATAAAAAAATCTGAGGCCTTAGCTTCTAGTACATACACCAACTTTCAAGTTTCTGTACTCTTATCAGCTTGCTTTACTTATGTTCCCTTACTTACCCCTACCTTTTTCCCCATTTACCTCTACTTACCCCCAACCCTTCAACGGAATCGTGTCAAAATATAATCTAGTTTCAGATCTCGGTATAATACATACGGGTACCAAATTTCAAGTGAAAATCTCAATTTAATTACCATCTCTTTTAATAAGGGAGTGGGGGGGGCTTGGAAAATCTTATATTTAACCCCCTACCATTCAACGGAATCATCTCAAAATATAATCTAGTTCCAGACGTCGTAACAATACATACGTGTACCAAATTTCAAGTGAAAATCTCAATTTAATTATCAACTCTTTTAATTAGGGAGTGGGGAAGTGGGTGGTGGGGGCATATAAAATCTTATACAAAAACCTGAGGCCTTCGCTTCTAATATGTACACCAAATCCCAAATTTCCTTACTCTTACCAATTTGCTTTACTTATCTTCCCTTATTTACCCCTATTTAACCCCCAACCCTTCAACGGAATCATCTCAAAATATAATCTAGTTCCAGATGTCGTTATAATAGGTACGTATGCCAAATTTTCAGTGAATATCTCAATTTTATTTTATCGACCCCGTTTAGTAATAGAGTAGGTATGGGTGGTGGGGGTTGAAAAATATTTAAAAAATCTAAGGCCTTGTCTTCTAGTACACATGCCGAATTTCAAGTTTCTGTACTGTTACCAGCTTGCTTTGTTTATTTTCCCATATTTAACCCCCAACTCTTCAACGGAATAATCCCAAAATATAATATGGTTCTTGATGAAATTATAATATATACGTATACCAAATTTCAAGTGAATATCTCAATTTCATTTTATCAACCCTTTTATTAATGGAGTGGGGGGTGGAGTCTGGAAAATATTTTTAAACATTTTGAGACCCTGACTTCTAGTATATACACCAAATTTCAAGTTTCTGTACTCTTACCAGTTTGCTTTACTTATTTTCCCTTACCTACCCCTATTTAACTCCAACCCTTCAACGGAATCATCTCAAAATATAATCCAGTTCCAGATGTTGTTATAATACATACGTGTACAAAATTTCAAATGAATATCTCAATTTTATTTTATCAACCCCTTTAATAATGGAGTAGGGTTGGTAGGGGGTTGAATATTATAAAAAATCTGAGGCCTTAGCTTTTAGTACATACACCAACTTTCAAGTTTCTGTACTCTTACCAGCTTGCTTTACCTATTTACCCTTACTTACCCCCATTTAACCCCCAACCTTTCAACGGAATCATCTCAAAATATAGTCGAGTTCCAGATGTCATTATAATACATACGTGTACCAAATTTCAAATGAGTATCTCAATTTTATTTCAGGAAATTGATTGAGGAAGCCGTTACTCTGTGGTAATCCATAACAATAACGAAATTGAGTAAAACACTACCATGTTTTTTACCACTATATTTGCTCAAAAACGTGACTGCAGTTTCAACCCTTTTTAGGTCATTTTCAAACAATGATTCAATTAAGAATGAAATACAAAAGATTTGGTCCCTATTTAAATATGTTTCTAGAATTAAACAGATTAGAGAATTATGAAAGTATACAGGTAGTTTATGATATCCTAACTATCTAAGGGTGGGGTTTCTCAGAAATTTTAATTACATCTTGGTAGCAGTAAAAAGAGGTGAGTACATAATATCTAATTGATCATTTAACAAAATTAAATTATCCTTATTATTGTATTTGTATATTTCCAATGCTTCTAACAAATTAAGTTTAAAACCTTTGCTGGTATAGTGTAGGATTTCCATATTAATATAATTATATAATTATATATCATAACTTCCCAGATATTAATAATATGGAAATCCTACACTATGCCAGCAAAGGTTTTAAACTTAATTTGTTGAAGCATTGGAAATATACAAATGCAATAATAAGGATAATTTAATTTTGTTAAATGATCAATTAGATATTATGTACTCACCTCTTTTTACTGCTACCAAGATGTAATTAAAATTTCTGAGAAACCCCACCCTTAGATAGTTAGGATATCATAAACTACCTGTATACTTTCATAATTCTCTAATCTGTTTAATTCTAGAAACATATTTAAATAGGGACCAAATCTTTTGTATTTCATTCTTAATTGAATCATTGTTTGAAAATGACCTAAGAAGGGTTGAAACTGCGGTCACGTTTTTGTGCAAATATAGTGGTAAAAAACATAGTAGTGTTTTACTCAATTTCGTTATCAATTTAATTTTATCAACCCCTTTAATAATGGAGTAGGGGTGGGTGGTGGGTTGAAAAATATATAAAAAAATCTGAGGCCTTAGCTTCTAATACATACACCGAATTTCAAGTTTCTGTACTCTTACCAACTTGCTTTACTTATTTTCCCTTATTTACCCCTATTTAACCCCCAACCCTTCAACGGAATAACACCAAAATATAATCTAGTTCCTGATGTCATTATAATATATACGTATACCAAATTTCAAGTAAATACCTCTATTTTATCTTATCAACCCCTTAAATAATGGAGTGGGGGTGGCGGGGGGATGGAAAAGATTGTAACAAATTTTTAGGTCTTGACTTCTAGTACAAACACCTAATTTCAAGTTTCTGTACTTTTAGCCGCTTGCTTTACTTTTTTCTCCCTATTTACCCCTATTCACCCCCCAACGTTCAAAAAACAATCCAGTTCCAGATCTCGTTATAATATATACGTGTATAAAATTTCAAGTCAATATCTTAAACCTTTTCGGCGGAAACGTGCGGACAAAAAAAAAAAAGTTACAGACAGACAGACATTTATTTTCGTTCAAATTTAAAATCTCGACGTTTCATGACATTCTAAACCCATTTCAAGAAGAAAAAAATTGATTTTTGTTTTACGATTACTATACTTCCAAACCACTACGTGGATGTGGAAGTAAAAATAGGTACTAGTTAACCATTACCCAGTGATTAACTAGCGATTATAAAACCAGGCCTTACAATTGTAACTTACTAATAAGTGAAGTTGGATAAAAGCTTAATTAAATGTATTTTTAAAGCTACAGAAAGATCCCTTTCATAGAAATTATTCATAGATGCACACACATAAACACCTCGGTGGTGGCAATGGGGAATTAAACTTTATCAGATTGTGTTGTCTTTGGATTTGAGTATGTGCACCAATTTTCAGTTATCAAACTTATCAGGAAGTAAGTTAGAAATTGCTTAAAATATTTTTTATTTACAAAAATACGAATTTTCACCCTTAGTTCCCAAGTCTAAAGTGATATAAACTCGGTCAATTTTTATCGTAATAAACAAAAACAAAAACAAACTTAAGTTATTTTTTAAAGCAACAAGATTTTTTGCATTTTTTACTCTATTTATTATAATTATCTGCAGAAAAATCGTTTACCTTATATGGCATGAATCGAGCAATTTTTTACAGTAGTAGAAATACATTTTCAAACTTGCATTAACAACTTAGGACCATTTTATAACTTCGGCTGTTATACAACAAATGCTATAAGAGAATACTAACACAATAACATACGATCTATTAGATGTATTTAAGAAATAACCGATTTGGCATTATTGCCAAACTGCTGGCCGCAATAATGTTCATCAAGTCAAATTTTACATCGATTTTCAAGTATTCGTATATTAATCTTGTATATCGCATCAGCGCCTCTATGGCAAATTGCTGAACTACTCAGACCTTATTGCGGCCGCCTTTACATCGCTATATTTCCTTTATTTTTCGTACAATCACAAAAAGAAAACTATATTCTGGTAGATTGAAACGTCCTCTACATTCTAAACAAGAAAAGTAAGGCACATACAGTCGTTTTGATGGTAAAATAAGGCAGCGAATTATTGCGGCCGGTATACGGCCGCGATAATGTCGCTGACGCAATAATGAATGTAAATTTCACCATTTATGGTCGCAATATTGTTTGCAGGATAAATATATATATATATATATATATATATATATATATATATATATATATATATATAATATATATATATATATATATATATATATATATATATATATATATATATATATATATATATATATATATTTATCCTGCAAACAATATTGCGACCATAAATGGTGAAATTTACATTCATTATTGCGTCAGCGACATTGTCGCGGCCGTATACCGGCCGCAATAATTCGCTACCTAATTTTACCATCAAAACGACTTTATGTGCCTCACTTTTCTTGTTTAGAATGTAGAGGACGTTTCAATCTACCAGAACATAGTTTTCTTTTTGTGATTGTACGAAAAATAAAGGAAATATAGCGATGTAAAGGCGGCCGCAATAAGGTCTGAGTAGTTCAGCAATTTGCCATAGAGGCGCTGATGCGATATACAAGATTAATATACGAATACTTGAAAATCGATGTAAAATTTAACTTGATGAACATTATTGCGGCCAGCAGTTTGGCAATAATGCCAAATCGGTTATTTCTTAAATACATCTAATAGATCGTATGTTATTGTGTTAGTATTCTCTTATAGCATTTGTTGTGTAACAGCCGAAGTTATAAAATGGTCCTAAGTTGTCAATGCAAGTTTGAAAATGTATTTCTACTACTGTAAAAAGTTGCTCGATTCATGCCATATAAGGTAAACGATTTTTCTGCAAATAATTATAATTAATAGAGTAAAAAAATGCAAAAAATCTTGTTGCTTTAAAAAATAACTTAAGTTTGTTTTTGTTTTTCTTTATTACGATAAAAATTGACCGAGTTTATATCACTTTAGACTTGAGAACTAAGGGTGAAAATTCGTATTTTTGTAAATAAAAAATATTTTAAGCAATTTCTAACTTACTTCCTGATAAGTTTGAGAACTGAAAATTGGTGCACATACTCAAATCCAAAGACAACACAATCTGATAAAGTTTAATTCCCCATTGCCACCACCGAGGTGTTTATGTGTGTGCATCTATGAATAATTTCAATGAAAGGGATCTTTCTGTAGCTTTAAAAATACATTTAATTAAGCTTTTATCCAACTTCACTTATTAGTAAGTTACAATTGTAAGGCCTGGTTTTATAATCGCTAGTTAATCACTGGGTGATGGTTAACTAGGACCTATCTTTACTTCCACATCCACGTAGTGGATTGGAAGTATAGTAATCGAAAAAAAAATTTCAATTTTTTTCTTCTTGAAATGAGTTTAGAATGTCATGAAACGTCGAGATTTTAAATTTAAACGAAAATAAATTTCTGTCTGTCTGTCGGTCTGTCTGTAACTATTTTTTTGTCCGCACGTTTCCTTCGGAAAGGTTTAAGATATTGACTTGAAATTTTATACACGTATATATTATAATGACATCTGGAACTGGACTGTTTTTTGAACGTTGGGGGGTGAATAGGGGTAAATAGGGGGAAAAAAGCAAAGCAAGCGGCTAAAAGTACAGAAACTTGAAATTAGGTGTTTGTACTAGAAGTCAAGACCTAAAAATTTTTTACAATATTTTCCATCCCCCCGCCACCCCCACTCCATTATTTAAGGGGTTGATAAAATAAAATAGAGGTATTCACTTGAAATTTGGTATACGTATATATTATAATGACATCAGGAACTAGATTATATTTTGGTGTTATTCCGTTGACGGTTGGGGGTTAAATAGGGGTAAATAGGGGAAAATAAGTAAAGCAAGTTGATAAGAGTACAGAAACTTGAAATTCGGTGTATGTATTAGAAGCTAAGGCCTCAGATTTTTTTATAATATTTTTTAACCCACCACCCACTCCTACTCCATTATTAAAGGGGTTGATAAAATAAAATTGAGATAGTCACTTGAAATTTGGTACACGTATAACGACATTTGGAACTCGACTATATTTTGAGATGATTCCGTTGAAAGGTTGGGGGTTAAATAGGGGTAAGTAAGGGTAAATAAGTAAAGCAAGCTGGTAAGAGTACAGAAACTTGAAAGTTGGTGTATGTACTAAAAGCTAAGGCCTCAGATTTTTTATAATATTTTTCAACCCCCCACCAACCCTACTCCATTACTAAAGGGGTTGATAAAATAAAATTGAGATACTCATTTGAAATTTTGTACACGTATGTATTATAACAATAACTGGAACTGGATTATATTTTGAGATGATTCCGTTGAAGGGTTGGAGTTAAATAGGGGTAAGTAAGGGAAAATAAGTAAAGCAAGCTGGTAAGAGTACAGAAACTTGAAATTTGGTGTATATACTAGAAGCCAGGGTCTCAAAATGTTTAAAAATATTTGCCATACTCCACCCCCCACTCCATTATTAAAAGGGTTGATAAAATGAAATTGAGATATTCACTTGAAATTTGGTATACGTATATATTATAATTTCATCAGGAACCATATTATATTTTGGGATTATTCCGTTGAAGGGTTGGGGGTTAAATAGGGGAAAATAAGCAAAGCAAGCTGGTAACAGTACAAAAACTTGAAATTCGGCATGTGTAGTAGAAGACAAGGCCTTAGATTTTTTAAATATTTTTCAACCCCCACCACCCATACCTACTCTATTACTAAACGGGGTTGATAAAATAAAATTGAGATATTCACTGGAAATTTGGCATACGTACCTATTATAACGACATCTGGAACTAGATTATATTTTGAGATGATTCCGTTGAAGGGTTGGGGGTTAAATAGGGGTAAATAAGGGAAGATAAGTAAAGCAAGTTGATAAAAGTAAGGAAATTTGGGATTTGGTGTACATACTAGAAGCGAAGGCCTCAGGTTTTTGTATAAGATTTTATATGCCCCCACCACCCACTTCCCCACACCCTAATTAAAAGAGTTGATAATTAAATTGAGATTTTCACTTGAAATTTGGTACACGTATGTATTGTTACGACGTCTGGAACTAGATTATATTTTGAGATGATTCCGTTGAAGGGTAGGGGGTTAAATAGGGGTAAATAAGGGAAATAAGTAAAGCAAGTTGGTAAGAGGACGTAAATTTGGTATTCGGTAAACATACTAGTAGCGAAGGCCGCCGGTTTTTTTATAAGATTTTCCAAGCCCCCCCCCACTCCCTTATTAAAAGAGATGGTAATTAAATTGAGATTTTCACTTGAAATTTGGTACACGTATGTATTATAGCGAGATCTGAAACTAGATTATATTTTGACACGATTCCGTTGAAGGGTTGGGGGTAAGTAGAGGTAAATGGGGAAAAAGGTAGGGGTAAGTAAGGGAACATAAGTAAAGCAAGCTGATAAGAGTACAGAAACTTGAAAGTTGGTGTATGTACTAGAAGCTAAGGGCTCAGATTTTCTTATAATATTTTTCAACCCCCCACCAACCCTACTCCATTATCAAATGGGTTGATAAAATAAAATTGAGATACTCATTTGAAATTATATACACGTATGTACTATAACGACATCTAGAACTAGATTATACTTTAAAATGATTCCGTTGAAGGGTTGGGGGTTAAGTAAGGGTAAGTAAGGAAAAATAAGTAAAGCAAGCTGGTAGGAGTACAGAGACTTGAAATTTGCTGTATGTACTAGGAGCCAAGCCCACAAATTTTTTAACAATATTTTCCACCCGGCCCCCACTCCATTGTTAAAGGGGTTGATAAAATAAAATTGAGACATTCACTTGAAATTTGGTATACGTATATATTATAATTACATCAGAAACTATATTATATTTTGGGATTATTCCGTTGAAGGGTTGGGGGTTAAATAGAGAAACAAGTAAAGCAAGCTGGAAACAGTACAGAATCTTGAAATTCAGCGTATGTACTAGAAGACAAGGTCTTAGATTTTTTTAAATATTTTTCAATCCCCACTACCCACACTATTACTGAACGGGGTTGATAAAATAAAATTGAGATATTCACTTGAAATTTGGTATATTATAATGACATCAGGAACTATATTATATTTTGGGATTATTCCGTTGAAGGGTTGGGGGTTAAATAGGGGAAAATAAGTAAAGCAAGCTAGTAACAGTACAGAAACTTGACATTCGGTATATGTACCAGAAGATAGGGCCTCAGATTTTTCAACCCAACCCCAACCACCCCACCCCTAATCTATTCTTAAGCGGGATTGATAAAATAAAATTGAGACATTCACTTGAAATTTGGTATACGTTCGTATTATAACGACATCTGGAACTAGATTATATTATGAGATGATTCCGTTGAGAGGTTGGGAGTTAAATAGGGGTAAATAAGGGAAAATAAGTAAAGCAAGTTGGTAAGAGTACGGAAATTTGGGATTTGGTAAACATACTAGTAGCGAAGGCCTCCGGTTTTTTTATAAGATTTTTCAATTAAAAATGATGATAATTAAATTGAGATTTTCACTTGAAATTTGGTACACGTATGTATTATAGCGACATCTGAAACTAGATTATATTTTGACACGATCCCGTGAAGGGTTGAGGGTAAGTAGAGGTAAATGGGAAAAAAGAAGTAAAGCATGCTGTAAGAGTACAGAAACTTGGGATTTGGTGTATATACTAGAATATAAGTTCTCAGATTTTTTTCTAATACTTTTTTACTACCCCAAATATTATTAAAATTCTATGACCAGTAGTTGTCACATACCTACTAGAGTGCAAATATAGTCAAAATGTTTTCTTTAAAGTGACTGGGATGACCAATCTGGATGTGGAAGTAGTGATTCCTTAGGCAGCGGTTTTCATATATAATTTACTACAAAATTCCAATTTCGTGGCGAATACCGCCTTGTTAGTGAATAAGCGGACTACTAATATGAGCTCCTCGATAAAAATCGTTATGCCTGCCACAGGTTGATTTAGTTTGAATTCTAATTTAATGAACAAGTAGCATTAGTAGAGCCATATATATATGAAGTAGATATGGCAACACTGTCGGCAGCAATATTGTATGATGTTTAAAAAATAATATATAGGACTGGCTGCAATAATGTATATACCGGCCGTCATAAGGTTTATAATTTTTACGGTCCCCATAAAGTGTCTCAAATAAAAAAGTATGTTTTTTTATTTTTTGTGATAGAAACACGTGGATCAGCTGTACAGGCTGCAAAAAAATCAGCGGTTCAACATTCACGGTTAGATTTTAGCTATATACAGCGGTTCTCAAAGTGCAATAAAGTATGCAGAACGGAGTGCTGCAATAATGATAGCGGGATGTATATATATATATATATATATATATATATATATATATATATATATATATATTTATCCTGCAAACAATATTGCGACCATAAATGGTGAAATTTACATTCATTATTGCGTCAGCGACATTATCGCGGCCGTATACCGGCCGCAATAATTCGCTGCCTTATTTTACCATCAAAACGACTTTATGTGCCTTACTTTTCTTGTTTAGAATGTAGAGGATGTTTCAATCTACCAGAATATAGTTTTCTTTTTGTGATTGTACGAAAAATAAAGGAAATATAGCGATGTAAAGGCGGCCGCAATAAGGTCTGAGTAGTTCAGCAATTTGCCATAGAGGCGCTGATGCGATATACAAGATTAATATACGAATACTTGAAAATCGATGTAAAATTTGACTTGATGAACATTATTGCGGCCAGCAGTTTGGCAATAATGCCAAATCGGTTATTTCTTAAATACATCTAATAAATCGTATGTTATTGTGTTAGTATTCTCTTATAGCATTTGTTGTATAACAGCCGAAGTTATAAAATGGTCCTAAGTTGTTAATGCAAGTTTGAAAATGTATTTCTACTACTGTAAAAAATTGCTCGATTCATGCCATATAAGGTAAACGATTTTTCTGCAGATAATTATAATAAATAGAGTAAAAAATGCAAAAAATCTTGTTGCTTTAAAAAATAACTTAAGTTTGTTTTTGTTTTTGTTTATTACGATAAAAATTGACCGAGTTTATATCACTTTAGACTTGGGAACTAAGGGTGAAAATTCGTATTTTTGTAAATAAAAAATATTTTAAGCAATTTCTAACTTACTTCCTGATAAGTTTGAGAACTGAAAATTGGTGCATATACTCAAATCCAAAGACAACACAATCTGATAAAGTTTAATTCCCCATTGCCACCACCGAGGTGTTTATGTGTGTGCATCTATGAATAATTTCTATGAAAGGGATCTTTCTGTAGCTTTAAAAATACATTTAATTAAGCTTTTATCCAACTTCACTTATTAGTAAGTTACAATTGTAAGGCCTGGTTTTATAATCGCTAGTTAATCACTGGGTAATGGTTAACTAGTACCTATTTTTACTTCCACATCCACGTAGTGGTTTGGAAGTATAGTAATCGTAAAACAAAAATCAATTTTTTTCTTCTTGAAATGGGTTTAGAATGTCATGAAACGTCGAGATTTTAAATGTCTGTCTGTCTGTAACTTTTTTTTTTTTGTCCGCACGTTTCCGCCGAAAAGGTTTAAGATATTGACTTGAAATTTTATACACGTATATACTATAACGAGATCTGGAACTGGATTGTTTTTTGAACGTTGGGGGGTGAATAGGGGTAAATAGGGGGAAAAAAGTAAAGCAAGCGGCTAAAAGTACAGAAACTTGAAATTAGGTGTTTGTACTAGAAGTCAAGACCTAAAAATTTGTTACAATCTTTTCCATCCCCCCGCCACCCCCACTCCATTATTTAAGAGGTTGATAAGATAAAATAGAGGTATTCACTTGAAATTTGGTATACGTATATATTATAATGACATCAGGAACTAGATTATATTTTGGTGTTATTCCGTTGAAGGGTTGGGGGTTAAATAGGGGTAAATAAGGGAAAATAAGTAAAGCAAGTTGGTAAGAGTACAGAAACTTGAAATTCGGTGTATGTATTAGAAGCTAAGGCCTCAGATTTTTTATAATATTTTTCAACCCACCACCCACCCCTACTCCATTATTAAAGGGGTTGATAAAATAAAATTGATAACGAAATTGAGTAAAACACTACTATGTTTTTTACCAGTTCAACCCTTTTTAGGTCATTTTCAAACAATGATTCAATTAAGAATGAAATACAAAAGATTTGGTCCCTATTTAAATATGTTTCTAGAATTAAACAGATTAGAGAATTATGAAAGTATACAGGTAGTTTATGATATCCTAACTATCTAAGGGTGGGGTTTCTCAGAAATTTTAATTACATCTTGGTAGCAGTAAAAAGAGGTGAGTACATAATATCTAATGATCATTTAACAAAATTAAATTATCCTTATTATTGCATTTGTATATTTCCAATGCTTCAACAAATTAAGTTTAAAACCTTTGCTGGCATAGTGTAGGATTTCCATATTATTAATATCTGGGAAGTTATGATATATAATTATATAATTATATTGATATGGAAATCCTACAATATGCCAGCAAAGGTTTTAAACTTAATTTGTTAGAAGCATTGGAAATATACAAATACAATAATAAGGATAATTTAATTTTGTTAAATGATCAATTAGATATTATGTACTCACCTCTTTTTACTGCTACCAAGATGTAATTAAAATTTCTGAGAAACCCCACCCTTAGATAGTTAGGATATCATAAACTACCTGTATACTTTCATAATTCTCTAATCTGTTTAATTCTAGAAACATATTTAAATAGGGACCAAATCTTTTGTATTTCATTCTTAATTGAATCATTGTTTGAAAATGACCTAAAAAGGGTTGAAACTGCAGTCACGTTTTTGAGCAAATATAGTGGTAAAAAACATAGTAGTGTTTTACTCAATTTCGTTATTGTTATGGATTACCACAGAGTAACGGCTTCCTCGATCAATTTCCTGAAATAAAATTGAGATACTCATTTGAAATTTGGTACACGTATGTATTATAATGACATCTGGAACTCGACTATATTTTGAGATGATTCCGTTGAAAGGTTGGGGGTTAAATAGGGGTAAGTAAGGGTAAATAAGTAAAGCAAGCTGGTAAGAGTACAGAAACTTGAAAGTTGGTGTATGTACTAAAAGCTAAGGCCTCAGATTTTTTATAATATTCAACCCCCTACCAACCCTACTCCATTATTAAAGGGGTTGATAAAATAAAATTGAGATATTCATTTGAAATTTTGTACACGTATGTATTATAACAACATCTGGAACTGGATTATATTTTGAGATGATTCCTTTGAAGGGTTGGAGTTAAATAGGGGTAGGTAAGGGAAAATAAGTAAAGCAAACTGGTAAGAGTACAGAAACTTGAAATTTGGTGTATATACTAGAAGTCAGGGTCTCAAAATGTTTAAAAATATTTTCCATACTCCACCCCCCACTCCATTAATAAAAGGGTTGATAAAATGAAATTGAGATATTCACTTGAAATTTGGTATACGTATATATTATAATTTCATCAAGAACCATATTATATTTTGGGATTATTCCGTTGAAGAGTTGGGGGTTAAATAGGGGAAAATAAACAAAGCAAGCTGGTAACAGTACAGAAACTTGAAATTCGGCATGTGTACTAGAAGACAAGGCCTTAGATTTTTTAAATATTTTTCAACCCCCACCACCCATACCTACTCTATTACTAAACGGGGTCGATAAAATAAAATTGAGATATTCACTGAAAATTTGGCATACGTACCTATTATAACGACATCTGGAACTAGATTATATTTTGAGATGATTCCGTTGAAGGGTTGGGGGTTAAATAGGGGTAAATAAGGGAAGATAAGTAAAGCAAGTTGGTAAGAGTAAGGAAATTTGGGATTTGGTGTACATATTAGAAGCGAAGGCCTCAGGTTTTTGTATAAGATTTTATATGCCCCCACCACCCACTTCCCCACTCCCTAATTAAAAGAGTTGATAATTAAATTGAGATTTTCACTTGAAATTTGGTACACGTATGTATTGTTACGACGTCTGGAACTAGATTATATTTTGAGATGATTCCGTTGAATGGTAGGGGGTTAAATATAAGATTTTCCAAGCCCCCCCCACTCCCTTATTAAAAGAGATGGTAATTAAATTGAGATTTTCACTTGAAATTTGGTACACGTATGTATTATACCGAGATCTGAAACTAGATTATATTTTGACACGATTCCGTTGAAGGGTTGGGGGTAAGTAGAGGTAAATGGGGAAAAAGGTAGGGGTAAGTAAGGGAACATAAGTAAAGCAAGCTGATAAGAGTACAGAAACTTGAAAGTTGGTGTATGTACTAGAAGCTAAGGCCTCAGATTTTTTTATAATATTTTTCAACCCCCCCACCAACCCCACTCCATTATTAAATGGGTTGATAAAATAAAATTGAGATACTCATTTGAAATTATGTACACGTATGTACTATAACGACATCTAGAACTAGATTATACTTTAAAATGATTCCGTTGAAGGGTTGGGGGTAAGGGTAAGTAAGGAAAAATAAGTACAGCAAGCTGGTAGGAGTACAGAAACTTGAAATTTGGTGTATGTACTAGGAGCCACGGAAGCCCTCAAATTTTTTAAGAATATTTTCCATCCGCCCCCACTCCATTATTAAAGGGGTTGATAAAATAAAATTGAGACATTCACTTGAAATTTTGTATACTATAATTACATCAGAAACTATATTATATTTTGGGATTATTCCGTTGAAGGGTTGGGGGTTAAATATAGAAACAAGTAAAGCAAGCTGGTAACAGTACAGAAGCTTGAAATTCAGCGTATGTACTAGAAGACAAGGTCTTAGATTTTTTTAAATATTTTTCAACCCCCACTACCCACACTCTATTACTGAACGGGGTTGATAAAGTAAAATTGAGATATTCACTTGAAATTTGGTATACGCATATATTATAATGACATCAGGAACTATATTATATTTTGGGATTATTCCGTTGAAGGGTTGGGGGTTAAATAGGGGAAAATAAGTAAAGCAAGCTAGTAACAGTACAGAAACTTGACATTCGGTATATGTACCAGAAGATAGGGCCTTAGATTTTTTATAACATTTTTCAACCCAACCACCCCACCCCTAATCTATTAGTAAACGGGATTGATAAAACAAAATTGAGATATTCACTTGAAATTTGGTATACGTGCGTATTATAACGACATCTGGAACTAGATTATATTATGAGATGATTCCGTTGAGAGGTTGGGAGTTAAATAGGGGTAAATAAGGGAAAATAAGTAATGCAAGTTGGTAAGAGTACGGAAATTTGGGATTTGGTAAACATAGTAAACTCAAATCCAAAATATAAGGATCATTTGCGGCTTCCTTTATTCTTTTTTTTAAATAGGTGTTCGTTTGCAAACGCGTGGCTCTCGAGGCGGCTCTCTTTGCGATGTAATTCTTAAGGGATGCCGCTTTGAATGTTATATTTTGCACACAACTTTAGTAGCGAAGGCCTCCGGTTTTTTTATAAGGTTGTTCAAGCCCCCACCACCCCTCCACCCCACTCCCTTATTAAAAGAGATAATTAAATTGAGATTTTCACTTGAAATTTGGTACACGTATGTATTATACGATTCCATTGAAGGGTTGAGGGTAAGTAGAGGTAAATGGGAAAATAGAAGTAAAGCATGCTGTAAGAGTACAGAAACTTGGGATTTGGTGTATATACTAGAATATAAGTTCTCAGATTTTTTTCTAATTATTTTTTACTACCCCAAATATTATTAAAATTCTATGACCAGTAGTTTTCACATACCTACTAGAGTGCAAATATAGTCAAAATGTTTTCTTTAAAGTGACTGGGATGATCAATCTGGATGTGGAAGTAGTGATTCCTTAGGCAGCGGTTTTCATATATAATTTGCAAAGTAAATGTGGTTAAAAGTCACTTTACTACAAAATTCCAATTTCGTGGCGAATGCCGCCTTGTTAATGAATAAGCGGACTACTAATATGAGCTCCTCGATAAAAATCGTTATGCCTGCAACAGGTTGATTTAGTTTGAATTCTAATTTAATGAACAAGTAGCATTATTACAGCCATATATATATGAAGTAGATATGGCAACACTGTCGGCAGCAATATTGTATGATGTTTAAAAAATAATATATAGGACTGGCTGCAATAATGTATATACCGGCCGTCATAAGGTTTATAATTTTTACGGTCCCCATAAAGTGTCTCAAATAAAAAAGTACGTTTTTTTATTTTTTATCATAGAAACACGTGGATCAGCTGTACAGGCTGCAAAAAAATCAGCGGTTCAATATACACGGTTAGATTTTAGCTATATACAGCGGTTCTCAAAGTGCAATAAAGTATGCAGAACGGAGTGCTGCAATAATGATAGCGGGATGTATATATATATATATATATATATATATATATATATATATATATATATATATATATATATATATATATATAGAGGGAGGTTTGGTAAGGTGTTGGAGGTAATAGCTATGTTTTAGAAAAACATCATGTAGCATATGTTTGGTGCATCACTCTGCATATGAACACCCTGTATGAATAAAAATAAATTCAAAATATGCACGTGGAGTACTTATTGCCTTGAGAAACAAAATTTTAAAATGTAGTCTTAGCGAGGAGCTATCTTCAGACCTCATACTGATGAGACAGGCTGTATACATAGTAGGGTTCCCCTTTTTCTTGAGTTCATGAGTTCAATGACCTTTTGGTATAACACTGTCATTTTAACATATACTTTTCAAAAAGTGATCATTTAGCTGCATTTTAGGTCTCTGACACTTTGCAATATCTTGAACGGTTTTGGTAATAGTTAGGCACTATTATTTACAATATGATGCATATCGTAATCGCTTACAAGATTATGTATACCTATCATGATGTCAAAGTGCAGTTACTGCAGTTAGTATATTAGTATGACCATTAAAAAATAGAATCATTTTTATAACATTAGAACATTACTTGAGATGTAGACTAAATTTTAAGTTAACCTCGTTTCCTTCAGGAGGTATTAAGAATAAATCAATAAAGAAAAATTCAATGCCCTCTAACTGCCTAAGGAAGTGAGATAGAGAATATGTTTGAGATTTTGTTAGTTCAATATTAATAATTGATCTACACACATGCAACGTTTGTCGGATTAAAATTGCAACACCACGTATACCTATATCTTTATTTACATTTTCATGTTTCCAGGAAATGTCGAACTCAGTTCAAGAAAATCCTCCAATAAGGTTACATAATCAAACAACAGACGTTGGTAAGAAAGCGTTTTTAAGAAAAAATTCTAGTTTTTATCATGTAATACAAATACATACAAAAAAATGAATGCACCAAAATGTAAGCTCTTCGAGTACTACATGAGAAAAAAAGAATTTTGAAACTGTGGCTAGTCAGTCCAAAAGTATGGAATTGTCAAGTACCAAACCGATACACACTGTAAATTTATCAAAATTTTTACCTCATTTACTTATATTTTTGGGCACGAATATATCGTTCGAGTGTGACAAGGACAAGTCCAGAATTGCCTTATAAAAAATTAAGAAGTCAAAAGGAAAAAACGAAAACCACATCGTCCCATAAAATTACACAAAGAGTAAATGTTATAATTCCTGAAATTCCTTCTGAAACCTCAAATAGTCTTGAAAATCAGAGGTTTCTGGGCTCTCAAAACGATGAATTGGATAATACAATAAATGAACGTCCTGTGTTCAAAGAAATAAGTGTGGACCACAGATCACTAAATGTGGCAAATTCAATGAAAAAACAAAAAAGCATTTTTGCTTATTTTACAAGAAAATGCAGTCTAAATTTGCAAGACACCTAGAAAATAAGCACTCGGATAAACCACAAGTCAGGTTATTTCTGAGCCTGCCAAAGAAAAGTACAGAAAGATTCCATATTATCGATAAATTAAGGAAGGAAGGTGACTTCATATACAATTCTGATAGCTCCTACAATCAGGGTGATATAATCTTAGTGAGACCCCCACAAGGTGGTAAAAACCGGAATGCTGACCACTATTTACCTTGTGGTAATTGTTCTGCTATGTGTTCAAAGTTATCCATAAATATTCACTATCGCATTTGTGTTAAAGACAGAGGAAAGTTCAAGAAAAACGTCTTATGTGGTAGAAGTAGAATAGAGTTATGTTAATTTGAAGGCAAATTATTTCATGAAAAACAAGATTTTGCCTCCTATGAGAAACAATGATATAAATGCATTAGTGCGAAGAGAGGAATTGATAATTTTATTTGGAAATCGACTTACACAAAAATATCGTTCCCCCCACTTGTTGAAGATGATAAGGTCAAGATTATGTTGTGTTGGAAAATTTTTTTGGTTATTTAAGAAGCAGAGACCTGAAGTAAAAAATTTTGAAACTGTTTTTGATGCAATTTATTATGAAGATATGATCAAATCAATTAATAAAATGGCTGATTTAAATGAAGAGACAGGCAAATATATGTCTCCTTCTACTGCTGCATCTATTTGCTCCTATTTAAACAAAATATGCCTTTATCTTATTAGTGAAATGATAAAAAGGAATGATAAGACTAAATTGGAGAGAGTTCGAGATTTTTATCAACTTATGGAAGATGGTTTTACATATGATATCTACAAAACAGTTTCAGAAAATCAAATGGAAATTAAAAGGCATAAAGTTGTCAAGCTCCCTTGTTCTAATGACATCAATTTGTTGAGAGAGTATGTAGATAAATATATTCGTCACAATTTCAAACTTCTAAATGACAAATTTACAGAGGATTGCTGGAAAGAACTGATCAGTGCAGTCTTGGTGTCTTTACAGTTATTCAATAGGAGGCGTGCTGGAGGAAGAGTGAAAATTTCTGATTTCAAGGAGTACGAAGCCGTGAATGTTACTGATGACATATACATCGAACATCAAACTTTCCAAATTCATCAAGACCAAAATTACGTAAGGTTTATGATAAGGGACAAAAGAGGCAGAGGTGTGCCTGTCCTAGTGGATCAATTTAAACTGAAATGCCTTAAAATGATTTTGAAGTACAGACAGATAGCAAATGTTCCTTCGACAAATCCCTTTCTTCTCGGAATATCAGGCAAAGATGATGTGCAACATTTAGAAGCTAATAGATTAATGTATCGTATTGCTCGTTGTTGTGGAGCAAAAAACTCCGTAACATTGAAAGGAACTGAACTTCGTAAGCATTTTGCAACAAAATGTGGTACAATGGATCTACAGGTTATGGACATTAAGGATGTAACCGATTACATGGGTCACCATGAGAGAATTCACCTAGAACATTAGGGAATATCTAGATTACTTGAAAAGGCTCAAGAAATTGACAATTTTAGTGCTCAACAAAATTCTAAACAGGATGAAAGTTTTGACCAAAACTCAAAACGGGATGAAAGTTTCCACCAAAATTTAGAACGGGATAAAAGTTTGCAACAAAATTCAGAACATGATCAAAACTTGTCCTCATATGCAGGTTTGTATATTATTTTTCATTTACAGATATAAACGCTTATTTTAATGTTAGAATTTGTGTTAAATAATAAGCCATATTTTATGGCTTGGTAAATTATTGTAATGCCTTACTAATTACACGATTTTTTTAAATAAACTGAAACTTTAACTTTAGGTGTACAAGGTAAAACTATGGAATTTATTGGTACCCCTGATGAAAAGGGAAGAATGTCGTGGAGCAAGGAAGAAAAAAAATTAGTTGAAGATAAAGCAAAGTTTCACCTAGAAAATTTTGAATCACCAACGATAAAATTTTGTGCCTCGTTAGTTAAAGAACCAGTATTAAAAAGAAAAAGTGTTACTACTCTAAAAGCATATATAATGAATGAAATTAAAAGAAGGAAAATTAATGCTCTTACTCCGAAACAAAAAACAAAATGCAAAAGAGGTAAGTTTTCAAAAGTACCTATGCATGAAGTTTGCGACAAAATATTTTGAATATTTAACACTATGATTGTGTAGTCGACATAAAAAATCGAAAATTGATCACAAATTTTAAAACGGTTCCTTTGTTTAAAGCCGGTGCAGAAACAAATCAAATTGAAATTACCAATCAAACAAAAAACTTCACAAACAAAATTCTGATTGAACCTCGAACAGAAAAAGTTAAATTAAAATGTAATTTAGCAAACACTGAAAAAATTTTATTGGCACAAGAAAAAGAAAAAGTCTACATAACAAACGCTCTAGTGAAAATAGATGGAAACGGAGAATTTTTGACCACCATTGTAAATGTAAATGCAATTGCAAAATTAGTTGATTTTTCGGATGTACAATTTGAAAACATTCCAAATTCAAATCAAATTTTAAATTTTAATGAAGAAAATTTTTCGAACAAAATTACTGACACATACGACAGAAAAATGAAAAACGGCAATTTATTAAGACTTGAACATTTAAACGATGAAGAACGAGAACTAATAACTAACATTTGTTTAAAGTTTCCAGATATTTTTTATTTAGAAGGCGACGCATTAACATTTTTTATCGACAAATTGGATAGCGTATTCGATTCGCAGTTGTCTCAAATACCTCTATACAAAATTTTAGCTCATATAGGGTGTTTGTTATTCAATAGCCAAATTTAAAATTTCTTAGTTTCGGGCTGGCCCTATATAAAAGTCGGTTAGGTTTATTAAAACGGCAAAGTAGTCATTCGACTTAAGGAGCATCAGACACTAAATGAGGAAGGAAAATAAATAAATAGTGTTTATGTACATTGTACATTATTCGGTGGCTGTATGTAGATGGTAGGTGCCTTAATGAAAATTATTCAAACAAACTTCAACTTTCAAACAAATACTTTTATTGTCTTTTATTGTATTGTATTTATTGTATTTAGGGCCATTGGAAGAGCAGCGTCTAGGTGAAATGGTGCCTATTTACCATGTAGATTATATAAACCTGCAGAAATTCGCAATAAAACCTTTGTCATCGCGCGACTGTGCACGAAAACCGATAGAGGAGGTAGTTTTTGGCCGTTTGAATGGGTTACCCCCAATAAAAAGTTTTTTTATCCTCATACTCGTGTTCAGCAACCTCGAGAGCGGAGGAGGGAATTGGTCTGGTTGCGTTCCCCATTTGTAACAAAATAGGGGCAAAATTCTCATTGATTCCACTATAGAGACTATTTCGCTAAAGAGAGCCGCGCAACCCTCCAAGGAATAACTGTGAGCATCACATTTTCCTGACCGCTTGTTGTTTTGGCCTTGTTACCTTACACTTTTGAGTTAAACAATTTAAAACGTTTGGGTATTTTTAGTTCTGAATAACCAACCTAGATTTTCAATACAGTTGGGAATCATAATGAATCACAATTTACTTTTAATGTTGACATAAACAGATGTATGACTTGTTGCTCCTCATATTGCAGGTTCTGCTATTCAGTAGAAGCAAATTTGAATAATTTAGCAGTATTTATTTAAATCTTTGCTTTACCCATTCCACGATTTTCATTCTTTTTGAGAAAACTAATAAGCTCTATTATGTAGCAAATTACATTAAACTTTATATATCATCTTTTTCCTTAAGAGGCCGTGGCACATTACGAAAAACTATTACTTGTGACTAGCTAACTGTACCTTACTTTTGCTTATTTAGATTTCTAACTTTATAAAATTCAATATATAAAAATGATTTAACTTTGTTACAGAAACGGTGAAGGAATCGAAAAAAAGAACTCAGAGAAAAACGTGGATCACAGAGCAAAGTACTATGGTTTTAAAAACATTTA
This sequence comes from Stenurella melanura, assembly GCA_963583905.1. Classification (NCBI taxonomy): domain Eukaryota; kingdom Metazoa; phylum Arthropoda; class Insecta; order Coleoptera; family Cerambycidae; genus Stenurella; species Stenurella melanura. The sequence goes on from OY757314.1 coordinate 76,299,821, forward strand.
AACTGGCCTTAAAGAATAGGCAATTACCAGGCAAAGCAGATTGCGAAAAATTACTAGCCAGTCAACCCACCCTCTTCGAAGATAGAAAATGGACAGATATAAAATTTTACGTTAAAAACCATTTAACTAGAACTGATCGGATGAAAAAGGGCAGCAGTTAGTTCCACCCATTAGGAAATTAATTCCTTACAGTTAGAAGTGTTTTATGTTGTTTCTCACTATTTTATAAATAACGTTTTTATTTTCTGATTTTATAATTCATATATCATTCATAACGGATGAGAGGATCACCACGAGTATGTAACTTTTTTATTTAATCTAAGATGAAGATATAGAGAGATGTTCAAATGAAGTTCGAGTTGAGGGACTTCTTTTCAGATTATTATATGCAGAGAATTCAGCAATATTGGCATCTAAACATCTTTCTATCTCTTCAAGTTAAACATTATTATCCTTCCCTTATTATGACCACTTTTTTTTTTTACTAAAATAAACTATGTTCTTAAAATTGTGTGGGATTATAGGACACTTCAAAATCTTTTAAACGTTCTTTAGGAATACATCGTTTTAAAAATATATTTTGTGACGAAACGAAGATGAATTGTTAAGTTGAAATAAAAAGAACATATTTGTCAATAGTGTTTTACTTAACCATTAATGAATAAAAATAAATAAATTATGAAATATTCAGTAACATTGAAATCTAAAAAAAAATCGTCATCCTATGCAAATAAAGCATAAGAAATAAATATATACATAAACATTAAATGTATACTTATTATAAAATTAGTAATGAACAAATACTTAAAATAATTTATATGGAGCAATCAGCAAAAAACTTAATAGCAGTTATCTAAAGCTTTGCAAACAGTGTATCAAATAATTAGCAGTCATATGTCTGTCTATTAAGTACTAAGAACTTAATCAAATACATAGAATTTTAGATCCACAGCTAACTGCTACTAGGTTTCTTATTGAACTCATTGCAATCAATAGTAAATTTTGTCCAGGCGATAGGTCCTAATAAACGATTAAACATATCAAATAACTGTCCATGGGTTTTATTTAGGGGTCATTAAAGACACACCATAAATACTAAACTACCCTTATTAATCCCTTAATTTCGCAGGTATTAGGTAGCAAAAATCAGTTTTTATTTCACATGTTGCTTGTCATATCTACCGTGTTGTATTTTACCCCCCATATATTGTACTGAAAATGAAACATATTGGTCAGATGTAATTTATTGTTAACTCTAATAACCTTGACTTGTCTTCCCGTATTCCCTGTCCTTAATTTTGACTTGTTAATAACATTTTTCATACATTATTTGTTTATAAATAGGTACCTACCCGAATCAAATTATAGTGGTTAGAATATTTTAACTTTCTTACTTTGATTTTTTTCGTGTATCTAAATTGTTCTAAACTTACCTCCGGTATCAGTAGGTATTTCTTTAGTATAGCTTACTAATTAATTATTATAACATTTTGCTTTGTTATTTTGTAAACAGATTTCGGCAATATCAACTTTATTGGCAGTTCAATTTTTAGTCCCTCTTCAGTTGATGCTGTTAACGTACGTTACATTTTCAATTCATCACACACCCTGTACATCAACTTAGTTAAAATCAGCGAAATAATATGGGACACATTTTCTTTACAAACAGCCATATGGTAAAAATGCTCTAGTAATTTATGCCTGTGTACCTACTTCGGTACGTGGCTTACACAGAAATAGCATTAAGGGAAATGCAGATGCTAAATCGCTTAACTAAGGGGTATGTACGGCACCCAGAGTGACCCATCGACCACCCAAATTGCGGACACACGTTCATAGCCCTTGACTAGCAGGCATAGGGAAATTGGCGCCGGAGAGTCGTCTAACAAAATAATCAAGAGTGGTTAACAAACTCACGATTTTTAAAACAGACGATTTTCTAGGGGAGTCGAAAAATGTGTCTTGTCAGAGATTGACGTACAAATTTTTTTTTAAGCCCTGAACGTCTCATCGCCGATTCCGCAGATACAACCAATTCCGAAGATACTGTTTCTTAGATTTCCTTTTTGTGTAGTGCCATTTTAAAATTTTATTTCATTTTTTAAGATTCATATACAGAGTGCTTTTTATTATATGACTGAAACGGGGCTAGCTTCCCAAATCAAAATAAAAAACTAAACTAAATCGCGACGCGCCGGGAATTAAAATATACATTTATAAAAGTGTACAGGGTGTGCAGTGAATATAGTATCACTGGGCTAACAGTCAGGACTTGGTGAGATAATTCCAATTTTATTTAATTTTTGTTTCTTTTCGACAGTCACGGACTACACGCTGACTATGTTTTACTTCTTTTTTTTAAATAGTTAAATTATCCGTTTCACTAAATTCTTTTTACGTCACGCTTATGGTTAATTTTTTTGTTTGTTTTATTTAAAAAAAAAATTCTCTCTAAGATCGTTTAGTTGCTTTGCGTCGATCCATTTATTAACTACCTAGTATCATTCCCAGTTACAATGTTACTTCAAAAATCGTTTCTTATCTAAACACTCTCATTAAATTTTTTTGTTTTTTGAATAAATACATTTTGTTAGTAATTTTTGTCTTTGGCACTTTAAATTAATTAATTATTCAGTGTACAAAGGATTCGTAACTTCATCAGTTACGATGCTCAATTAAACAACTGATTCTTTTGAATTTTATTTTATCGGGTTGTTATAATAATTTCGCTATATTATAACTATTGGATGGGTGCATTAAATAATTAATTATTCACGATATCCAAATTCAGGGATTCGATAACATTTTACAGTTAAGGCTTGTGTCAATGTATTTGATTTAAATTGTTATAATTTTCTTTTTGTTTTGGGAAATGTAAATACTCCCAGAGCTACTATTACAATACAGTTTTTTTAAATTCAATTAATAAATAATTAAGTTAAGGCAAATTGCCCAGTTAACGTTTGTTTTTTTATTTTATTATTTTTTGTTGTTGTTTTGGGGAAATTTAGATCATCTCAAAACCACGGCTAGTTCATTTTGGTCCTTGTTACGATGCCCAATTGTTTATTAATAGTTTTTTTTCACCATTGGTTACCAACTCTTAGCCTCTGTTAATTTTTCCAATTGTTTCACATTTTATTTTACTGTTTGTTTTTGGTTCCTAACATTTTTTTATTTTGTTTTGTTGTACATAGCCGAGGACAGGCAATAAATCTCGTAATAGTAAAATTGATCTTTTACTTTTACCAGAAAATAGTACCATTTTATTTTTGAGCAGTTGGCGGGGGATGGTCCTCGACTGCAGTTTAAGATCACAGGGCCTATCCGTAAAGAACTCACCCTGAGAGTCGACCCGATCGCTCCCAGCCAAGCGTGGTACTACTGGCGCCCACGAAATAAATTCGTAGCATCATTGCTAATTACTTCGTGTTGGGGATTGTCGCAATCGAAACGCAATCGACGTCGACATGGCGCCCAACGTGGGGCCATCTAACTAATTCGGCTCAGGAACCGCGCAGCTAACCAATCCACCGGGACCCATTGTAATCCTTGTAGGAATTTTTTACATTTTTTTTCTCCTCCTTCTCATTTATATACCCATCAACCCTACATCGTATCTGTCAAGTACATCTGACAGCATTCCACCTCTCCGGTCATAGAAAAGTTTCAATCCCATATCTCTCGTTTCGAGAACAGCCATATCAAATTCGCGGTTTCTAATTTCTCGTCAAGCCTTCTCTGGCACTGCGCTTACCTCAAAGCAGGCGCATCTTGCAATGGAGCGGGAAAATCGCGCCGTTATAGTAGATCAGTCCGGAGGGACGGGCGATACGGAAATGGACCTACCAGTACCCCATCAAACGTCTACACCTCTCATACCGAGAACGAGTCGACATGTAACCATCGCCTCAGACAGGCCTGCAGAGCGTAGTCTGTCTACTGCTATGGAGCGCGATGCTCCACCTTCGACGTACGGGGAGACCCCATTAGACCGCACGTTCCCTCAGCTGTCGGAGGCTCTCGTCTCAGCGCTCAGGAGCGTGAACCACCCTCCAGCAATCCAGCCTCGACCCTTGCCACTCCCTGAGTTTCGTGGTCTTATCCATGAGAGCGCTCGTGAATTCGTTTACCGCATGGACCAGCACTTCCATACTATCCACATCAACGACCCTTACGCACAGCTGGCTCTAGCAACAGACCAGTTGAGGGGAAGTGCCAAAAGTACTGAACAGCTGGCGCACGCCACCACCGTATTGTACGGGGAACGACAGAAGGTTGGAGAGAGCGTGGCTGTATTTGTGACTCGAAAAATGAGTCTATTCAAATGGGTTGCCCCCGATCAGCCGGAGCAAACCCGAGTCACGGGGGTGCTAGACCAGCTACTCCCGGAATTGCGATCGCGCATCCGGGGCCGACCCTATCGCTCCCTCGAGGACTTCGTCGCAATAGCATCGAAGGTCGAGGAAGATATGCGTGAGTCCACTCCTCAGAGAACTGCGACGGTTGCACGTAACTCTTCGTACACCTCGCACAACGCACAGCAGCAGCACACAAACCAACAGGTACGGTCTTCAGGCCGGGGTCCAAACACCCCGTGTAGGTACTGTCCGGGAGAACAATGGCACTACCACAATGAATGCCCCAAAAATCCGTACCGGCATACCCGACCGGAGCCGAGTAGGGAAGAGAGTCGATCTCGTCCCCCTCCACAATCCAACCAACAATATTCGCAGGGTCAGGAGAACTGGAGGCGCAACCCTCCACGAGGCAATGATCCTCCTCTCGCGAGAGAATGGGTATAGCCAAGGTGCCATCCGTCGCACCGTAGATGCCACCACCGGTGCGTACGGTCATGACCACCAGGGAAACTGGCGAGCCGAAGGAGTTACCAGCCGCAACTCAACAATCAGGCAGCCTCCAACATGTAAACCAGACCCAAAACTGCAAAGTCCGCCGGAGGGCGTTAAACTCAGCCTGGACCTCTCATCGGCAGCTCTCCGAGGTCTCCCCCTCTCACAACCCTTCTCACGGAGCAGCTGACGAGAACGGCTGGGGGGCGTTAAACTCAACCCAGTCAATCTCCCACAGGTCCACCATGGGCCAAGCCGTTCAAACTTCGAACGTTCCCCATAGGCAGGTGTTAAATACTCACGTCAACCCCCAAGGCATCTCACCAGAGGACCGACATTCCCAAAATCCAGGAACCCGTTCCGGGTCATCGTACGACGACCGTTCCATCACTCAACTGAATGGCGTCGACAAACACTCATCGCCTTCCCCATGGCCCTCGCTTCCGGCATTCTTTTCAGGCCCATTCCGGCCCCGAGAACAATCCGATTTTCGAAACGACCCCGAACATATCTCTGTCGAAGCGACAATGGTCACTCTCGCCAAGCCAGGCAACCCTAATATTCGCTCAGGGGATCCTTCCCATTTACCAAGGCCAAGCGAACTTAACATTCAATCGTCAACCGTTGGAGTTGACGCCTTCTTTTCACCTTTCACCGGTACCAACCTCCAGGTCACCGAAAACTCCCCTAAGGCAAGCTCGCCCAGCACCGGCGACTTGACCAACCTTATTTCATCTAAATCAATACCGACAGTTCAGAAAATTGAACCAAATCTTAACAGGGCCCGGTACGTTGCGCCGCGTATTCTCTTCTACTCTCCACGGGGAGAATTTCACACCCAATTCTAGCAGCAGTAGCCGCCACCAATCAGGCGACGAATCTGAAGAATTCGTTCAGCCCATCTTCATTTCTTGTCGCAATTCCAGCGACCATTCAGATTCCACGGGAACCCATCTCTGCAAACACTCTTTCTCGGAACGACTGCCCTCGTCAACGGAGAGGCTGTTCGTTACCGCCGAGCTCACGCAGCTCCCTCGAATTTATATTCACATGGATGGGCAACGCCGTCCAGCCTTGATCGACTCAGGTGCGACCAGGAATATAATTAGTTCAAAATTAGCCACGGGACATCGCGCCGAACCTAATCATATCGAGTTCGGGATGGCTTGCGGCGCGAAAACCATACGTTCCCAAGGGGACATTTATCTAAATTTTACAATCAACGGCATTCAGTATTCGGCGCGGTTTAACGTGATTCCAAGTTTGAACGAGGATATTATCCTCGGGGCTCCGTTTCTCCATGGTGAATGAGCATTCCTCGACTACGACAGGCGGTGTATATACGTAGGGACGGACAACCGACAAACCGTCTTCTGGGATCAAACAGACAGGGACTCGATACTCAGACCAAACCGCACAATTCATCCTCTTATTGACATTCCTTCCGAAGGGCGCGCTCTTCTCACACCCCTCTTCGAAGAATTTGCGGACATTTTCTCTGACTCTCCAACCCAGGCGACGACTATAACGACTTGTCACAAGATTATCTTGAAAAATACCACGCCGATTCATGTTCGACCTTATCCCCTATCACCAGGGAAAAAGCAGACCCTTAACGAGCAGGTTGAGGAGATGCTGGAGGCGGGCGTAATTGAACCCAGTACTTCACCATATAGTTTTCCTCCAGTGATTATCGAACGTCCTGGAAAAAAGCCGAGGTTCTGTGTAGACTATCGAAGGCTGAACGCTGTAACGCTCGATGAAGCACCCGTGTTGCCTAAAATTTATGATACTATCAAAGACTTCGGGGACGCTCAGTATTTCACGCTGCTCGATTTAAAGAGTGGATACTGGCAGGTGCCCTTGCACCCCCAAAGCAAGTCTTATACTACATTTTCGACCCCCGATGGAGCGGCGTACCAGTTCCGGGTAATGCCCTTCGGACTGAAGACAGCTCCGTCTACTTTTCAAAAATTAATGACTAGAGACGTTCTGACCGGATACCTGCATAAGTTCGTGCAGGTATACTTAGACGACATCATAATTTTCAGTAAAGACTTGACTGACCACCGTAAGCATCGGCGGCTCGTTTTTGAACGCCTACGGACCCACAACCTCACTGTGTCCTCAGAGAAATGCACAATCGCAGCTCAGGAGCTAGATTACCTAGGACACACAATACGAGGTTATACGACTACGCCACAAGACAAACACCTCTTGGCCATTCGTGAATGTCAGCCTCCAGTCACCAAGAAACAGCTTCAAAGCTTCCTTGGTTTATTCAACTGGATCAGGGAGTACGTACCTAACGTGTCTCTGTTAACGCGACCTCTGACTAAGTTGTTGGCCAAGGAAACCAAGTTCAGGTGGGACAACGAATGTCAAAAGGCATTCGACGAACTGAAAGACGCCGCGTCACGACCCCTTAAATTACACCGACCCGATTTCACGAAGCCGTTCGTCCTACAGACTACCCGATTTACTTACAGGACAAACCGTTTGTTGTGCGTACAGATAACCGGTCGCTTCTATGGCTCAACAAACATCGGGATCAAAAAACAAAATTCATGCGGTGGTCATTGTTATTGCAGGAATATTCGTTTACCATCGAACACTGTCCTGGAAGGGAAAATCTCCTGGCCGATTTTTTAAGCCGCCATCCCGATCCGACAGCCACGCGACCCAACGTTGACGAAGGACGAATGCTACTGCCCGACGCAAATCACGCGCGCGAGTCAATAAACGCTTTATCACAAGCCGCGTTAGTAGCAGACGTGACAGACGGACGATCACCGACCATTCAACACGCGATGAAACGCTGGAACCGCATCGTTCAAGATGGAGCACGCACGCCAGGTGACGCAAATTTTGAGAGGAGACACAGCGTCCAGGACGGCCAATTCTGGAGAGTGACGGAAGGATTGCATAAGCTATACGTACCATCTTCTCGACTGACCGAAGTGATAGCCCACCATCACGACACACCAGGCGCTGCTCACCCTGGCAGAGACGAGACGCTGCGCGCGATAAGAAGAGGCTACTACCACCCACGGCTGACCAAGTTGGTACGAGAATACGTGAAGCACTGTCTAGTGTGTCGAGCGGTCAAAGCTCGTCACCTGCAACCCCAAGCACCATTTCGGACACATGCTCCCACAACGTGCTTCGAGACCATCAGCGTGGACATTCTGGGACCGTATCTGCCGAAGGAACTGGGAACAGATACATCCTTTTGGCAGAGGATGTAGTCTCGAAATGGATGGAAGCAGAAGCGGTAACCGCAGCCAATGGAAAAGTGCTCATGGACTTTCTAAAGACACACATCGTCTCGCGATATGGTATGCCGCGAGTGATAATATCGGACAGTGGAGGACACTTTAAAGGAGTGCTTTATACCGTCTGGTGCGAGAAAAATCACGTGGAAATCCGCTATTCAGCTCCATACCACCAACGAGCCAATCCGGTGGAACGCCGGGTACAGGAGCTGAAGATCACCGTACATTAATTTTCAAGCAGAATCCAGAGCACTGGGATCGTCATCTAACCGACGCGTTGCGCATTCTAGGTACGCGAAGAAATGCCGCCACAGGACAAACTCCTGCATACGTTGTACTGGGATATGAACCACCACAGGCCGGAGAATGGGCTCTCCGAGCCTATCAAGATGAGCGCCGAAAACAATCCGAAACCAGCAGGGCTGAACGTATAGATCACGTGCGTGGTCGACAACGGACATATCAAGGGAGGTATGCCCCCGCAAACAAGGACACTTTCAAGGTTGGAGACCGGGTGATGGCCAGGGTGCTTCGCCCCAATAAACAACATTTCGCCGCTGCATGGACAGGGCCACACCTACTGATGGACAAATTATCCAACGAAGTATACCATATAAGTAAGGGAAGAAACGGAACCGACGTCCACGTGGATGATCTCTGTGCCGCACCGCCGGAGATCGATGAAACTCAATCGGGATCCAATTCGGACTTGCCGCCAGACTCCGAAGACTCGTCCGAGGGAGGACAAGATTCGTCAGAGGAAGAGGGAATCGACGAAACTGCCAGATCCAAATCCTCAGAGGCCACCACCGACCACCTCACCGATACGGTGGAGAGTAGGCCGAGCTCAGAGCGAAATGTCAATCCCATGACACATGGTATACAAGATTCGAAAACCATCATTACTGATAGCGTCGAGAGTGACGCAACTGACGAACCACCAGGATCCAGCGAACAGTACGACCGAGCCCGCGGAATAGCCCAGCAGCCAGGACCGAGCCGTCCGAACGAGAGCTTCTCCACCCGATGACGCCAAATCCACCGAGACAATCGCGAAACCGCCAAATTTTTCGGCGGGCATTCAAATGCGCGACTTTGCGAAGACACTTGAACGGAACCACCGTAGCAAAGGACAATAAAAATGCTTGCGAGTGCGGGGAACGACGCTACACAGCCACCCGGGTCCAGTGAACGACGGATCCGAGACAAAGTGCGCGAGTGCACGAAACGACGCAACGTTCTCACCTCGGATCCAGTGACCGACGGAGCCGGTACAAAGCGCGCGGGTGCGAAAATGTCTCGATACTTAATCTATGAATGTAAATATCACTATATAAACACTACTAGTTAGGAATTTCTTCGTCTTCTACGGAAGACCGCTCCGCAGGAGCACATTGTCATAGTATGTAACTAGGTTAAGCATTCACTCTTCCTCGACGGAAGATAGCTCCGCAGGAGCACATTGTATTAGTTAAGCACGTACCATGTACTACCTCATACTCTTGTTAACTGTAAGGCGTAAGGTATCCGTAGCCAGCGCCTAGCCGTGACCTGTCTCTTCCGAAAGAAGGGGGGGTGTTAACGTACGTTACATTTTCAATTCATCACGCACCCTGTACATCAACTTAGTTAAAATCAGCGAAATAATATGGGACACATTTTCTTTATAAACAGCCATATGGTAAAAACGCTCTAGTAATTTATGCCTGTGTACCTACTGAGGTACGTGGCTTACACAGAAATAGCATTAAGGGAAATGCAGATGCTAAATCGCTTAACTAAGGGGTATGTACGGCACCCAGAGTGACCCATCGACCACCCAAATTGCGGACACACGTTCATAGCCCTTGACTAGCAGCCATAGGGAAATTGGCGTCGGAGAGTCGTCTAACAAAATAATCAAGAGTGGTTAACAAACCCACGATTTTTAAAACAGACGATTTTCTAGGGGAGTCGAAAAATGTGTCTTGTCAGAGATTGACGTACAATTTTTTTTTAAGTCCTGAACGTCTCATCGCCGATTCCGCAGATACAACCAATTCCGAAGATACTGTTTCTTAGATTTCCTTTTTGTGTAGTGCCATGTTGAAATTTTATTTCATTTTTTAAGATTCATATACAGAGTGCTTTTTATTATATGACTGAAACGGGGCTAGCTTCCCAAATCAAAATAGAAAACTAAACTAAATGCGACGCGCCGTGAATTAAAATATACATTTATAAAAGTGTACAGGGTGTGCAGTAAATATAGTGTCACTGGGCTAACAGTCAGGACTTAGTGAGATAATTCCAATTTTATTTAATTTTTGTTTCTTTTCGACAGTCACGGACTACACGCTGACTATGTTTTACTTCTTTTTTTTTAATAGTTAAATTATCCGTTTCACTAAATTCTTTTTACGTCACGCTTATGGTTAATTTTTTTTTTGTTTTATTAAAAAAAAAAAAATTTCTCTCTAAGTTCGTTTAGTTGCTCTGCGTCGATCCATTTATTAATTACCTAGTATCATTCCCAGTTACAATGTTACTTCAAAAATTGTTTCTTATCTAAACTCTCTCATTAAAATTTTTTGTTTTTTGAATAAATACATTTTGTTAGTAATTTTTGTCTTTGGCACTTTAAATTAATTAATTATTCAGTGTACAAAGGATTCGTAACTTCATCAGTTACGATGCTCAATTAAACAACTGATTCTTTTGAATTTTATTTTATCGGGTTGTTATAATAATTTCGCTATATTATAACTATTGGATGGGTGCATTAAATAATTAATTATTCACGATATCCAAACTCAGGGATTCGATAACATTTTACAGTTAAGGCTCGTGTCAATGTATTTGATTTAAATTGTTATAATTTTCTTTTTGTTTTGGGAAATGTAAATACTCCCAGAGCTACTATTACAATACAGTTTTTTTTAATTCAATTAATAAATAATTAAGTTAAGGCAAATTGCCCAGTTTTTTATTTTATTATTTTTTGTTGTTGTTTTGGGGAAATTTAGATCATCTCAAAACCACGGCTAGTTCATTTTGGTCCTTGTTACGACGCCCAATTGTTTATTCATAGTTTTTTTTTGTTCACCATTGGTTACCAACTCTTAGCCTCTGTTAATTTTTCCAATTGTTTCACATTACGCCAAATTATTTTATTTTTCTGTTTGTTTTTGGGTCCTAACGTTTTTTTATTTTGTTTTGTTGTACATAGCCGAGGACAGGCAATAAATCTCGTAATAGTAAAATTGATATTTTACTTTTACCAGAAAATAGCACCATTTTTTTTTTAGCAGTTGGCGGGGGATGGTCCTCGACTGCAGTTTAAGATCACAGGGAGTATCCGTAAAGAACTCACGCTGAGAGTCGACCCGATCGCTCCCAGTCAAGCGTGGTGCTACTGGCGCCCCTACGAAATAAATTCGTAGCACCATTGCTAATTACTTCGTGCTGGGGATTGTCGCAATCGAAACGCAATCGACGTCGACAATCGTCATATAAGAAGAAACACAGCTCCAAAGAGAACAGAATGCGAAGCTCTTAGAGAAAAGTACCCCAGTTTGTTTGACAATAAAGACTGGCTGAAAATGAAGGTCTGTGTTCAAAATATTTACTCCAAAAAGTAATAAATTCTAAATAAGATGTTGGTCGAAATTTAGGAACCTAAAAAATATACCGATAGACTTTCAAGGTGGTAGGGGACTTTAATAAACGTGTCCGCAAATGAGCCGTTTCGGCCAAAAAAATAAAAAAAAATTTTGAAACTCCTACTCCTCAAACAAAAAATGATTGTTCTCCTACCACCCCTCAAGGTTTATCGGTATGTTTTTAGAACACCCTATATGCACTTTTTATTAGCTAATTGTTAAGTTGATTTTTATTTGTTTTATTTTTAAACCGCAAGATTTGTCGATTATCCGAACTCTTTTTGATATGTATCATCGCGCGGAAAGAAACTCAGACACTTCCTAATTTTGTACGCATCTACACTGCCAAAATTTGGATTATTGCATATTTCAAGTGCAAGTTTTTTTTCAGCGCGATGGTACTTTTTATTAGCAGACTGTGAAGTTTATCTTTATTTGTTTCTTGTTTAAACCATAAAGTATGTCGTTTAATCGAACTTTTTGAGATACCCGATATATGTACCACCACGAGGAAAAAAACTCTTTCTTAATTTTGTACGCATCCACACTGCCAAAATTTGGATGTGCTTAAATTTCAAAAGTGTGTAGTTTTTTTTCAGCGCGATGGTACTTTTTATTAGCAGACTCTTAAGTTTATTTTTATTTGTTTTATTTTTAAACCGGACCAAGGTTTGTCGATTAATCGAACTTTTTGTGATAATGGTACTTTTATGTATATAAAAGTGCCATAGTTTTTTTTCAGCGCGATGGTACTTTTTTTTAGCTGTTAAGTTTATTATTAATTATTATTTAAATAAAGATGCTTTAGAACTGTCACATTTTTTATTTCTGGCTGTGTTTCTTATAAAAAATAAAAAATTTCAGTTCTTTATTAAACATACACAATTTCTAAAGAATTAATTAATGAAATAAAATATCAAAATAATTGCACATCTTAAAAGAAAAATTTTAAATGAAAATTGAATAACTTGTATCATCTTCCACTTTATTGCAGACGTATGTTTCGTGCCTGTCCAGAAGACAAAACAAAGAGAGGGGGTAGCTAGAAAAATAAAGTAAATTTTAATTTTGCTAAAACTTAAATAATACCTTACCTCTACATTTTTTCGGTGTCTATTTTGTCATTTAAATTTATTTCTTGCGCCCTTTTGCTTAGGAATTATTTTGTTGTAACTCATCTCCATTTTAAATCCCTGTTCTATCGCTGATTACCTCAAAAAAAAACTAATAAAAATGCACCTTAAAGGTAAGCGTGCATTTGTTCGTATCGGACAAATGCATCGGAAAGCGGAACGAACGAATATTAATTATTATTAACGTTATTTTATATAGAATAAATACAGCACATTTAAGGTAAGTGAACATTTGTACGCATCGGGTGCAACGGATGCATCGAATTTTGTTAGTCAAAAATTTTAGACGCAATTTCGTCCATTAATTCGATACGCCCGATACGAAAAAATGTGCTTTATTCCATGTAAAATAACGTAAATAATTTTTGTTTATTCCGTCTTTCCGATATGTTTGTTCGATATGAACAAATGCGCGCCTACCTTAATTTGTAACCCCGGGTCCACACCGCCGCGAACATTGTTAGTTAATAGTGTTTACTAACAGTGTTCGCAGCTATGTAGACCCTTTGTAACAACTGTCACATACGGAGTTGTTTATTGAAATAAAATTAATATTTCTTACCTGGAAGTTTTTTGCTTCTTATGCCAATCGGTTAATTCTAAATATTTATTATTTCCCAAATGGGTTTTGTTGAAAACTCTACTAGAAACCCAGTAAATAAATGATCTTTATTTATATTTTTATTTGCAATCAAAAATTGTCCCATTTGACAGTTAATAATAATTATTTTTTTTGTTCTTGTTGTCAAAGCAACACACACATTTTAAGATAAGAAACTAAATTGATACAAAACTAACATAATTCAACAGGTTTTAAATTTCCTGATGTTATCTAAGGACGCTTGGATGTAGTTACAGTAGCAGGAACATTATTATATACGCTCTCTTCCACGCTTTCTCTTAACTGCTAAACCTGGCAACGCCGTCGGACGCTAAATTGATAGATTATTAAACAGATATATTAAAAACGGACGCTTTAAAGATTCTGCTGTGAAAATACCAGTATATTAGCGGACGCTGTATACGCGACGAAATGAATGGACGCTCATTTGAGGTTAAAGTGAAAGCAGCAATTCCTATATGTTATTTATATCAAAATATGTTAAGTTTAATCCTACTAGTGCCATCTATGCTACGCACATGTAAACACTATTTACTTGTAACTTCAATGGTAATAAAAGTTTAGTTCTTCCTTTTTCAAACTAGAAACACGTTGTTTCATTTTAGGTTATGGGCCCAGACCCAAGTAAAACCGTTTTTGTTTTTGCGTTAATTATTTCAGTTTATCATTTTAATAGACAGTGGACTTGAGTGAACATCAAGTAGTCGAAAGTGAAGTAAAAGGCAAGGTATCCTGGGTAAAAACAATTTGAACTGTGCTTGCTTGAAAATCACGTGTTTAGACATTATGGCCACGAGCTCGAATTATTTAGTTAGTGTACCTAAGTTAAAGGGTCGAGAGAACTATAGCGAGTGGTGTTTCGCTGCAGAGAATTTTCTTGTGATGGAGGGAATGCTCGATTGTATTAAGGAGCAACCGACTGTTGGAGCTGCAGAGGATGCGAAAACCAGAGCCAAACTGATTTTAACAATAGATCCGTCGATTTACGTTCATATTAAGGAAGCGACGACAACAAAAAAGTTGTGGGATAAATTGAAGGGGCTGTTTGACGATTCCGGATTTACAAGAAGAATAAGCTTGTTAAGAAATCTCATATCTATTCGTCTTGATAACTGCACATCAATGACTTCGTACGTTACTCAGATTGTCGAAACGGGTCAGAAATTAGCAGGGACTGGATTCAAGTTAACTGATGAATGGATCGGTTCGATCATGTTGGCTGGATTAAATGAAAAATTCTCGCCGATGATTATGGCAATTGAACATTCCTGTATGGAAATTACAACGGATGCCATTAAGTCGAAATTGATAGACATGGAACCGGAAACTTGCTAGCGTTAGTTAGTTATAATCGTTACCAACATAAGAAAAATGAGAAGCCTTTGGTACAAGGTAACAGTGGCGCGCGAACGTCAAAGTCGTCTGTCAAAACTGTCAAGTGCTACAAATGTAAACAAACTGGCCACTACCGTAATCAGTGTAGAAATTCAGAAAAAACTGATGTGAATGCGAAAAATAATGAAGGGAAACAAAATAACGCGTTCAGTGCTGTTTTTTCTAGTGGAGATTTCAACAAAAGTGATTGGTACATCGATTCAGGGGCAAGTACACATTTGACAACAAATGAACATTGGGTTATTGATGCATCATATTCTGTCGGCACGAGAGAAATAGTTGTTGCTAACCAAACCAAAGTGCCAGTATTGTGTTCTGGTAATGTAAAAATCAAGACTTCAACTGAAAAGTGCGAATTTGAGGTTATGGTTGAGGATGTTTTGTGTGTTCCCAGTTTAACTACTAATCTTTTGTCTGTCAGCCAGTTGATAAGAAAAGGCAACAAGGTGTCTTTTATGAGTGATGGTTGTGAAATCTACAACAAGCAGAATACTTTAGTAGCTACTGCCTCACTCATAAAAGGAGTTTACAAACTGAATATGCCAACTTACTTGGCAGCAGCTGTGGTAGAATCCGGAGAGGTTTGGCACAGAAGATTAGGACATGTTAACAGCACCTATGTGAACAAAATGCAGAATGCTGTAGAAGGAGTTATATTGGACAAGAAAGCAAATATCAGTAAAATGAATAGTGTTGTATGTTGTGAAGGAAAGCAAAGTCGATTGCCATTTTCTCATGAAGGTAACAGAAGTACTGAGCTGCTGAAGATAGTGCACACGGATATCTGCGGGCCAATGGAGAATATTTCTCTTGGCGGTTCAAGGTACTTTCTTCTATTTATTGACGATTATAGCCGCATGACTTATGTTTATTTCTTAAAAAATAAGAATGAAGCTTTTAAGTATTTTAAAGAGTATAGAATGAAAGTTGAAAATCTATTGGATAAGAAAATTAAGATTTTACGAAGTGATAATGGCCGAGAATTCTGTAATGGCGAGTTTGATAATTATCTGAAACAGATGGGAATAATTCATCAGAAAACGAATCCGTATACACCTGAACAAAATGGGCTAAGTGAGCGTATGAATAGGGCAGTCGTAGAAAAAGCCAGATGTCTTTTGTTCGAAGCAGGTCTAGATAAAAAATTCTGGGCTGAAGCGGTTAACACCGCTGTTTATTTACAGAATCGAATAGTGAAAGCTGGATTGAACGACCGTACTCCATATGAGCTGTGGACGAACACAAAGCCAAATCTCAGTAATATTAGAATCTTTGGCAGTACTGTGATGATGCACGTCCCTAAAGAAAAAAGACGTAAATGGGATAAAAAATCAGATAAATGTATTTTTGTGGGTTATCCTGATGATGTTAAAGGATACAGAATATTCAACCCCAGGACTCAGTCGATCACCACCAGTAGGGATGTCGTCATCATAGAAAACAATGTGCATCCAGAAAGTGTGATTGAAGTTGAAGAGAAAGAGTGTGTAGATCCAGAAGAAAAAACAATATGCCAAGATTCAGTGGGGGACGATAGTCATTCAGATGATTCATTCAATTCCACCCGAGATGTTGATCCAAATGACGAGACTTATATACCAAGTGAGGGCTCGATCACTGCTGCCGAAAGCTCTGACATTGAAATTGATCCAATGACTTTACCACCCAGGGAGAGAAAGAAGCCTGAGCGATATGGTGTCTCAAATATGTGTACGGACACTAGAAAAGTGGATGTTAATGAGTTGACATTGGAAGAAGCACTACAGGGACCCGAGAAAGAGCATTGGGAACAAGCTGTGAAGGAAGAATTGCAATGCTTTGAAGAAAATAATGCATGGGAACTTGTCGATGCTCCGAGCAGTGGAACTGTAGTGAAGTGTAAGTGGGTTCTTAAAAAGAAAATCGACATTGAAAATAAAGTGCGTTATCGTGCAAGATTGGTTGCAAAAGGTTATACACAAAAGTATGGATTAGACTATGAGGAGACGTTTTCTCCTGTGGTGAGACACAGTACGTTAAGGTTATTGTTTGCACTTTCTGTTCAACTAGATTTAGATGTAATTCACCTAGATGTCAAAACTGCTTTTTTGAACGGGGACTTGGATGAGACTATATATATGCAGAAACCGAGTGGTTTTGTTTGCACTGACAGTGATAATAAAAAAATCCTTAGACTAAAAAAGGCTATATATGGGCTCAAACAGGCCTCCAGAGCATGGCATAAGAAGGTCGATAATTATATGTTAGCACATGGTTATATAAAATCTAAATTGGAACCTTGTTTATATACAAAAATTATTGGTAGTAATAGAACTATTGTAACGCTATATGTTGACGATTTTTTTATTTTTTCTAACAGTGAAAATGAAATGAAGTACTTAAAAGAGACATTGAGTGATAATTTTAAAATTAAAGATCTAGGACAAGTAAAGCAATGTCTGGGTATGTCAGTTCATATTGAGAAAAATAATAATGTTGTTACGCTAAGTCAAGAAAACTATATTGATCAATTATTGTATAAGTTTAATATGTCAGAATGTAAAACTGTTGACACGCCAATGGAAGCAAAACTAAAACTTGAAAAATGTGTAAATTCTAAAGCTCAAAACCCATACCAGCAACTTATAGGCAGCCTGATGTATTTAGCCGTACTTACCAGACCTGATATTGCTTACTCTGTAGCATATCTTAGTCAATTCAATAACTGTCATGGAAATGAACATTGGATGTATGCTAAAAGAATATTAAAATATTTACAAAAGACTAAAAGTATAGGTTTAAAATATAGTAAGAATGGAAAAAATAATATTGAAGGTTATGTTGATGCCGACTGGGCTAATAATATTGGGGATAGAAAATCATACACAGGTTTCTGTTTCATGTTGTCAGGGTCTGTTATTTCTTGGAGTTGTAATAAACAAAAATGTATAGCTCTGTCTAGCACAGAAGCAGAGTATGTAGCTATCTCGGAAGCTTGTAGGGAAATAACCTATTTAAGAAACTTGCAATATGAAATCACTCGTGAATGGTACACTGTTACTTTATATAATGATAATCAGAGTGCGCATAAGTTGTTAGTAAATCCTATATTCCGCAATAGAACTAAACATATAGAAGTTAGATATCATTATTGTAGAGAAATGATTTGTAATAAAATTGTTTTGGTTAAATATATGTCAACATCAGATATGCCTGCAGATTTACTAACTAAAAGCTTAAACTCTGTAAAACATTATAAATTTATGAACTTATTGGGTATTGTGAATGTTTATTAGAATAATATTTTGATAGTGGGGGTGTTATTTATATCAAAATATGTTAAGTTTAATCCTACTAGTGCCATCTATGCTACGCATATGTAAACACTATTTACTTGTAACTTCAATGGTAATAAAAGTTTAGTTCTTCCTTTTTCAAACTAGAAACACGTTGTTTCATTTTACTATATACTCTTTCGGACGATCTATTCAAGTTTCGTGAAAGGACGCTCTAACGATATTGGGATGTATATATATATATATATATATTTTTGAGGATTTAGTTCTTGGGTTTCGGTTCATTAAAAGTGGAGGTTTTATGCGATATGCATTTATTTCATTATAATTTTTGTAAACGTTTCGGTGATTGTTTCCACCTTTTTCAATACAGGACAACTTGAAACAATTATGAGTTGTGGCACTATTGAACTAATTTCATTTTTTTTTTATTAATATACTAACTTATTTAAATGGTTAAATGCACAGATTTTTTTTGATGTTATTGCTTGCACTTCTTTAACAAAACAGTTTTGTTAAAGAAGTGCAAGCAATAACATCAAAAAAAATCTGTGCATTTAACCATTTAAATAAGTTAGTATATTAATAAAAAAAAAATGAAATTAGTTCAATAGTGCCACAACTCATCATTGTTTCAAGTTGTCCTGTATTGAAAAAGGTGGAAACAATCACCGAAACGTTTACAAAAATTATAATGAAATAAATGCATATCGCATAAAACCTCCACTTTTAATGAACCGAAACCCAAGAACTAAATCCTCAAAAATATATAATTAAACAAGGTTCAAGAACAACCAAAGAAACTAACCTTTCTTTCAAAACTATATATATATATATATATATATTAAAATAAAATATTTCTGTCAATCACCTCTGTGAATCCTTATTTTCATAAGGATAATAAACCAAACTGCAAATAATTGCGAGCCTGGCCGCGTTAAGTATAGAAATCACATTCTACAAACAAAACGCTTTGTTTTGATTTAAACAAGCACCAGCCGAAAGAATTATTCCTAATTAAAGGAAACTCTCGTACCAGCCGTCTCAGACTAACTTGCATACTGCAGTTTCGCACTTCCTGGTGCTCATCAGTGCAAGGCGAGCCCGAGACGACTAGTACAAGAGCCTGGGTTAACCAAGTGGCCAGATCGACGTTGTAAAACGACGAAATGGGGGAGGCTCCATCTAGCGACAGCTGCCTGTTGAAATCAAAACAATAATATCCCGACATGGGGCACGTAATAGTAAACAGCGTGCTTCCAGAGGGCAGAATATATTAAAATAAAATATTTCTGTCAATCACCTCTGTGAATCCTTATTTTCATAAGGATAATAAACCAAACTGCAAATAATTGCGAGCCTGGCCGCGTTAAGTATAGAAATCACATTCTACAAACAAAACGCTTTGTTTTGATTTAAACAAGCACCAGCCGAAAGAATTATTCCTAATTAAAGGAAACTCTCGTACCAGCCGTCTCAGACTAACTTGCATACTGCAGTTTCGCACTTCCTGGTGCTCATCAGTGCAAGGCGAGCCCGAGACGACTAGTACAAGAGCCTGGGTTAACCAAGTGGCCAGATCGACGTTGTAAAACGACGAAATGGGGGAGGCTCCATCTAGCGACAGCTGCCTGTTGAAATCAAAACAATAATATCCCGACATGGGGCACGTAATAGTAAACAGCGTGCTTCCAGAGGGCAGAATATATTAAAATAAAATATTTCTGTCAATCACCTCTGTGAATCCTTATTTTCATAAGGATAATAAACCAAACTGCAAATAATTGCGAGCCTGGCCGCGTTAAGTATACAAATCACATTCTACAAACAAAACGCTTTGTTTTGATTTAAACAAGCACCAGCCTTTAATTAGGAATAATTCTTTCGGCTGGTGCTTGTTTAAATCAAAACAAAGCGTTTTGTTTGTAGAATGTGATTTCTATACTTAACGCGGCCAGGCTCGCAATTATTTGCAGTTTGGTTTATTATCCTTATGAAAATAAGGATTCACAGAGGTGATTGACAGAAATATTTTATTTTAATATATTCTGCCCTCTGGAAGCACGCTGTTTACTATTACGTGCCCCATGTCGGGATATTATTGTTTTGATTTCAACAGGCAGCTGTCGCTAGATGGAGCCTCCCCCATTTCGTCGTTTTACAACGTCGATCTGGCCACTTGGTTAACCCAGGCTCTTGTACTAGTCGTCTCGGGCTCGCCTTGCACTGATGAGCACCAGGAAGTGCGAAACTGCAGTATGCAAGTTAGTCTGAGACGGCTGGTACGAGAGTTTCCTTTAATTAGGAATAATTCTTTCGGCTGGTGCTTGTTTAAATCAAAACAAAGCGTTTTGTTTGTAGAATGTGATTTCTATACTTAACGCGGCCAGGCTCGCAATTATTTGCAGTTTGGTTTATTATCCTTATGAAAATAAGGATTCACAGAGGTGATTGACAGAAATATTTTATTTTAATATATTCTGCCCTCTGGAAGCACGCTGTTTACTGTTACGTGCCCCATGTCGGGATATTATTGTTTTGATTTCAACAGGCAGCTGTCGCTAGATGGAGCCTCCCCCATTTCGTCGTTTTACAACGTCGATCTGGCCACTTGGTTAACCCAGGCTCTTGTACTAGTCGTCTCGGGCTCGCCTTGCACTGATGAGCACCAGGAAGTGCGAAACTGCAGTATGCAAGTTAGTCTGAGACGGCTGGTACGAGAGTTTCCTTTAATTAGGAATAATTCTTTCGGCTGGTGCTTGTTTAAATCAAAACAAAGCGTTTTGTTTGTAGAATGTGATTTCTATACTTAACGCGGCCAGGCTCGCAATTATTTGCAGTTTGGTTTATTATCCTTATGAAAATAAGGATTCACAGAGGTGATTGACAGAAATATTTTATTTTAATATATTCTGCCCTCTGGAAGCACGCTGTTTACTATTACGTGCCCCATGTCGGGATATTATTGTTTTGATTTCAACAGGCAGCTGTCGCTAGATGGAGCCTCCCCCATTTCGTCGTTTTACAACGTCGATCTGGCCACTTGGTTAACCCAGGCTCTTGTACTAGTCGTCTCGGGCTCGCCTTGCACTAATCAGCACCAGGAAGTGCGAAACTGCAGTATGCAAGTTAGTCTGAGACGGCTGGTACGAGAGTTTCCTTTAATTAGGAATAATTCTTTCGGCTGGTGCTTGTTTAAATCAAAACAAAGCGTTTTGTTTGTAGAATGTGATTTCTATACTTAACGCGGCCAGGCTCGCAATTATTTGCAGTTTGGTTTATTATCCTTATGAAAATAAGGATTCACAGAGGTGATTGACAGAAATATTTTATTTTAATATATTCTGCCCTCTGGAAGCACGCTGTTTACTATTACGTGCCCCATGTCGGGATATTATTGTTTTGATTTCAACAGGCAGCTGTCGCTAGATGGAGCCTCCCCCATTTCGTCGTTTTACAACGTCGATCTGGCCACTTGGTTAACCCAGGCTCTTGTACTAGTCGTCTCGGGCTCGCCTTGCACTGATGAGCACCAGGAAGTGCGAAACTGCAGTATGCAAGTTAGTCTGAGACGGCTGGTACGAGAGTTTCCTTTAATTAGGAATAATTCTTTCGGCTGGTGCTTGTTTAAATCAAAACAAAGCGTTTTGTTTGTAGAATGTGATTTCTATACTTAACGCGGCCAGGCTCGCAATTATTTGCAGTTTGGTTTATTATCCTTATGAAAATAAGGATTCACAGAGGTGATTGACAGAAATATTTTATTTTAATATATTCTGCCCTCTGGAAGCACGCTGTTTACTATTACGTGCCCCATGTCGGGATATTATTGTTTTGATTTCAACAGGCAGCTGTCGCTAGATGGAGCCTCCCCCATTTCGTCGTTTTACAACGTCGATCTGGCCACTTGGTTAACCCAGGCTCTTGTACTAGTCGTCTCGGGCTCGCCTTGCACTGATGAGCACCAGGAAGTGCGAAACTGCAGTATGCAAGTTAGTCTGAGACGGCTGGTACGAGAGTTTCCTTTAATTAGGAATAATTCTTTCGGCTGGTGCTTGTTTAAATCAGAACAAAGCGTTTTGTTTGTAGAATGTGATTTCTATACTTAACGCGGCCAGGCTCGCAATTATTTGCAGTTTGGTTTATTATCCTTATGAAAATAAGGATTCACAGAGGTGATTGACAGAAATATTTTATTTTAATATATTCTGCCCTCTGGAAGCACGCTGTTTACTATATATATATATATATATATATATATATATATATATATATATATATATATATATATATATATATATATATATATATATATATATATACATATTAATAATAATAATAATGAGAGGTTGTCACGTCCGACAGTTAAAAGACAAATTCTGAGGATCGTAGGGCTTCGGACAATTGGGCGGTGAAGTCAAACGCTTTTACTATGCCAAGCTTTCGAAAATGTTTATTTTCTTTCTCAAGGCTACAATTAAGTAATGAATTTTAGTTAAAAATTAAATTATATTATATTAACTTACTTGTAAGTTGAGGTTATATTCTAAAATTGGTTTGCTTGTAGAAGAACATTTGCAATATTATAATATTTTAAGCAGAGAATTGTTTGTTGTATCATTGATGTATTTTTCAAGTTGAACTATTGAGTGATTGTTAAGTTATTTCAAAGATTATTATTAACAGACATTGTCCTCATGTTGAGAACCACATGTGACTAGTATAAAAACTTTTCACAGGAAACCCATGCTCGCGCCATCTTGTGAGAATTTTATAAACTACTATTGCTAATACCACGTTTACATGATGGATTGAAGTCAGGGTTCTGTATAATGTTTTTTACCAACCATAGAACAATTTTGTATATTAAAATTATTATTATTGTTTATTAACTTATAGGTATTACTTCACTGGTCATTGTCCACTAGCACTTCCCGGAATTGTTAATTTTAAAACTATTTTGTTAATGATATGTTGAGAATTGCAAGAGGAGTTGATTAAGTTTTTTTTTTTGTGATAATTATTTATTTCTTTGTTGTTAATTTTAGTTTAATTGTTGTTTTACGAGATCTGTCAATTGGAATCACTCTATTTTGGTAAGTAACATTTAAATTTTCTTAACATTTAAATTTTCTTATAAATTTCTACCAAGTGAGGGCTCGATCACTGCTGCCGAAAGCTCTGACATTGAAATTGATCCAATGACTTTACCACCCAGGGAGAGAAAGAAGCCTGAGCGATATGGTGTCTCAAATATGTGTACGGACACTAGAAAAGTGGATGTTAATGAGTTGACATTGGAAGAAGCACTACAGGGACCCGAGAAAGAGCATTGGGAACAAGCTGTGAAGGAAGAATTGCAATGCTTTGAAGAAAATAATGCATGGGAACTTGTCGATGCTCCGAGCAGTGGAACTGTAGTGAAGTGTAAGTGGGTTCTTAAAAAGAAAATCGACATTGAAAATAAAGTGCGTTATCGTGCAAGATTGGTTGCAAAAGGTTATACACAAAAGTATGGATTAGACTATGAGGAGACGTTTTCTCCTGTGGTGAGACACAGTACGTTAAGGTTATTGTTTGCACTTTCTGTTCAACTAGATTTAGATGTAATTCACCTAGATGTCAAAACTGCTTTTTTGAACGGGGACTTGGATGAGACTATATATATGCAGAAACCGAGTGGTTTTGTTTGCACTGACAGTGATAATAAAAAAATCCTTAGACTAAAAAAGGCTATATATGGGCTCAAACAGGCCTCCAGAGCATGGCATAAGAAGGTCGATAATTATATGTTAGCACATGGTTATATAAAATCTAAATTGGAACCTTGTTTATATACAAAAATTATTGGTAGTAATAGAACTATTGTAACGCTATATGTTGACGATTTTTTTATTTTTTCTAACAGTGAAAATGAAATGAAGTACTTAAAAGAGACATTGAGTGATAATTTTAAAATTAAAGATCTAGGACAAGTAAAGCAATGTCTGGGTATGTCAGTTCATATTGAGAAAAATAATAATGTTGTTACGCTAAGTCAAGAAAACTATATTGATCAATTATTGTATAAGTTTAATATGTCAGAATGTAAAACTGTTGACACGCCAATGGAAGCAAAACTAAAACTTGAAAAATGTGTAAATTCTAAAGCTCAAAACCCATACCAGCAACTTATAGGCAGCCTGATGTATTTAGCCGTACTTACCAGACCTGATATTGCTTACTCTGTAGCATATCTTAGTCAATTCAATAACTGTCATGGAAATGAACATTGGATGTATGCTAAAAGAATATTAAAATATTTACAAAAGACTAAAAGTATAGGTTTAAAATATAGTAAGAATGGAAAAAATAATATTGAAGGTTATGTTGATGCCGACTGGGCTAATAATATTGGGGATAGAAAATCATACACAGGTTTCTGTTTCATGTTGTCAGGGTCTGTTATTTCTTGGAGTTGTAATAAACAAAAATGTATAGCTCTGTCTAGCACAGAAGCAGAGTATGTAGCTATCTCGGAAGCTTGTAGGGAAATAACCTATTTAAGAAACTTGCAATATGAAATCACTCGTGAATGGTACACTGTTACTTTATATAATGATAATCAGAGTGCGCATAAGTTGTTAGTAAATCCTATATTCCACAATAGAACTAAACATATAGAAGTTAGATATCATTATTGTAGAGAAATGATTTGTAATAAAATTGTTTTGGTTAAATATATGTCAACATCAGATATGCCTGCAGATTTACTAACTAAAAGCTTAAACTCTGTAAAACATTATAAATTTATGAACTTATTGGGTATTGTGAATGTTTATTAGAATAATATTTTGATAGTGGGGGTGTTATTTATATCAAAATATGTTAAGTTTAATCCTACTAGTGCCATCTATGCTACGCATATGTAAACACTATTTACTTGTAACTTCAATGGTAATAAAAGTTTAGTTCTTCCTTTTTCAAACTAGAAACACGTTGTTTCATTTTACTATATACTCTTTCGGACGATCTATTCAAGTTTCGTGAAAGGACGCTCTAACGATATTGGGATGTATATATATATATATATATATATATATTAAAATAAAATATTTCTGTCAATCACCTCTGTGAATCCTTATTTTCATAAGGATAATAAACCAAACTGCAAATAATTGCGAGCCTGGCCGCGTTAAGTATAGAAATCACATTCTACAAACAAAACGCTTTGTTTTGATTTAAACAAGCACCAGCCGAAAGAATTATTCCTAATTAAAGGAAACTCTCGTACCAGCCGTCTCAGACTAACTTGCATACTGCAGTTTCGCACTTCCTGGTGCTCATCAGTGCAAGGCGAGCCCGAGACGACTAGTACAAGAGCCTGGGTTAACCAAGTGGCCAGATCGACGTTGTAAAACGACGAAATGGGGGAGGCTCCATCTAGCGACAGCTGCCTGTTGAAATCAAAACAATAATATCCCGACATGGGGCACGTAATAGTAAACAGCGTGCTTCCAGAGGGCAGAATATATTAAAATAAAATATTTCTGTCAATCACCTCTGTGAATCCTTATTTTCATAAGGATAATAAACCAAACTGCAAATAATTGCGAGCCTGGCCGCGTTAAGTATAGAAATCACATTCTACAAACAAAACGCTTTGTTTTGATTTAAACAAGCACCAGCCGAAAGAATTATTCCTAATTAAAGGAAACTCTCGTACCAGCCGTCTCAGACTAACTTGCATACTGCAGTTTCGCACTTCCTGGTGCTCATCAGTGCAAGGCGAGCCCGAGACGACTAGTACAAGAGCCTGGGTTAACCAAGTGGCCAGATCGACGTTGTAAAACGACGAAATGGGGGAGGCTCCATCTAGCGACAGCTGCCTGTTGAAATCAAAACAATAATATCCCGACATGGGGCACGTAATAGTAAACAGCGTGCTTCCAGAGGGCAGAATATATTAAAATAAAATATTTCTGTCAATCACCTCTGTGAATCCTTATTTTCATAAGGATAATAAACCAAACTGCAAATAATTGCGAGCCTGGCCGCGTTAAGTATACAAATCACATTCTACAAACAAAACGCTTTGTTTTGATTTAAACAAGCACCAGCCTTTAATTAGGAATAATTCTTTCGGCTGGTGCTTGTTTAAATCAAAACAAAGCGTTTTGTTTGTAGAATGTGATTTCTATACTTAACGCGGCCAGGCTCGCAATTATTTGCAGTTTGGTTTATTATCCTTATGAAAATAAGGATTCACAGAGGTGATTGACAGAAATATTTTATTTTAATATATTCTGCCCTCTGGAAGCACGCTGTTTACTATTACGTGCCCCATGTCGGGATATTATTGTTTTGATTTCAACAGGCAGCTGTCGCTAGATGGAGCCTCCCCCATTTCGTCGTTTTACAACGTCGATCTGGCCACTTGGTTAACCCAGGCTCTTGTACTAGTCGTCTCGGGCTCGCCTTGCACTGATGAGCACCAGGAAGTGCGAAACTGCAGTATGCAAGTTAGTCTGAGACGGCTGGTACGAGAGTTTCCTTTAATTAGGAATAATTCTTTCGGCTGGTGCTTGTTTAAATCAAAACAAAGCGTTTTGTTTGTAGAATGTGATTTCTATACTTAACGCGGCCAGGCTCGCAATTATTTGCAGTTTGGTTTATTATCCTTATGAAAATAAGGATTCACAGAGGTGATTGACAGAAATATTTTATTTTAATATATTCTGCCCTCTGGAAGCACGCTGTTTACTATTACGTGCCCCATGTCGGGATATTATTGTTTTGATTTCAACAGGCAGCTGTCGCTAGATGGAGCCTCCCCCATTTCGTCGTTTTACAACGTCGATCTGGCCACTTGGTTAACCCAGGCTCTTGTACTAGTCGTCTCGGGCTCGCCTTGCACTAATCAGCACCAGGAAGTGCGAAACTGCAGTATGCAAGTTAGTTTGAGACGGCTGGTACGAGAGTTTCCTTTAATTAGGAATAATTCTTTCGGCTGGTGCTTGTTTAAATCAAAACAAAGCGTTTTGTTTGTAGAATGTGATTTCTATACTTAACGCGGCCAGGCTCGCAATTATTTGCAGTTTGGTTTATTATCCTTATGAAAATAAGGATTCACAGAGGTGATTGACAGAAATATTTTATTTTAATATATTCTGCCCTCTGGAAGCACGCTGTTTACTATTACGTGCCCCATGTCGGGATATTATTGTTTTGATTTCAACAGGCAGCTGTCGCTAGATGGAGCCTCCCCCATTTCGTCGTTTTACAACGTCGATCTGGCCACTTGGTTAACCCAGGCTCTTGTACTAGTCGTCTCGGGCTCGCCTTGCACTGATGAGCACCAGGAAGTGCGAAACTGCAGTATGCAAGTTAGTCTGAGACGGCTGGTACGAGAGTTTCCTTTAATTAGGAATAATTCTTTCGGCTGGTGCTTGTTTAAATCAAAACAAAGCGTTTTGTTTGTAGAATGTGATTTCTATACTTAACGCGGCCAGGCTCGCAATTATTTGCAGTTTGGTTTATTATCCTTATGAAAATAAGGATTCACAGAGGTGATTGACAGAAATATTTTATTTTAATATATTCTGCCCTCTGGAAGCACGCTGTTTACTATTACGTGCCCCATGTCGGGATATTATTGTTTTGATTTCAACAGGCAGCTGTCGCTAGATGGAGCCTCCCCCATTTCGTCGTTTTACAACGTCGATCTGGCCACTTGGTTAACCCAGGCTCTTGTACTAGTCGTCTCGGGCTCGCCTTGCACTGATGAGCACCAGGAAGTGCGAAACTGCAGTATGCAAGTTAGTCTGAGACGGCTGGTACGAGAGTTTCCTTTAATTAGGAATAATTCTTTCGGCTGGTGCTTGTTTAAATCAGAACAAAGCGTTTTGTTTGTAGAATGTGATTTCTATACTTAACGCGGCCAGGCTCGCAATTATTTGCAGTTTGGTTTATTATCCTTATGAAAATAAGGATTCACAGAGGTGATTGACAGAAATATTTTATTTTAATATATTCTGCCCTCTGGAAGCACGCTGTTTACTATATATATATATATATATATATATATATATATATATATATATATATATATATATATATATATATATATATATATATATATACATATTAATAATAATAATAATGAGAGGTTGTCACGTCCGACAGTTAAAAGACAAATTCTGAGGATCGTAGGGCTTCGGACAATTGGGCGGTGAAGTCAAACGCTTTTACTATGCCAAGCTTTCGAAAATGTTTATTTTCTTTCTCAAGGCTACAATTAAGTAATGAATTTTAGTTAAAAATTAAATTATATTATATTAACTTACTTGTAAGTTGAGGTTATATTCTAAAATTGGTTTGCTTGTAGAAGAACATTTGCAATATTATAATATTTTAAGCAGAGAATTGTTTGTTGTATCATTGATGTATTTTTCAAGTTGAACTATTGAGTGATTGTTAAGTTATTTCAAAGATTATTATTAACAGACATTGTCCTCATGTTGAGAACCACATGTGACTAGTATAAAAACTTTTCACAGGAAACCCATGCTCGCGCCATCTTGTGAGAATTTTATAAACTACTATTGCTAATACCACGTTTACATGATGGATTGAAGTCAGGGTTCTGTATAATGTTTTTTACCAACCATAGAACAATTTTGTATATTAAAATTATTATTATTGTTTATTAACTTATAGGTATTACTTCACTGGTCATTGTCCACTAGCACTTCCCGGAATTGTTAATTTTAAAACTATTTTGTTAATGATATGTTGAGAATTGCAAGAGGAGTTGATTAAGTTTTTTTTTTTGTGATAATTATTTATTTCTTTGTTGTTAATTTTAGTTTAATTGTTGTTTTACGAGATCTGTCAATTGGAATCACTCTATTTTGGTAAGTAACATTTAAATTTTCTTAACATTTAAATTTTCTTATAAATTTCTACCAAGTGAGGGCTCGATCACTGCTGCCGAAAGCTCTGACATTGAAATTGATCCAATGACTTTACCACCCAGGGAGAGAAAGAAGCCTGAGCGATATGGTGTCTCAAATATGTGTACGGACACTAGAAAAGTGGATGTTAATGAGTTGACATTGGAAGAAGCACTACAGGGACCCGAGAAAGAGCATTGGGAACAAGCTGTGAAGGAAGAATTGCAATGCTTTGAAGAAAATAATGCATGGGAACTTGTCGATGCTCCGAGCAGTGGAACTGTAGTGAAGTGTAAGTGGGTTCTTAAAAAGAAAATCGACATTGAAAATAAAGTGCGTTATCGTGCAAGATTGGTTGCAAAAGGTTATACACAAAAGTATGGATTAGACTATGAGGAGACGTTTTCTCCTGTGGTGAGACACAGTACGTTAAGGTTATTGTTTGCACTTTCTGTTCAACTAGATTTAGATGTAATTCACCTAGATGTCAAAACTGCTTTTTTGAACGGGGACTTGGATGAGACTATATATATGCAGAAACCGAGTGGTTTTGTTTGCACTGACAGTGATAATAAAAAAATCCTTAGACTA